>CM038681.1:427891201-428399923 GCA_021605205.1 Aegilops longissima | reverse complement strand
ATTACAGGCCAATCAACCTGATTCATTCGGTTGCGAAACTGATCTCCAAGGTGCTTGCAATGAGGCTTGCTTCGGTGGTGCAGTCAATCATTTCGCCAGCATAGACAGCATTCCTGAAGAATAGATGCCTGCATGACAGCTTTGTTTACGTCCAAAATTGTGTCAAGAGCCTGCACCGCAGGAAAACTCCGGCTGTCCTGCTTAAGCTAGATATCTCGAGAGCTTTTGACAATGTCTCATGGGAGTATCTCCTTGAACTGCTAGAAAGACTAGGCTTTAGTGCGCGCTGGCGGGATTGGATCACGCTCCTCCTCGCTACATCAACCTCGGCCATCCTCCTCAACGGATCACCGGGCGCGCAAATCCTGCACCGGCGGGGCCTGAGGCAAGGGGATCCACTGTCCTCCCTCCTCTTCATCATCGCGATCGACCCCATCCGCCGTCTTCTTCAGGCTGCGAAGGAGGCCCTCGACATCACGCCGCTGCCAGGCCGCGAGGTCAAGCTCAGAGTGAGCTTATACGCTGACGACGCCATCATCTTCGCAAACCCTGACAAAGAGGAGATAGATACACTGATGCACATTCTTCAGAGTTTCGGCGATGCCTCGGGTCTACGGATCAGCCTGGCCAAATCCACGGCCACGCCGATCCACTGCGCTGACATCGACCTAGGGTTGTGTTGGAAATATGCCCTAGAGGCAATAATAAAAGTATTATTATTATATTTCCTTGTTCATGATAATTGTCTTTTATTCATGCTATAATTGTATTATCCGGAAATCGTAATACACGTGTGAATACATAGACCACAATATGTCCCTTGTGAGCCTCTAGTTGACTAGCTCGTTAATCAACAGATAGTCATGGTTTCCTGATTATGGACATTGGATGTCATTGATAACGGGATCACATCATTAGAAGAATGATGTGATGGACAAGACCCAATCCTAAGCATAGCACAAGATTGTGTAGTTCGTTTTGCTAGAGCTTTTCCAATGTCAAGTATCTCTTCCTTAGACCATGAGATCGTGTAACTCCGGATACCGTAGGAGTGCTTTGGGTGTACCAAACGTCACAACGAATCGGGTGACTATAAAGGTGCATTACATGTATCTCCAAAAGTGTCTGCTTGGGTTGACACGGATCGAGATCGGATTTGTCACTCCGTATGACGGAGAGGTATCTCTGGTCCACTCGGTAATGCATCATCATAATGAGCTCAAAGTGACCAAGTGTCCGTCACGGGATCATACATTACTGATCGAGTAAAGTGACTTGCGGTAACGAGATTGAACGAGGTATTGGGATACCGACGATCGAATCTCGGGCAAGTAAAATACCGATTGATAAAGGGAATAGTATACGGGTTGATTGAATCCTCGACATCGTGGTTCATCCGATGATATCATCGAGGAGCATGTGGAGCCAACATGGGTATCCAGATCCCGCTGTTGGTTATTGCCCGAGAGCCGTCTCGGTCATGTTCGCATGTCTCCGAACCGTAGGGTCTACACACTAAGGTTCGGTGGCGCTAGGGTTGTATGAATATGAGTATGCAGCAAACCGAATGTTGTTCGAGTCTCGGATGAGATCCGGACGTCACGAGGAGTTCGGAATGGTCCGGAGGTAAAGATTTATATATAGGAAGTCTTATTTTGGTCGCCGGAAAAGTTTCGCTGTTATCGCTATTGTACCGGAGTGCCGAAAGGGGTCCGGGTCCACCTGCCTGGGGGCACATGGGCTGTAGGGGTGCGCCTTGGCCTATATGGGTCAAGGGCACCAGCCCCAAGAGGCCCATGCGCCAAGATATAAGAAAGAGGGAGAGTCCTAAGGGAAGGCACCTCAGGGTGCCTTGGGAGGATGGACTCCTCCCTCTGGCCGCACCCTTCCTTGGAGGAAGGGGTAAGGCTCGCCCCCCTCTCTTGCACCTATATAAAGGGAGGGAGGAGGGTGGCCGCACCCATAAGCCCCGGCGCCTCCTCCTCCCCGCAACACCTCCTCCTCCACCTCCGTAGTTGCTTAGCGAAGCCTGCCGGAGTTCTCTGCATCCACCACCACGCCGTCGTCTTGCTTTGGATCATCGCCAACCTCTCCTTCCCCTTGCTGGATCAAGAAGGAGGAGACGCCATCCGCTCCGCACGCGTGTGTTGAACGCGGAGGTGCTGTCCGTTCGACACTAGGTCATCGGTGATCTGAATCACGGCGAGTACGACTCCATCATCCCGCTCCATTGAACGCTTCCGCACGCGATCTACAAGTGGTATGTAGATGCAATCACTCTCCCATGACTCGTTGCTAGATGAACTCATAGATGGATCTTGGTGAAACCGTAGGAAATTTTTAATTTTCTCGCAACGCTCCCCAACAAAGGGCATCATGAGCTAGGTCTATGCGTAGTTCTCTATTGCACGAGTAGAACACAATTTGTTGTGGGCGAGATGTTGTCAATTTTCTTGCCGCTACTAGTCTTATCTTGCTTCAGCGGCATTGTGGGATGAAGCGGCCCGGACCGACCTTACACGCGCTTACGTGAGCCCGGTCCCACCGAATCGACATGCACTAGTTGCATAAGGTGGCTAGCGGTGTCTGCTCTCCCACTTTAGTTGGAGCGGATTCGATAAAAGGGTCCTTATGAAGGGTAAATAGAAGTTGACAAATCACGTTGTGGCTTTCACGTAGGTAAGAAAACGTTCTTGCTAGAACCCTATTGCAGCCACGTAAAACTTGCAACAACAATTAGAGGACGCCTAACTTGTTTTTGCAGCAAGTGTTTTGTGATATGATATGGCCAAAGTTGTGATGAATGATGAATGATATATGTGATGTATGAGATCATGTTCTTGTAATAGGAATCACGACTTGCATGTCGATGAGTATGACAACCGCAGGAGCCATAGGAGTTGTCTTTATTTTGTATGACCTGTGTGTCATTGAAGAACGCCATGTAAATTACTTTACTTTATTGCTAAACGCGTTAGCCATAGAAGTAGAAGTAGTCATTGGCGTGACAACTTCATGAAGATACGATGATGGAGATCATGATGATGGAGATCATGGTGTCATGCGGTGACAGATGATCATGGAGCCCTCAAGATGGAGATCAAAGGAGCTATATGATATTGGCCATATCATGTCACTACTATATATAATTGCATGTGATGTTTATTATGTTTATGCATCTTGTTTACTTAGAACGACGGTAGTAAATAAGATGACCCTCATAACAATTTCAAGAAAGTGTTCTCCCTATCGTGCACCGCTGCTAAAGTTCATCGCTTCAAGCACCACGTGATGATCGGGTGTGATAGATCCTTACGCTCACATACAACGGGTGTAAGACAGTTTTACACATGCAATACACTTAGGTTAACTTGACGAGCCTAGCATGTACGCACATGGCCTCGAACACAAGAGACCGAAAGGTCGAACATGAGTCGTATGGAAGATACGATCAACATGGAGATGTTCATCGACGATGACTAGTCCGTCTCACGTGATGATCGGACACGGCCTAGTTGACTCGGATCACGTAACACTTAGATGACTAGAGGGATGTCAAATCTGAGTGGGAGTTCATTAAATAATTTGATTAGATGAACTTAATTATCATGAACTTAGTCTAAAGTCTTTGCAAAATATGTCTTGTAGATCAAATGGCCAACGCTCATGTCACCATGAACTTCAACGCGTTCCTAGAGAAAACCAAGCCAACGCAATTATTCGGACTGGGTCCGGAACCTGAGGATCATCCTCATAGCAGCCAAGAAACAATATGTCCTAGAAGCACCGCTAGGTGAAGCACCCATCCTGCAGAACCAAGACATTATGAATGCTTGGCAGTCTCGTCGATGATTACTCCCTCGTTCAAGGCGGCATGCTTTACAGCTTAGAACCGGGCTCCAAAAGCGTTTTGAGCAACACGGAGCATATGAGATGTTCGAGGAGCTGAAAATGGTTTTCCAAGCTCATGCCCGGTCGAGAGATATGAAGTCTCCGACAAGTTCTATAGTTGTAAAATGGAGGAAAACAGTTACATCGGTGAGCACATACTCAAAATGTCCGGGTTGCACAACCGCATGTCCCAGTGGACATTAACCTCCTGGACGAGGCGGTCATTGACAGAATCCTTCATCGCTCCCACCAAGCTACAAGAGCTTTGTGATGAACTACAATATGCAAGGGATGGTGAAGACCATTCTGAAGTATTCTCAATGTCAAGTCAGAGAGGTTGAAATCAAGAAAGAACATCAAGTGTTGATGGTCAATAAAACCACTAAGTTCAAGAAGGGCAAGGGTAAGAAGAACTTCAAGAAGGACGACAAGATGTTGCCGCGCCCGTAAGCCGATTGCCGGAAGAAGTCAAAGAATGGACCCAAGCCCGAGACCGAGTGCTTTTATTGCAAAGGAAGGGTCACCGAAGCGGAACTGCCCCAAATACTTAGCGCATAAGAAGGCCGGCAACACTAAAGGTATATTTGATATACATGTAATTGATGTGTACCTTACCAAGACTCGTAGTAACTCCCGGTATTTGATACCGTGCCGTTGCTCATATATGTAACTCACAGCAGAGCTGCGGAATAAACGGAGACCGAAGGGACGAGGTGACGATCGCGTCGGGAATGGTTCCAAGGTCGATGTGATGGCCGTCGGCACGCTACCTCTACATTTACCTACGGCATTAGTTTTAAACCTCAATAATTGTTATTTAGTACCAAGTTTGAGCATGAACATTGTACCAGGATCTCGTTTATACGAGATGGCTACTCATTTAAATCCGAGAATAATGGTTGTTCTATTTATATGAGAGAAATGTTTTATGGTCATGCTCCGATGGTCAATGGTTTATTCTTAATGAATCTCGAACGTAATGTTACACATGTTCATAGTATGAATACCAAAAGATGTAAAGTTGATAACGATAGTCTCACATACTTGTGGCACTGCCGCCTTGGTCACATTGGTGTCAAGCGTATGAAGAAGCTCCATGCTGATGGACTTTTAGAGTCTCTCGATTATGAATCATTTGACACATGCGAACCATGCCTCATGGGCAAGATGACCAAGACTCCGCTTCTCCGGAACAATGGAGCGAGCAACCAACTTATTGGAAATCATACATACCGATGTAAAAGCGGTCCAATGAGTGTTGAGGCTCATGGAGGATATCGTTATGTTCTCACTCTCACCGATGACTTGAGTAGATATGGGTATGTCTACTTGATGAAACACAAGTCCGAGACCTTTGAAAAGTTTAAGGAATTTCAGAATGAAGTGGAGAATCAACGTGACCGAAAGATAAAATTCTTGCGATCGATCGTGGAGGAGAATATTTAAGTCATGAATTTGGTACACACTTAAGGAAATGTGGAATCATTTCACAACTCACGCCGCCGAACACCTCAACAGAACGGTGTGTCCGAACGTCGTAATCGCACTCTATTGGATATGGTGCGATCTATGATGTCTCTTCTTGATTTACCGCTATCATTTTGGGGATACGCCTAGAGACAGCTACATTCACTTTAAATAGGGCACCGCCTAAATCCGCTGAGACGACACCGTATGAATTATGGTTTGGGAAGAAACCTAAGTCGTCGCTTTCTAAAAGTTTGGGGATGCGATGCTTATGTCAAGAAACTTCAACCTGAAAAGCTCGAACCCAAGTCGGAAAAATGCGTATTCATAGGATACCCTAAGGAAACCATTGGGTATACCTTCTACCTTAGATCCGAAGGCAAGATCATTGTTGCCAAGAACGGATCCTTTCGAAAAAGAGTTTCTCTCGAAAGGAGTAAGTGGGAGGAAAGTAGAAGTCGATGAAGTACTACCTCTTGAACTGGAAAGTAGTGCAGCTCAGAAAATGTTCTGTGGTGCCTACACCGATCGGAGAGGAAATTAATGATGATGATCAAGGTACTTGGATCAAGTTGCTACTGAACTTCAGGGTCCACTAGGACACGCCCGCACTGCAGTGGTACGGCAACCCCGTCCCGGAAATCATGTTGTTAGACAACGGTGAACCTTCAACTATGAAGAAGCGATGGCGGGCCCAGATTCCAACAAATGGCTTGAAGCCATGCAATCCGAGATAGGATCCATGTATGAAAACAAAGTATGGACTTTGACAGACTTGCCGATGATCGGCGAGCGATAGAAAACAAGTGGATCTTTAAGAAGAAGACGGACGCGGATGGTAATGTTACCATCTATAAAGCTCGACTTGTCGCTAAGGGTTATCGACAAGTTCAAGGGATTGACTATGATGAGACTTTCTCTCCGTAGCGAAGCTTAAGTCCGTCTCAATCATGTTAGCAATTGCCGCATACTATGATTATGAGATATGGCGATGGACGCCAAAACGGCATTCCTTAACGGTTATCTTAAGGAAGAGCTGTATATGATGCAGCCGGAAGGTTTTGTCGATCCTAAGAATGCTAACAAGGTATGCAAGCTCCAATGATCCATTTATGGGCTGGTGCAAGCATCTCGAGTTAGACATTCGCTTTGATGAGATGATCAAAGCGTTTGGGTTTATGCAGACTTATGGAGAAGCCTGCGTTTACAAGAAAGAGAGTGGGAGCTCTATAGCATTTCTCATATTATATGTAGATGACATACTTTTGATGGGAAATGATATGGAACTTTTGGACAGCATTAAGGCCTACTTGAATAAGAGTTTTTTAATGAAGAACCTTGGAGAAGCTGCTTACATATTAGGCATCAAAATCTATAGGGATAGATCGAGACGCCTCATAGGTCTTTCACAAAGCACATACCTTGATAAGATTTTGAAGAAGTTCAAAATGGATCAGTCCAAGAAAGGGTTCTTGCCTGTTTTGCAAGGTGTGAAATTGAGCTCGGCTCAATGCCCGACCACGACAAAAGATAAAGAAGAGATGAGTGTCATCCCTATGCCTCAGCCATAGGATCTATTATGTATGCCATGCTGTGTACTGCACTGATGTAAACCTTGCCGTAAGTTTGGTAGGAAGGTACCAAAGTAATCCCGCAAGGAACACCGACAGCGGTCAAGAATATCTTGAAGTACCGAAAAGGACAAAGGACATGTTTCGTTTATAGAGGTGACGAAGAGCTCGTCAGAAGGGTTACGCCGATGCTAGCTTCGACACGTATATGGATGACTCAAAGTCGAAACCGGATACGTGTATATGTTAAATGGTGGAGCAAGAAGTGGGTGCAGCTGCAAGCGAAGCGTCGTGGCGGGATCTACATGTGAAGCGGAGTACATGGCAGCCTCGGAGGCAGCACATGAAGCAATTTGGGTGAAGGAGTTCATCACCGACCTAGGAGTCATACCCAATGCGTCGGAACCGATCAAACTCTTCTGTGACAACACCGAGCTATTGCACTTGCCAAGGAGCCCAGGTTTCACAAGAAGACCAGCACATCAACCGTCGCTTCAACTCCATTCGTGAAAATGTTCAAGATGGGGACATAGAAATTTGCAAAGTGCATACGGATCTGAATGTCGCAGATCCGCTGACTAAACCTCTTCCATGAAAGCAAAACATGATCAACACCGAACTCTATGGGTGTTCGATTCATCACAATGTAACTAGATTATTGACTCTAGTGCAAGTGGGAGACTGTTGGAAATATGCCCTAGAGGCAATAATAAAAGTATTATTATTATATTTCCTTGTTCATGATAATTGT
This sequence comes from Aegilops longissima, assembly GCA_021605205.1. Lineage (NCBI taxonomy): Eukaryota > Viridiplantae > Streptophyta > Magnoliopsida > Poales > Poaceae > Aegilops > Aegilops longissima. The sequence goes on along the minus strand of CM038681.1, from coordinate 428,392,243 downwards.
CTTTTATTCATGCTATAATTGTATTATCCGGAAATCGTAATACACGTGTGAATACATAGACCACAATATGTCCCTAGTGAGCCTCTAGTTGACTAGCTCGTTAATCAACAGATAGTCATGGTTTCCTGATTATGGACATTGGATGTCATTGATAACGGGATCACATCATTAGGAGAATGATGTGATGGACAAGACCCAATCCTAAGCATAGCACAAGATCGTGTAGTTCGTTTTGCTAGAGCTTTTCCAATGTTAATTATCTCTTCCTTAGACCATGAGATCGTGTAACTCCCGGATACAGTAGGAGTGCTTTGGGTGTACCAAACGTCACAACGTAACTAGGTGACTATAAAGGTGCATTACATGTATCTCCAAAAGTGTCTGTTGGGTTGACACGGATCGAGACTGGGATTTGTCACTCCGTATGACGGAGAGGTATCTCTGGGCCCACTCGGTAATGCATCATCATAATGAGCTCAAAGTGACCAAGTGTCTGGTCACGGGATCATGCATTACGGTACGAGTAAAGTGACTTGCCGCTAACGAGATTGAACGAGGTATTGGTATACCAACGATCGAATCTCGGGCAAGTAAAATACCGATTGATAAAGGGAATAGTATACGGGGTTGATTGAATCCTCGACATCGTGGTTCATCCGATGATATCATCGAGGAGCATGTGGGAGCCAACATGGGTATCCAGATCCCGCTGTTGGTTATTGCCCGAGAGCCATCTCGGTCATGTTCAGATGTCTCCCAACCCGTAGGGTCTACACACTTAAGGTTCGGTGGCTTAGGGTTGTATGAATATGAGTATGCAGCAAACCGAATGTTGTTCGGAGTCCCGGATGAGATCCCGGACGTCACGAGGAGTTCCGGAATGGTCCGGAGGTAAAGATTTATATATAGGAAGTCTTATTTTGGTCGCCGAAAAGTTTCACAGATTATCGGTATTGTACCGGGAGTGCCGAAAGGGGTCCGGGGGTCCACCGGGGGGGTCCACCTGCCCCGGGGGGCCACATGGGCTGTAGGGGGTGCGCCTTGGCCTATATGGGCCAAGGGCACCAGCCCCAAGAGGCCCATGCGCCAAGATATAAGAAAAGGGAGAGTCCTAAAGGGAAGGCACCTCAGGGTGCCTTGGGAGGATGGACTCCTTCCCCTCTGGCCGCACCCCTTCCTTGGAGGAAGGGGCAAGGCTCGCCCCCCCTCTCTTGCACCTATATAAAGGGAGGGAGGAGGGGTGGCCGCACCCATAAACCCCGGCGCCTCCTCCTCCCTACAACACCTCCTCCTCCTCCCGTAGTTGCTTAGCGAAGCCTGCCGAGTTCTGCTGCATCCACCACCACGCCGTCGTCTGCTGGATCATCATCAACCTCTCCTTCCCCTTGCTGGATCAAGAAGGAGGAGACGCCATCCGCCCGCACGTGTGTTGAACGCGGAGGTGCTGTCCGCTCAAACTAGGTCATCGGTGATCCGAATCACGGCGAGTACGACTCCATCATCCCGCTCCATTGAACGCTTCCGACGCGATCTACAAGTGATATGTAGATGCAATCACTCTCCCATGACTCGTTGCTAGATGAACTCATAGATGGATCTTGGTGAAACCGTAGAAAAAATTTTAATTTTCTGCAACGTTCCCCAACAGGCTGGTCCTTCAAACGTTTGGCGGCCTGATCACAAACTTCTCAATTAGATACCTTGGCCTGCCCATTACCACGGGCCAGATACGTCTAGTACATCTCCAGTTCATCCTCGACCGCATCAAGGCACGGCTTGCGGGCTGGAAGGGACGAATGCTGTCCATGGCTGGCAGGCGAGTCCTGGTCCGCTGCGTGCTCTCGGCGCTAGCCACCTTTGCCCTCACAACGCTGCGGCTACCCAAGAAGCTTCTGAAGGAAATTGACAAGCATAGGCGGCGTTTTCTCTGGGGGAAGGACAAAGAACTCTCCGGGGGCAGTTGCAAGGTAAAGTGGGAGCGGGTGTGCTCTCCGACTGAGAATGGCGGCCTCGGTGTGCTGGATCTTACAAAATTTAGTCGCGCGCTCCGGTTGAGATGGCTCTGGCACAGTTGGAAGAACCCCACCCGCCCTTGGGTGGGAATGGAGCCACCGTGCGATGCCTCGGATCATGCTCTCTTCAACGCGGCAATGACTGTGACAATCGGAAATGGCAGCGCGGCAAGCTTCTGGGGTTGCTCTTGGCTAGGGCCGTGCCTCTGAAGTTCTGTTTCCCGTCCCTCTTCAAGCATTCCAGACGTAAGGGCAGAACGGTCGCACAAGCTATCACCGGCAACCGCTGGGTTCTGGATCTTGCTCATGGCAACAACAGCGAGCTCGTCAGCCAGGTTCTGAACCTTCATCGCCTCATTCAGAGCCAACAGCTGAACCTCCAGACTGAAGATCAGGACCAGATCAGATGGAACCTGGAGGGCTCAGGTCAGTATAGCTCACGATCGGCCTACGCCCTGCAATTTCTGGGATCGACGACGACCACGTTCAAGGCCATGATTTGGAGCGTCCGGGCTCCGGCAAAGCTCAAACTGTTTGCATGGCTCCTACACCTCAACCGCTTGTGGTGCAACGACAGGCTTCAACGCAGAGGCTGGCCAAACTCCTACTTTTGCCAACTCTGCCTCAGAAACCTGGAAACGTCGGCGCACCTCTTCTGGAGCTGTCCTTTCTCGAAGGTTGTATGGTCTGGTGTGTCTTCTTGGAAGCACTGTCAGGGCCTCGTCGAAGCACGCCGGCCAAATGACTGCAGCTCCCTGGAAAGGGTCGAAGCCATGATATCTGCAACACAGCCTGCACACGCGAAAGGAGCCAAGTCTCTGATCATGCTGGTGCTCTGGAAAATTTGGCAAGAACGGAACAACCGCGTCTTCGGAAAGCACGAGGCTTCAGCGCAAGCTGTGATCGCTAGCATCAGGAGCGAGCTCTCGCTATGGCAGCACGGCGGTTTCAAACACATTCTGAGCCCCTTCGGGGACCCTCCATGAGATAGTTGTTGTTCATCAGGGTGCTTCAGGCACCTAGTTTTTTTTTCTGTTTCTTCTGTTTACCTCCTTGATCCACGGATCGCCACCTTTGTCATTTTGTCATCTGCTCCCTGCTTAATCAATGAAACCCCAGCATTTTGCTGGCTCTTCAAAAAAAACATCTTATATTTTGAAACGAAGATAGTATTATGCTTTTCACGAGCTTTCATGGTTTTCTAATTCGCAGGTTTTTCAAAAACATGGGAATAGAAAGATGTTTTTGTAATCCTGCAAATCAAAGAGACCTTCAGTCACAGGATTACAAAAACTTATTTTTCTATCAAATATTGGGTTCTTAGAGCCCGACATCCGTCCAGCAGACGGTGTAGCAAGGATCCGGGAAAAATCCTCAGTGGTTTCAGCAGAAGGCAAAAGAACATGTGTCTGACCCATCCACCCAAGAGGAGATTTCAAGCACGAAGGGGCGTGCACACGCATGTTGTGGACCGCATATCTAAAACGCGATTCAGAAACTAGGTTTCACACATCCCGCACATCTTCGTGTTCACTTTAGTTTTGTATATAGCGGAAGTTACGACAATAAATAATTCTAGTTGATTTATTCATAATCGATTATAGGAAGTTAGTGTGGGATGTGCAAAACCAAGTTCGCAAATCGCGGTGCACTTGCGACATACTACTTCTGTAAAGAAATATAAGAAGAGAGAATACATGTCTATACGAATTTCTCTATCCACCCAAACAGTTACCCACGCACGTGGCGTCCGCGCATATACCCATGTAACCATTTGTAAGACCTTTTACTTTTTAAATAGCTAAATATTAACATCGCATTATTATTTTTTACCTAATTTTATTATATTCCTAAAAATATGTACTCGACCGATATATGGAGAGGGGTGACCATGCATGCACTACGTGGTACTCTCTCTGTTCCAAAATATAAAACCTTTTAGAATGGATTCCACTCTGTTCCTAAATATAAGACCTTTTAGAGATTCCATTATTTTTTTTAAAACGTGACAAAAGATTTGCCCTTTTCATTCATTAAAAGAGAAGTTTAAGAGGTTAAGACCCATGGCCGAATTACAACAATCACTCTCGCGGCATTATGTTACTCAAGTGCCTCGCCCCAGCCATGCTCCAAAGTGACGCCTCCTCTTTAATCCTAGCAACAATGACTTCAACCGGGACAGCAGTATTACGAAAGATCCGCGCATTCCTCTCATTCCACAACTCCCAGGAGATAAGAAGCATCAAGGAAGCAAGTGGTCTTCGCGATTGTGTCTTCTTGGTAGCATTGTGGCTCCACCACTCTTTAACGGAAGTCGCGTCACTCCCATCACTAGAATGCACATCATGGAGACCCAGCCAATCTTTGATCATGCGCCAAACTCTCATAGTGTATCTGCATTGGAATAGAAGATGAGCCGCTGACTCTTGAACCTGCTTACATAGGGGACAAAGGTTACAGTTTGGCCACCTACAACGTTGAAGCCTATCCGCTGTCCAGATCCTATTGTTGATTGCCAACCAAGCGAAGAACTTGCATTTAGGAGGCGCCCAAATCTTCCAAACAGTCGATACCATCTCGGTGTCAAGATGGCCAAAGAATCTGCGCCTTGTAGGCCGATCGTCGCGAGTAGTGTCCATCAATGGTGAACTTCGGTGATAGTGTCGGGCATGTCCATGTTGAGGTGGATATGGAGACCTTCTCCCAAAGGGTGACAAACTCGAGAGGTGCTCGGCAGTGATGCCAAGGATGTCCACAGGAAGTCCGTGGTTGTCGTGCAGAGCCATTCGAATCGAGCAATTCTTCCTCTTCGACAATTCATATATTTTAGGGGCCATGTCTTTGGGCCTAATCCCATCTAGCCAAGGAGACTCCCAAAACTTGGCACGCAAGCTATTGCCAACTTCGACCTTGGTAGCTGCAGCAAAAATATTTCGGTCGTTGTCATCACAAGGGGTTCCCAAGCCAACCCATGGCTTGTCCGGGTGGAGCCACTCGACCCATAGCCACCGAAGACGAAGGGCGATGGCAAACTTGTCAAGATTTAGGATTCCCAGGCCTCCATGCAGTTTGGACTTGCACACTTGTTCCCACTTTATCTTGCATTTTCCACCTGTGACTTTATCACAACCTGCACAAAGGGAAGCACGTCTGAGGGCATCGATCTTCTTCTTTACGTCCACCGGTAAATCTAGCACCGTCATGTAGTAGACAACAATCGCCGTGAGGACCGACTTGACCAATACCACCCGACCTGCCGAGGCAACGTGCCTTCCCACCCAAGGGGTGAGCTGACCCGCAATCTTGTCCTCGAGAGATTCCACTATTAACTACATATAGAGCAAAATGAGTGAATCTACACTCTGAAATATGATTATATACATCCATATGTAGTTCATAGTAGAATCTCTAAAAGGTCTTATATTATAAAAGGTCTTATATTTAGAAAGGAGGGAATAGCAGTTTGCTAGCTATCCCGTCCCTCCTCTAATAAGGCCACTTTGATACACAGAATTCTTAAAACTTAGAAGAAACAGAAAGACACAAGATTGGCATTGCATGTCCTCTTGAATTGATCACAAACCATAGGAATTTGGACCAAAGAGTGACATAGGAAAAACAAAGGAATTCTAGCAAGATGTTTGACTTGATGGAAATCTCCAGAAAAATTCGACGACTAGCGCCATTTTTTCCCCAAGGATCCAAATCCTCCAAAAATCCTATGAAACTCCATTGAGTCAAAGGAGATAACCGACCTGATCTATTTTGGTGTGCAAGTCAATAACTTCACATGACATAGAATCAATAACTTCACATGACATGAAATCGCTAAACAGAGGAGCTAGTAACTGCCAGGTCAGACAAGGGGAGGTCAAAACTAAGGCATGTGAAATTCAAAATCAGAATATCCTCATTCCAGGTCCCCCTTTCTACAACATTCATTCTATTCTTCTGCTGCAGGAAATCCTTAAGTTTAGTATGGAGCCGGAAACTACTACACATTCATTCTTGATGGGCTCGTGTTGGCTGGCGATCCTCCTCGCCTTGCCCAGAGAAAAACATCAGAACAACAAGCACAGCCACCAATAAGAGGAGGATGTACAACGCATTCACACCGAGTAGCGTTGGGAAACGTCTGCCAAATGTCTTCTTTATTGTTCTTCCAGCTCTATATGCCTCGAGGAAACGACTAATTTGGGATCCATGATCACCTTCTTCCAAATTCTCTAAACCCTCAACCTGCGACAAGAATCATTTCAATCATAGCACAACTAAGCAGTCACTATTGGAGATAGTGGTGTAAGCAATTAAGCTAACATATATGATATGAATGGACTGTAAAAAAAAGGATGTGATATGAACGGATCAATTTGAACAAAATGTGATGACAAAACAATACATGGAGTTGCGCATAACAATTGCATATCAGTAATACCATGTGACATGCAGAGAACAGATGCAGACTTTTAGCTGGGAATAGTCTGGATGATGGTATCCTTGTGAAAATAACGGGGACAACAAAAATACTATACTTACCACTTCATACTCCTCATCTTTGTCCCAGACTACTAACTTTGGCAGCTGTGAGCTCTTAGAATCATGGAAAGGCTCGGTGAATTCCTCCCATTGGTTGACTCCCACATATCCAAACACTAGGTCATGGTTTGCATTGGCTGCAGACCTTAAAACATTTATCAACCGCATGGAAGTTTCATCAGATTCATCCTGCAGAACTGCAAGGACAACTTTCCTATCATCATCTTTTATCATCTTAACAGTCTCTGCATTGATGGGCACAGTTATTGGAAGCAGGGATTGCCGTATAAAATCCTCCAAGAAGGCTCCTGCATCCACAAAAATCATTGCTATGTATCATCAATCTGGAAAAGACATGCACTACAAAGCAGAGCGTGCATTTTGGTATTGAAAGGTGAACTATGTAATTCTATTACTAAAAAACGGAGCTGCAGAACATTTGATACAAGACAAATCTAGGATTTCACTCGCTAGCACGTGTAACAAGAAACATAAAGCATACCTTCAAAGGGGCCATAAAAAACACTCTGCTCGTTATATTTTGGGTTGAGCGAAACCAATGCTGGAATCTTGTCAAAATCATACACGGCCATCAAATCCTCAGAGAAATCCTTTGCTGCAGAAAACCATGCCTTCTTCTTGTACCTTGCTCCATACTCGGCAATGGAGGATTCATCCACCCCAAATCCGATAAATAATGGAAAACCCACACCAGCTTCCTGGACAAAACTTTTGATTGCTGCATCGGACTTGAGAACAGAAACATCAGGTGCGACGAGCTTCCTCAGGCTCTCAACGAGCTGGTCGGCCTTCCTTGAACCAGTGTATTCTGTGGGGACTCCATGGTCAAAAAGCATAAGAGTAGGGAAGCCACTGCATCCAGGAAAACAAACAAATTTGTCAATTACAAAACAGACTCCTGTCTGGTTTAACCAAACTCGTAGAGATATTTGATTAGGTCGCTTACTCTACTCCATATTTGGACCTAAGCTTTTTGTATTTCTCTGCATTTACTTTCGCAACTACAATTGGCGTGCTCAGCCCAGCAAGAACCGGAGCAGCTTCATCCAACTGCAAATGGGCAACGGCTTATCAGTTCACATCATCGCAGGCCACACAGATGCTGGAATAACAGGAAAAGAGCGATAGTGACATGGCCTGCAAGTCTTGGTGATACTCCCTCCCTTCCTAAATATAAGTATTTTTAGAGATTGCAACATGGACTACATAAGGAGCAAAATGAGTGAAACTACACTCTAAACTACGTCTAAATACATCCGTATGTAATTCATATTGAAATCTCTAAAAATCAGGGTTTAGCTTGCGAGCCTGTAACAGAACCCCTAGCCTCCCGTGTCGCTTCAGGCGACTCCAGAGGCGCCGCCGCGGCCACCTTCGGAGGCCCTCCCTCGCAGCGCCGTTCACCATGCCGCCGCCGGAGGAGGCCGGCCGCCCGGCGGACGGCGGCGGCGGGGCATCTCCGGCCTCTTGTTTTTTCTTCTGTTCTTCTCCATGGTCGCCTTCCGATCTAGCCGCTGGCTTCTCGATCTGGCCGCTGGCTTCCCGATCTGGCAGCTACCTGGTGATTCCGGCCTCTCGATCTGGATGAGGTCCGTGGCCCTACGTGCGGGGCTGGTTCATGGACGCATCCACACGGCTGCTTCAGAGGTGCACATGCGTGCAGATGCTCGTCCAGGCTGCCGGCTAGCTGCGGCACATATTCATGGCTGCTTGGTCACCTAGGTCTTGGCGGGCAGCGGTATGGCCAGGTCTTCACGACTAGGTGGAGTTGGCAGATCTGCTTTCTCGCTTCTGATTGCGTCACACGGAATTGGATCCGGGACAGCGGCGGTCTCGCTGTGGTTTGTGGTCACCATCAAAAGATTTTCTGAGAGTTCATCTTCAAAATCCTGTGGTTGACTTCGGCGGCGAGATGCAAACTATGGACGAAGTCTTGATGCAGAGGGATGGTTGTGCGGCGGCGGCGGTCACACCGCATGTTGCTGCTAGGATTGTGGAAAAGTGGTGGCGACAACACATGAATGACTTCGATGGTGGTGCTACTTGAGCACCCGGTCTTGAGCATCGGGGTGAAATCCTAGGTTTAGCCCGAGTTGGGTATACCTGGCAATGGCGATGTTTTTACGTCGTTACCTTGTTGAAGGCATTGTTCGAAATGCTCGGGCTGATTCTTCAGGGTGAAAACCTTAGATTGTAGCCTTGGGTGGCTCAATCCGGTGACGGTGACATTCGAGTGTTGCTCCCTTCCTGAAGGCGTTGCTATTGAAGAACCTCATCGTCTGTGTGGTGTCATGAGATGGTCGGTGCAGATATGGTCATTGTTATAGTTTGTCGATCCAGGATCGGATTGCTTTGGGCATTTTTTTCTTTTTTCCTCGCCTATACGCATAGCTTTGGTCTTATATGACTTTGCTATTTGCCGGCGTGTTTTTGTGTGTGCGTTGGTGTTGGCCGTGTGCATCCTAGTTATGCAGAGGCCGGGCGTATGCTCATCGTGTTTGTATCTTCATGATGCTTCATTTTGAGTAACAAAATCCACCCTTTATAAAAAAAAAATAGGAACGGAGGGAGTATATAATCTTAGACGTGCCTGTGCCAATTTCGTTTCCTCTCTACGACTCAAATCCGATCCATGTCTCTGAACCATCACCACTATCTCTGAATTTCCCATTTCGCACTTGGCATCAATTACCCTACTACTTCACCGAATCGCATTTCTCCTTGCAGACTCTTGGGGATACGAGGTCTCTAGCGAACACCGGTGGTGGTGGATCGAATGGAAGGGCGGGGTGGATAACTGGATACGTACCTGCGGGGAGAGGCGTTTGCAGTGGCCGCACCACGGGGCGTGGAAGTCCACGAAGAGGAAATCGATGGCGGCCACCGCCGCCTCGAAGTTGCCTTCGTCCAGCTCCAACACGCTCCCGTCTCGGGGGATCTGGAACCTCGCCGGCTCCTCTCCGCCACTCGCCAAGCAGGCCGGCGTCACTAAAGCGAGAACGAAGAGAGGAAGCAGCCGCTGCTTGTCCACGGCCATCGGCGGCATCAGTGAGCTCGATTCGATCTCGAGCGGAGTTGGTAGCTGTGTGGAACACTACGCCTCAAGCCCTCAACTGGTAGCGCCCGCATGCTAAGATCCCCCGTCCCATTTCCCTAAATATATTTTTAGAGAAATCGCTCATGCTTATCTAGCAGATCCCATATTTTTAAAATTATCTTGTCAAATCTTCAAAATGTTTGCTCAAATTATAGTAACAAATTGATCACGTAAGAGTAACTCTAAAGGGCCGACCCATTTCGTCCGCCTGTCTCCGTTTGGGTCGGTGCGGACAAAAGTGGTGGTCTAACGCGCCGACCCAAACCCAAATCACGTCCGCACCACGTCCGCGCTGACGCATTTGTGGCCCAAATTTGCGCCCCAAATGCGTCGGTGCGGACGCCGAACGGACGCCACGCGCGCATTCTTGCTGTCCGTGGCGTCCCCACCTGGCGGCCGTTCAACTACCCGCTGCCTATGCGGACAACTTAATTTATGACCACGGACCCACGCTTCAGCGACGAAGCTCATCCTTTTTTAAGCCGACCGTGCGGCGGGGCCGTCCTCATCCAAACTCACCGTCTACATCTAGCAAGCTTTGCTCCCCCATCGCCGGCAAACCCTAGCCACCACAACCACAGCGAGATGGGGCTCTTCTCCGGCGCCAGCAGCAACAAGGCCAAGGGCAAGGCCCCCGCCACCCATTTCCCCTCAGAGTTCCTCCCGCCTCCGCCGGCGCCTTGCCGGCAGAGGCAGCACGTGAACGTGCCGGTGCACCAGGCGGAGTGGCACTGGCGGCACTGCCAGCCTCTGTCGTACCCCGACGTGACCCTGTTGCACGACTGGCATCTGGATCCAGATAGGATCCTAGTGTCGATGGCGCCGCGGACGGCTAGGGCTCACGTGGAGGAGGTGCGGCGCCGGCGGGCGCTGCTGACGCCAGAGCAGCACCGCGAGGCCGCCTACGCATCGACTCGCCCAACTGGGCGAGGTGGTTCGCCTTCGAGCACGAGGAGGCGAGGCGACGGGGCATGCGCGAGGTCGACCGGAGCGAGCCGCCGCCGCCGCTCGTAGTCCGCGAGGAGGACCAGGTGGCCCTTGCGGCCGTCTATCGGGAGAGCGAGGAGGACGAGCGGCGCAGGGCGGAGGCGGCGAAGGAGGAAGAGGAGGCTCTGTCCGAGGCGGCAATGGCGCAGGCACCTATCCTCTTCGTGGCGGGCGACTGCGTGGTGCCGCCGGTGGCCCCGCCGTCCCCTCCCTGATGCCTCGTCAAGCCGGAGAAGCAGCCGGAGCCGGAGCCCGAGCCGTCCCCCATCGAGTGCTACTCCTGGACGGGAGTAGTGCGCGAGTGGGTACGCGCGCCGCCGGTCTGGGTGGGGGCGACGCCGGCGCAGGAGGCGGCATACCTCAAGCACTGGCGCCAGATCCGGGAGGCCGAGGAGCGCCGCGACGGCGATTACCTTGAGATGCTCGAGCGCGACCTCGAGGAGGAGCAGCGCGAGGTTGAGAAGGATGATGACGACGACGCCTAGGGCAGCGCGCCGCCTCGTAGTTTAGGTTGTTTTTATGTTTTTTTAATGCAAATGTGGACGCGTGGACTCTCGCCGGCTTCGTGGCCAGCTTTATTGTTTAATTAATGTTGTTTTTCTTTTTTAATATGCATGCATTATTTTTTTCTAGCGCCGTCGTCAAAGCCAGCGTTGCTGCCCCACCCAAAGGCGAAGCGACATCCGTGTTCCGCTGGCCGACCCAAACGGACAAAAAGCGGACAAAAGCGCCGTCCATTTGGGTCGGCCCGTTGGAGTTGCTCTAAGGTTGTCAGAATCACGATTTTGAATCGGACCGGAACTCCGATGGTAGGGTCGTAAATCATAGAATCTTCAATATCAAGATCATAGAAATATAGATTCTATGAACTAAAATCGTAGAATCATAGGGGTTAGTTTGGATTGTAAAGTCATAGAATCGTACAACAGAATCGCGATTCTGACAACCTTGGATCACGTCTCAACACCCCACAAACATAGATAATTTAAATGCATCATATATAATTCAAGTACGAGCATTACTCCTATAAAGGATTGTGGTGCCTACCCGGCGCCCTAACCGTTGTCCGATCGGACTCGGTCATTCCTCACCGAGCCAACGGCCTCGAGGGTACATGACGATGGACTGAGGGTGTGCTCGGGGTCACCTCATATGGTGATGTAGGGTGGAACCCTAATCGGGGATCTTTCACGTTTGGAGGGGATCCTACGGGGAAACACGATTAAAGGGCGGAAGAACACAAGGAAACACACACAAGAGGAACACTAAACCGACAAGTTTCGATTACACAAGGGCTAGATCACTGAACACATAAGGTAGCACAAGATTCAAAATCAACAAAGGAAAGATACACGAGTAGCCGATCTTCTCCGAGAGGAGGTCTTGAAGGTCTTCCCTTGAAGGGGTCTTGAATCCGCTTGGGGGATCTTCTCCGAAGAGGTCGTGAACTCCGAGGAGAAGTACCAAGTGGATGAGCAAGGGCTCTCACACCAAAGACAAGCCAAACCAATGCTAACCCTAACTAGGAGGAGGTGGGAGAGTATTTATAGTTTACGGGACGAAAGGGTACACGGGCCTCGGCCCAAGTGGCTGCACGCAGGCAGGGCCGGAAGTTCCGGGCAGGGTCCGGCCTAAGCCGAGAGTTGACGCGGGTGGAGCTGGGCTGGCTTCCGGGGGCCGGAAGGTCCGGGCGGGCCGGAAGTTCCGGGCCGGGTTCCGGGCTAACCAGAAAGTGGGCAGGCCCGGACTGGTCGATGTCGTCGGGGGCCGGAAGTTCTGGGCTGAGGCCGGAAGTTCCGGGCTGTCCAGAGTGTTGACGCTTGTCATTTCTTCTTCAGCTCCTGGTTCCTTGGCTTGAACGTTGTACCTGATCACACATAGTGTCTCGGACTTAGGTAGTAGCCATGTCTCACTAGAAGGAAAAGGGAAATCGAATAGGAGTGATGTCACCTCGGATTGAATAGCACGAGCTCTTGCTCTTGTCATGGGTCCACTTGGAGCTTGGATAGTTGATGGAAGGTCCATGGGGATGACCGAAGGATGCTCCGCATCATATCCCCCCTTGTGAAAGATCCGACCTCGGATCAAGATCTTCATCACCATGGTATGGTGCGAGGTCCTTGACGTTGAAGATGTCGCTCACATTGTACTTGTCTCGTGGTAGGTCGATCTTGTAGGCGTTGTCGTTGTAGCATGCTAGCACCTTGAAAGGTCCATCGGCTCGAGGGAGAAGCTTGGACTTGCGTTCGTTGGGGAAGCGGTCCTTGCGAAGGTGTAGCCATACTAGATCACCAATGTTGAAGACCATGGGTTGTTTGTTAACGTTGAGCTTCGTCGCTAGTCGTTGTACTTGGCGCTCGATGGTTTGTCTTGTATCCTCATGCATCTTCTTGATGTAGCTTGCCCGTGCACTTGCATCCATGTTGGTGCGCTCTTGGAGAGGAAGTGGTAGAATGTCCAATGGTGACAACGGGTTGAAGCCGTAGACGATCTCGAAGGGGGACTTGCCGGTAGTCGAGTGTGTTGCGCGATTGTAGGCGTACTCGGCGATGGGTAGACATGCCTCCCACTCCTTGATGTTCTTCTTGATCAAGACGCGAAGTAGAGTGGAGAGGGTGCGGTCCGTCACCTTCGTTTGGCCGTCGGTTTGAGGATGGTATGCGGATGAGAACAAGAGCTGGATTCCGAGCTTGGCGCATAGGGTCTTCCAAAAGTAACTCAAGAACTTGACGTCACGATTGGAGACGATTGTCTTTGGTACTCCATGGAGGCGCAAGATTTCCCTACAAAAGAGATTTGCAATATGTGAAGCATCGTCTATCTTGTTGCAAGGAATGAAATGTGCCATCTTGGAAAATCTATCCACAACAACAAACACGGAATCCTTTCCATTTTGAGTTCTAGGCAAACCAAGTACAAAATCCATGCTAATGTCTTCCCAAGGTTGATAGGGAGTAGGAAGAGGCATGTAAAGACCATGAGATTGAGCTTTAGACTTAGCTTTGCGACATGTAGAGCAATGGTTGGTGAAGCGTGAGACGTCGCGGAACATCTTGGGCCAAAAGAAGTTCTTGGAGAGCGTGGCGAATGTCTTGTCGCGTCCAAAGTGTCCCATGAGTCCGCCTCCATGAGCCTCTTGCAAAAGGAGCAAACGAAGAGAAGACTCGGGAATGCATAGTTTGTTAGCTCTCATAAGATAACCATCCTTGATATAATATTGTTCCCAAGACGTATGCGTCAAACACTTAGCATAAGGAATAGCAAAAGATGGGTCGTTAGCATACAAGTCTTTTATGTGCTCAAAGCCAATAACATTCAACTCAAGTTTAGTGACAAGCGTGCATATGCGTGAAAGTGCATCGGCAACTACATTTTCCTTACCCTTAATGTATTTGATGACATAAGGAAAAGATTCAATAAATTCACTCCATTTGGCATGACGCTTGTTCAACTTAGTTTGACCTTTTAAGTACTTAAGCGTTTCATGATCGGTATGGATGACAAACTCATGAGGTCTAAGGTAATGTTCCCAAACATGTAGCACACACACTAGAGCATATAATTCCTTGTCATAGATGGGATAGTTAAGTTGAGCACCGGAGAGTTTTTCACTAAAATATGCAATTGCTCGTTTTTCTTGCATCAAAACTCCGTCAATTCTGGTACCACTTGCATCACAATGAACCTCAAAAGTTTTGTCAAAATTGGGCAAAGCAAGAATCGGAGCATGAGTAAGCAAAGACTTGAGCTCATCAAAAGCGGTGGATTGCAAAGATCCCCAAACAAAAGGAGTATTCTTCTTACTCAAGGCATGCAAAGGAGAGACAATTGTGCTAAAGTTTTTCACAAAGCGACGATAAAAACCCGCAAGACCAAGAAAGCTACGCACTTGTTGCAAATTTGTGGGTTGGGGCCAAGTTTTAATTGCTTCAATTTTAGATTCATCAACATGGACACCCTTTGAGGATACAACAAAACCCAAGAAAACCACCTTGTCAACACCAAATGTGCATTTTTTCATGTTTGCATAAAGACTTTCCTTGCGAAGGGTTTGCAAAACAGCCCTAACATGATCAAGATGTTCTTTCATGGTTTTGCTAAACACAAGAATATCGTCGAAGTAAACCACAACAAAGACTCCAATATAAGGACGAAGCACATGATGCATAAGACGCACGAAAGTGCCGGGAGCCTCCGATAGACCCATAGGCATCACTAACCACTCATACAATCCAAATTTGGTTTTGAAAGCAGTTTTCCATTCATCACCCTCTTGTATGTGAATTTGGTAATAGCCACTTTTAAGATCAAATTTTGAGAAAAAGTTGGCTCCATTAAGTTCATCAAGCATATCATCTAAGCGAGGAATGGGATGCATATAGCGAACGGTAATAGCATTTATAGGTCTACAATCGGAACACAAGCGGAAACTTCCATCGGGTTTAGGCACAAGTATAACGGGAACGGCACAAGGGCTTAAGCTTTCACGTACATGACCGTTGTCGATGAGTTGTTGTACTTGCCTTTGAATTTCCTTGGTTTCTTCTTGGATTGACTCGGTATGGAGCTTTGTTTGGTAGAGGCGCCCGGGATGAGGTCTATTCGATGTTCAATGCCTCAAGAGGAGGTAGACCCGAGGTAGCTCATCGGGAAAATATCTTGGAATTCCTGCAAAAGAGATTGAAACACTAAAGGTAGCTCATGAGATGTGTTAGTTGTTGGCTCTCCATCCTTGCACACAAGTACAAAGTGCATCACACTAGATGGGTTCTCACACACTTCTCTCATCTCACTTTTGGTGGCAAATAGGATGAGGTTTTTCTCTCTAGGCGAAGAGGCGCTCAAGTTTGGCTTGTGGCTCTCACTCACTTTTTGGTGGATCACTTTCTCACTCTCTTCTCTATGATGGGTGGTTTGCTTGTCGGCTAACACTTGACTAGGAGACATAGGTCGTAGCACATATTCCTTCCCTTTCATCTTGAAGCTATAGTGATTGGTGCGCCCATTGTGGAAGACACCATGGTCGAATTGCCATGGTCGACCAAGAAGGAGGTGGCAAACGGTCATTGGGACCACATCACACTCCAAAGTGTCCTCATATGCACCGATTTTGAAGGAGACTTGGACCGTATGTTCAACTCGTATAGTGCCGGAATCACTTAACCATTGAACCTTGTATGGATGCGGGTGCTTCCTCTTGACCAATTGAAGCTTGGAGCATAGTTCTTCACTTGCCAAGTTGTGCTAACTACCTCCGTCGATGATGACCTTGACGGATCTCCCCTTGATGCCGGCCTTTGTGTGGAAGATGTGGCATCTTTGGTCGTCTTCTTGTTGATGTTGAAGAGTTAAGACCTTGGAGACCACGAGGCGGGCTCAATCCTCATCACAAAAGACTGGATCATCTTCGTCTTCGCTCACTCGCGGCATGGCCACTTGCTCAAGAGCTTCCATCTCCTCTTCACTCATTGAATCATAGGTGCCATCGTCGTTGAGGATCATGGTGCGCTTGTTGGTGCATTCAGAGGACTTGTGGCCTCGGCCACGCGCAAGTGAAACACTTGATGGAGCTTGTCTTGACGGTGCAGAAGCGACCCGACCTTAGACGGTCAAGCCTCGTGTTTCGTGCCATCCTCGGATCAAGATATCTTTGGCACACGACATCAATGTATATATCAAAGTGCAATCACATGTATAAATAACGAAATGATATATACCTCATAATACTCAGCGGAAACAATCAAACGGGTGTGGAGTCCCATCAACGCCATCGGCAGGTTGAGTGTAGACCGTAACCTCAGATCGTAACTCTTACTCGTCGAAGAAAATCCTGCAACATGATACGTTGCAGCCGTGTAGGTCAAGACATTGAATGTACCGCAAGATCACAACATGAATAAACAGATGGTAAAACTATATGCAATTTGGCTTTGTGGCTCAGATCTGAGTTTTGTTTATGTAAAAGCTGATTTTATTTTCCCTACATCAAAGAAATAAATGAAATCTGTACTATGGAATTTTCTATCATGACATGGTTCCGCCAACCGATGTCTCATAGCCCAAAATCATCATAAGTTGCCCACAATTATGTTATCAGTCCGGTGTTGAGAGTTCCGAGATAGATCCAGTCCAGATGCTCAAATTGTCCGTGAATCGGGACACGGCTAATCGATTAGGTTTAAACCCTCTGCAGAGGTTTGTACACTTTACCCGCAAGATTCGATCCCTCTCTTTATGTTCTCGCACTTCAGGGTGTTTGAGAACAAGATGACCGAAACATGGTCTTCCGAAGAGTTCCTCTGACCACTGTCCGGTGCTCATCCAATCCTATCGTAGTTCTACATCTGCTAGCACCGCCCCAGCCAGAGTCACCACTAAGGTCAACCAAGCCAGAGCCCATAGTGACTTGCGGTTGCACGTAAGCTTCCGGCATGAAGTATTCTTCCGTCTCTTTGAGTCTGGGTGAAGCTTTCCAAGATGTCATGGCGCTTCTCCATGCATCCCGCCAACCACCGGTTTCTCCAGGTGCCCGTCAACCATCCTTCACCCAAAGAGTGTGTATTGAATTCTTGTCTCGAGTCTTGAAGTCTTGAGGCCTTGAAGATGCAGTCCTTGCAGATTCCATCATGGAGTTGTCTTCATTGACGAGATCCTCCATTCTCACACCACTCCCGAAGCACTCATACCAACCCGCCTACTATAGCGTAGCATTAAAATAAATAACGTCCGGGCTTGGTAACAGGGTGATGGGTTCCTACCTCATGCATACTACTCAACTACAAGGATTCAATATCACTCTTGGAGGGATTGTTGCGAAGATGACACTAGATGCAATAAAACACATAGGTATGAAAAACATGGTCAAAGTGAACTTGCCTTGCTGACGATCTTCGAAAACTAGGGACTCGTGGTAGCAAGCTTCGCACTCCGGAAATTCTACCGAGGCAAACAATAACCATAATAAGCACATATCATATGATTACTTAACACAATAGCATAGTAACATAACACACCAAAACAAACGAATCAAAACCCAAAGGAAAACTCGAAGAAATCCAACTCAAAGTTTTCCTACTTCAAGCAACAACTAAAACTAGTTTTTCATAACAAAAATTTTCTTAACAGAACCTAAGCAAGGGTTTATGCTACCTAACAGAAAAGAATCCATCATGCAACTAGGAGCAAAAAGAATCATCTTAAAAGCTATTTTAAAACTCCTATTAGGCCTAATTCAAATTCTATTAAGAAAAATAAAATGAAAGTTTTATTTATTATAAATAAAAGTTCATGCTCTAAAGTGACAGAAACTAACCTAGAATAATCTATCACACATGAAAAATAAATTCATTTGCTAATTAAAACAATAGGAAAACAGTAGCTAGTTAATTAATTAAAAATAACATGATTCTGATTAAAAATATTTTTTTATTAATCCTAAAATGCCCAAATAAATTCCTACGGTTAGGTAATGTCAAAACAAAGTTGTGACAAAAAGAATCACTAAAAAAATAATTTTCCTAACTCATTTTATAGCAGATTTACTATTCTGTCTAAATTTAAAATAAAGCAATTCTAAATAATTTTAACATAGCTAATTATATTTTCTACAGAAACTATAAGAAATTTGCAAACCAACAAAAAAAGAATCACTTAAAAATATTAAGTAGATTAAAAGATATGAATTTTTCAAATCTGAAACTATTCTGTTAAAACAGAAAACGAAAAATAAAGAAAAACGGCTAATGGGCCTATATAACGCTTCGGCGTAATATAACTAAAACGGCCCTAGGGTTAAAAACGAATCGACCGGTTTATATAAAAACCCTAACTAAAAATAAACCGGAACTAAAAACCGGTTCACTAAACCTAAACCTAATAAACCATACCCCTTCGGGGGTTCTAATCTATGCCGTTGGGATTAGATCGGACGACAGGGAGGGGTCCGGCGACCTACCGGTCGGCGACGGCGACGGCGGCTCGGGTGGCGAGTGCTCCGGCGACTCCGGTGGTCGGGGCGACGGAGCTTGGCCGGTCTTGACGGGCGAGGGGGTCGGTTTGGTGGAGTCGGGCGAGGTCGGGTGGCGGGATGGGTCGGACGACGGCGTTAATGGCGGCGGCGTGCTCGGACTCCGGCGGAGTGCGTGCAGATGAGAGGAGAGGTCCGCGAGGGGCGAGGGGGGGGTAATGGGGTGAGGGGGGGGTATTTATAGGGAGGCACGACTTGCGCGAGGGGCGATCGGGAGGATCGGGTGAGATCCGGAGATCGCGGATCTCCAGCGAAGGCGGCGCAGGCGGTTCGCGTAGGCGAGGAAGAAGGAGGTGGGGCCCTTTGTCGGGAGAGAGGGAGGGCGTGGCGCGTCGGTTGGCCGAGGGCTAGCCGATTCGCTCGATCGCTCAGTCGGGCAGTTGGGTGGCGAGGTGGGCCGCTGGCCGGCGCTGCCTGGGCCTCGTTAGTGGGCACTGGGTGTTAGGCTGGGCAGTTAGCTGCCGGCGCCAAGGGCTTTTCCTTTTCTTTTCCTTTTTTTGAAAATAAAAACAGAGGGAAAATATATAAAATATAAATATTTTATATAGGACATATATATATCAAAATGATCAGGTGAATATTCCCTATCATTTGAACATTTTTCCAGGGGCAAAATCCAAACTTTATAAAAATTCATTTTTTTCAAAATTCAAATAAAACTCAAATTTGAATTCAAACCTTTTTGGCAATGTTTTTACTCTGATATTTTTGGAGTGTCATGTTTACTCCTCTCATACTTTTTCTCAAGTATTTATCAGGCATAGTTTTTGAAATGATTTCCACTTGCCAAAATTTGAATTCAAATGCCAACAACTCCAAAACTTCTGAAACTTCAAATGCCACTCAAAATTCAAACAACATGCATAGATGCTTAGCTATAATTTGTAAAACATTCCAAATAGGAAATTTGGGATGTTACACGGTCTCATCGTTTGGAGTAGATGCTGAAGTACCCGGCTTGACGTTGCTTGTAGTAGGAGGAAGACGACTTGAACTTGTTGAAGTTTTCTTGTAACTTGACTTGTCGTCGTTGCTTGTAGAAGGTTTGGTTGATGTAGATGTTGGAGGTGCTGTTGAAGATTGGTTGTTGGAGAAGCCGTAGGGCTTGGACGAGTACTTGGCGTACTTGAAGTCATCTTGCACTTGACGTTCCGCCTTTGTAGCTTGATGCACGAGCTCAATGAGAGTGGAGTACGGTTGGAAGTCGGCGATCTTCTTGATGGGATGATTGAGTCTGTTCAAGAAACGTGCCATTGTTTGCTCATCATCTTCCTTCACATTGGCTCGAATCATGGTTATCTCCATTTCCTTGTAGTATTCTTCAACACTCTTTGTTCCTTGCTTGAGAAGTTGGAGTTTATTGAAGAGGTCGCGGTTGTAGTAGGTTGGCACAAAACATGCTCTCATGACATCCTTCATTTGAGCCCAAGTGGTGATTGGAGGTTCACCTCTTGCTTGTCGTCGCTCAATGATTTGTTCCCACCATATGAGCACATAGTCTTGGAACTCAAGTGAGGCCATAGCGATCTTCTTCTCTTCCTCAAAGTTGTGCAAACGAAAGATTTTGTCGACCTTCAATGCCCATGAGAGGTACTCTTCGGGGTCATTGCTTCCGTTGAACTTGGGCATGGTGAATTTGAGATTTCCATATCGGTGCTCTTCATTTTGTTGTGGTCGAGGATGATGCCGCCCTTGACGTGGATGACAATCATCTTCTTGTTGCTCTTGGTGTGGAGGAAGTCCATGATCAACTTGCTCTTGTTGAACTCGAGGTTGAGGTGGAGCTTGAGGAGCTTGTTGAGGAACTTGACGTTGCGCATGTGGTTGGTAGTTCCTCTCTTAGATTTCTTCTCAAAGGGCTTCCTCTTGATTGCGCCATTCGCGATTGCGGTTGGCGATGGCTCGACTTGATTCTTGAAGGGCACGTTGCGCCTCAAGAGCTTGCGCTTCTCGTCGTTGTTGTTGAAGGCGTTGAGCCTCGACATCTTGTCCGTCTTGATGTAGACGCGCTCGTTCTTCCTCTTGGCGCCTTAGTCGTTGTCATTCTTGAGCTTGGGCAAAAGCGGTTTGGTTTGATTGAGGACAAGGGACTTGCTCATCGACTTGCTCTTGTGAATGCTTGTCATGTAGCGGGTTGCGAGATGCCTGACGGTCTTGACGCGCGGCTCGTCGAAGGGTGTTCTATGACGGTGTACTTGAGTCGTAGAAGGTGTCGTGGGAGTTTCGACTCGAGCGGCACCGTCTTGATGATGACGAAGTGGAATGATGTCGGTTCCTCATCAAGGCGCGGATCTCGTCCATTCTTGCATCATTCTCTTGTTTGTGCGCGTTGAACTTGTTGTCGAAGTAGTCCCTTGTACGTTTCTCGGAGAGTCGCAAGTCGGTGGCGAGGTTGTCGATGCGGTCGCTCATTGCTTGTTGCTCTTGATGTAACGCTCGTTGTGCACCAAAGAGGTGGCTCTTGGTGACGAATGAAGACATGTCGTCGTGTTGCTCGATGAAGAGTGGGCTGGTAGAGGTACTTGGCCTATCCATCATTCCAAGCAAAATATGTGAGTGGTAGAAGGAGAAGAACTTATACCAATGTACCTTTGACCTATGTTGATGATGAATCAAGTTCACCCAAATGTGGACAATGAAGGAAATATGCCCTAGAGGCAATAATAAAGTTATTATTTATTTCCTTATTTCATGATAAATGTTTATTATTCATGCTAGAATTGTATTAACCGGAAACATGATACATGTGTGAATACATAGACAAACATATAGTCACTAGTATGCCTCTACTTGACTAGCTCATTAATCAAAGATGGTTATGTTTCCTAACCATAGACATGTGTTGTTCTTTGATTAATGGGATCACATCATTAGGAGAATGATGTGATTGACATGACCCATTCCGTTAGCCTAGCACTTGATCGTTTAGTATATTGCTATTGCTTTCTTCATGACTTATACATGTTCCTGTAACTATGAGATTATGCAACTCCCGTTTACCGGAGGAACACTTTGGGTGCTACCAAACGTCACAACGTAGCTGGGTGATTATAAAGGAGTACTACAGGTGTCTCCAAAGGTACATGTTGGGTTAGCGTATTTTGATATTAGGTTTTGTCACTCCGATTGTCGGAGAGGTATCTCTGGGCCCTCTCGGTAATGCACATCACTATAAGCCTTGCAAGCAATGTAGCTAATGAGTTAGTTATGGAATGATGCATTTCGTAATGAGTAAAGAGACTTGCCAGTAACGAGATTGAACCAGGTATTGGATACCGACGATCAAATCTCGGGCAAGTAACATACCGATGACAAAGGGAACAACGTATGTTGTTATGCGGTTTGACCGATAAAGATCTTCGTAGAATATGTAGGAGCCAATATGAGCATCCAGGTTCCGCTATTGGTCATTGACCAAGAATAGTTCTAGGTCATGTCTACATAGTTCTCGAACCCGTAGGGTCCGCACGCTTAAGGTTTCGATGGATGTTATATTATGAGTTTATGAGTTTTGATGTACCGAAGGAGTTTGGAGTCCCGGATGAGATCGGGGACATGACGAGGAGTCTCGAAATGGTCGAGACGTAAAATCGATATATTGGACGACTATATTCGGAGTTCGGAAAGGTTCCGAGTGATTCAGGTATTTTTGAGTACCGAGAGTTACGGAATTCGCCGGGAGTATATGGGCCTTATTGGGCCATACGGGAATAGAGGAAAGAGGCCAAAAGGAAGGAGGCCTGCGCCCCCCCCCCCGCTGGTCCGAATTGGACAAGGGCGCAACCCTTTTCCTTATTCCTCTCCCCTCTTTCCCTTCTCCTACTCCAACAAGGGAGGTGGAATCCTACTAGGACTAGGGAGTCCTAGTAGGACTCCACACTTGGCGCGCCCCCTCCTAGGGCCGGCCTCCTCCCCCCTTTCTCCTTTATATACGGGGGCAGGGGGGCACCCCAAGACACACAAGTTGATCTTCGTGATCGTTCCTTAGCCGTGTGCAGTGCCCCCCTCCACCATATTCCACCTCGGTCATATCGTCGCGGAGTTTAGGCGAAGCCCTGCGCCGGTAGAACATCATCATCATCACCACGCCGTCGTGCTGACGGAACTCATCCCCGACACTTTGCTGGATCGGAGTCCGCGGATCCTCATCGAGCTGAACGTGTGCTGAACTCGGAGGTGCCGTGCGTTCGGTACTTGGATCGGTCGGATCGTGAAGACGTACGACTACATCAACCGCGTTGTCATAACGCTTCCGCTTACGGTCTACGAGGGTACGTGGACAATACTCTCCCCTCTCGTTGCTATGCCATCACCATGATCTTGCGTGTGCGTAGGAATTTTTTGAAATTACTACGTTCCCCAACAGACAATGAAATAGCACTATTGGTACCAATCCTTGTCGGTTCTCACACCTACTCAAATAAAAGCTTATGGTGGAGCTTGGTGAGGATGGTGGCACGAAATTTGATGTAATCAAGTGAGATTCAATAATGTTGGAAAAGATTCACAAATTTGCAAATGCAACAAGTTGACCAAGCAAGTAGGTGTACACGGAAACACACACGCAAATAGATAAGTGGGATTGTGCAAACCAAAAGTGAGCCAAAATGTGGAATCCACGAAAATGCTCTTGTTGCACAATACTAGAGAGACGCTAGCACGATTGCATAATAGGCGGATACGGTACTTGTGCACAACCTACTAGGCAAAAATGCAACTATCTCTATCCCACGTATGCTATATGTATGGTATTTCGGTGCTATGATCCAAGATGATCCAATATGACAATCTTAATGTAAGATGATGCTATAGTTCTTGCTCATAAGTTCTTTGCTTATCTTTCCTCTTTGCTTAAAAGCTTGGGTGGCTCTTTCACTTTTGAGCTCTTTTCTCATGCAAAACTTCACGAACCAAGGTAGTACTTGTGTATGCTATGACAACTTTGTGACACACAAATGGATCCCAAGATATGCACCACGGTGGTATGGTATGTATGCTATGGAGTATGATCACTAATGTGCACAAGTCACGTTGCCTGCAATACTCAAAGGCTAGTCTCGATGGGTAAGCAACGCGAAAGATGGCTATGATGTTTATCAATGCAATGGCAAGGTTTGGACAAAGATGTCGTCGAGATTACCGTCCTTGCTTACGGTCGAGGTTCCAAACGGATGCGAATGTGGACGATGAAGTGATGCACGGTCTTCAGTACGTTGGCGAAGATGCCGCTGCACCATGGTCGAAGCTGTCGAAGAAACGGGGGTCACCGAAGAATGCGCGACCTTTCTGTCTAGGCCGGAAGTTCCGGGCAAGACGGAAGGTCCGGGGGCCGGAAGTTCCGTGCTGGGCCAGAAGTTCCGGGGGCCGGAAGTTCCGGGGGTCGGGAATCTGCAAAGAACAGGAACTTCGGGATCGAGGGTTTCGGCGGAAAAAATTGGGGAAAAACCCAAATCCAGAGGGGAAAAGAAGGAATTCGAGGGGAAGAAAGGTAGGGATGCTAGATCCACACGAAGCAAAGCAAATCCACGGATCAAATCCAACAAAACTTCATCACACCAACAAATCACAAAAATTTTGGGGCTATTTTTGGTGGGGAATTTTCGGATTTAGGATGAAAACAACAAAATCAAGCTAGAAAACACGGGGTAGGGGCTCCAAAAACATGATCAACGTGGCTCATGATACCATATGATGTAGGGTGGAACCCTAATCGGGGATATTTCACGTTTGGAGGGGATCCTACGGGGAAACACGATGAACGGGCGGAAGAACACAAGGAAACACACACAAGAGGAACACTAAACCGACAAGTTTCGATTACACAAGGGCTAGATCACCGAACACATAAGGTAGCACAAGATTCAAAATCAACAAAGGAAAGATACCCGAGTAGCCGATCTTCTCCGAGAGGAGGTCTTGAAGGTCTTCCCTTGAAGGGGTCTTGAATCCGCTTGGGGGATCTTCTCCGAAGAGGTCGTGAACTCCGAGGAGAAGTACCAAGTGGATGAGCAAGGGCTCTCACACCAAAGTTGAGCCAAACCAATGCTAACCCTAACTAGGAGGAGGTGGGAGAGTATTTATAGTTGACGGGACGAAAGGGTACACGGGCCTCGGCCCAAGTAGCTACTGTGCAGTGGTCGGAAGTTCCGGCTAGGCGGAAGTTCTGGCGCCGGAAGTTCGGGCAGGTCCGGCCTAAGCCGAGAGTTGACGCGGGTGGAGCTAGGCTGGCTTCCGGGGGCCGGAAGGTCCGGGCGGGCCGGAAGTTCCGGGGGCCGGAAGTTCCGGGCCGGGTTCCGGGCAGGTTCCGGGCTAACCAGAAAGTGGGCAGGCCTGGACTGGTCGATGTCGTCGGGGGCCGGAAGTTCCGGGCTGAGGCCGGAAGTTCCGGGTTGTCCAGAGTGTTGACGCTTGTCATTTCTTCTTCAGCTCCTGGTTCCTTGGCTTGAACGTTGTACCTGATCACGCATAGTGTCTCAGACTTAGGTAGTAGCCATGTCTCACTTGAAGGAAAAGGGAAATTGAATAGGAGTGATGTCACCTCGGATTGAATAGCCCGAGCTCTTGCTCTTGTCATGGGTCCACTTGGAGCTTGGATAGTTGATGGAAGGTCCATGGGGATGACCGAAGGATGCTCCGCATCATATGGCGGTTGTTGTCCTCGTGTAGTGTGTGTCATTTCATGCGCTTGTGTGGGAGCGAATGATGTTTGCGCCATCGGGTAGAGGCGGTCATTGCGCGTGGGCACCACCCAACTATCCATGTGTGTGTGTGTGTGTGTGTGTGTGTGTGTGTGTGTGTGTGTTGTCTCTTGTGTTGGTGGTGATTGATGTTTGGGCCCTCGGGCAGAGGCGAACGTCGCGTCGGGACCCCGCCCGACTATCCCGCCCAACACTCGGCTGGTTGTTCAAGCCCGGGCGTTGGGAGATCGTGCGGAGTCAGCATCTTACTAGGAAGATAAGGTGAGTTCACTCCTTTCGGTTGTGCCTTGTTGTTTTCCTGAGGTGGGTTTGCTTCCTTCCTACTTATTGTAACATCCCAAAATTCTAAATTTTGGAATGTTATAATAAATAGATAGATTTGTTTGTTTGTTTGAATTGTTGTGTGATTGATTGAGTGAAATTTGAAACTTTTGAAAGTTAAATGAGAGGAATAAAAGGACTTTCCCAAACTTTCATTTTGCTTTTTGATCTCCGTGAATTCAAATATTTTCATCACAAAACCACTGAGAGAGAGATAACATGACTTCTTCCATTTAAATGAAAAAGGGGTGTTGAAAATATTTGAATTTCATTTGGAAATATTTTCTAATTCATAAACTTCATGCAACTCAGTGATTTTCACGAGCGAGGGTAAAATGACTTCTTCAAAACATATGAAATATGAGTTGGGAGTTTCAAAGGATCAAATTCGAAGTCATTTTAGAATTATTTTTCAATTTGGAGTTATTTGGATTTTATTCAAATTATTTTTCTTCAAAAATAAAATACATGGAAAATAGGGTAACATGATTCGCTACATCAGAAAATTGGAGATAAATAAATTTGGAGTCATTTTGGTATTTTTAAAATAATTTTTATTGGATTTTAGTAGGGCAGTAGCACTCTTTGATTTATTCAAAATTGTGTGTACTTTATTTGATGTTAGTAAAATGTTCATGTTGTAGGAAATATTTTTCTGAAAATTTTGATATATAATATGCCTATATAAAATGTTACTTTATTTTCTCTATCCGGTTTTATTTCTATTTCTATTTAAAAAAAAATTGTACGTGCGGCCATATTGATTTATCGCCCACATGCGTAGCATAGCAGCAGGCCGGCCCGTTTTTCTTTTGTTTTCTTTTGTCTTTAATTTTAATTTATTTTCGTTAATGTTTTTTTTTGAAACAAATTTCAGAAAAAAAAATGCAGGCGCGCGCAGCCGGCCCGTGGTGCTTTTAGCCCATGAAGTTCCTCGTTTATTTTATTTATTCGTCTACGTTTAGTCCCACATTTCCTAACCTTTGACCCTTAAGCCTCTTTTCCACCTATAAATATAGACCCATAGAGCCTCCAAAAATCATCTGATTCGGATTAAATCAATATTTTGGTTTGAATAAGAAAAATATTTTTTTTCCTCTCCGGCGCGACTTCTGGAAATTGTCTCTTCTCTTCAAAGTCGTCTCTTCTCTGCCCTATAAAGGTATCTTTCTTTGTTTTTTTTCCTTCTTATACTTCCGTAGTTTATTATTTTTAGACTAATACAATAGATTAGATTATCAATTAGTCTACGATTTATACATTAGACCTTGGCAGAATTATTTTTCTTTCAGAAACAACTTGGCCTGATTTTTCAAATAGCCATAACTTTTTACTCGTTCATCCAAATTAGATGAAACCAACGCCCACTTCTTCGTTCGATCTCCTCTATCCAGTAATTCAACTCAAACATGTTTTTTGAAAGTTTAAAATTTCGAAATTTGTTCAGATTCATATTCAAACTTTTTTGTTCATAACTTAAGTTCCGTAACTCCGTTTGAGTTGATTCTTTTTGCATTGTGTCACAAACTTGCTTAAGTTTCTGTTTGTGTACTTAGGTTTCAAATTTGAATAGTTTAGATTTGAATTTGATGAAATTTGTTCAAATCACTAATTTAGTCATATTTTGAGTTTTACAAAGTATTTTTGATTGATTCTTTTGCTACTGTTTTATTATGGTTTTGTCTATCCAGTAGCATATACTTCTTTATTTTTACTTTATTTTTAAATTAGGTTTTAGCAAAACAGTACTGTTTTAGTTATAGTTTTGTTTTAGTCTTTTCTTTATTGTTTTTATTAGTTTCAAATTATTTCTTTTGTCACTCTTGAAAAATTCAGTTTTGTTTCTGTTAGTCAACAAAAGAAAATTTTGTTTTATTTTAAAATTTGTTTTCTTAGTTTTGTATGAAAGCTTGCTTAGGTCATAGTTAGTGTTTCATAAAAGCTTTTTATTTGTTTCTTTTGCTATTAAAAGTTTATGAAAAATACTTTCTGTTAAAATTAGTTGTTTTATATTTTCTTTTCAGATTATTTATTAGGTTGGTATTTCCTTTGATGTTAAATTTTACTTAGGACAAAACTATTTTTGTGTTATGTCTTAGAGTTTTCTTTAGTAGTTTTGTTGTGTAGTTTTCCTTTGTTTTTATTTGGTGTCCCTTGATTTGCATTTTTATTTGTTGGTTTTATTATGAGTGTTAAAATTGTTTGCTAGGATGTTTGCTTATATGAATGCTATGTTTGACTATATAGATTTTCAACGGAGTGACGAATAGTTCTACCAAGTCATTATTCAAGAGTGTTGTTATCTTCATCAACTTACCAGGCAAGTTCACTTTGACCATGTTTTTCATACCTATGTGTTTTATTGCATCTAGTGTCATCTTCGCAACAATCCCTCCAGTAGTGATATTGAATCCTTGTAGTTGAGTAGTATGCATGAGGTAGGAACCCATCACCCTGTTACCAAGCCCGGACGTTATTTATTTTAATGCTACGCTATAGTAGACGGGTTGGTATGAGTGCTCGGAGTGGTGTGAGAATGGAGGATCTACGCCAATGACGACAACTCCATGATGGAATCTGCAAGGACCGCATCTTCAAGGAAGACTTCAAGACTCGAGACAAGAATTCAATACACACTCTTGGGTGAAGGATGGTTGACGGGCACCTGGAGAAACCAATGGTTGGCGGGATGCATGGAGAAGCGCCATGACATCTTGCGGAAAGCTTCACCCAGACTCAAAGAGACGGAAGAATACTTCATGCCCGGAAGCTTACCTGTGCAACCGCAGTCACTATGGGCTCGCTTGGTTGACCTTAGTAATGAATCTGGCCGGGGCGGTGCTAGCGGATGTAGAACTACGGTAGGATTGGATGAGCACCGACAAAGGGTCGAGGAACTCTTCGAAGACCATGTTTGATCGTCTTGTTCTCAAACACCACGAAGTGCGAGAACGTAAAAGAGGATCGAATCTTGCGGGTAAAGTGTACAAACCTCTGCAGAGGTTAAAACCTAATCGATTAGCCGTGTCCCGATTACGGACAATTTGAGCATCCGGACTGGATCTATCTCGAACTCTCAACACCGGATTGATAACTTAATTGTGGGCAACTTATGATGATTTTGGGCTATGAGACATCGGTTGGCGGAACCATGTCATGATAGAAAACTCCATAGTACGACTCATTTATTCCTTTGATGTAGGGAAAATAAAACCAGCTTTTATGCAAAACAAAACTCGCATACACGAGCCACAAAGCCATATTGCATATAGTATAGTTTTATTATCTGCTTTTCTCATGTTGTGATCTTGCCGATACATTCAATGTAATGACCTACACGGCTGCAACGTATCATGTTGCGTATACTTTCTTCCGACGAATAAGAGTACGCTCTGGTTACGGTCTACACTCAACTTGCCGATGGCGTTGATGGGACTCCACACCGACTATTTGTTTCACTGTGACTTATGAGGTATATATCAGTTTTACGTTAATTATACATGTGATTGCACTTTGATATATACATTGATGTACTATGTGTGCAAAGATATCTTGATCCGAGGATGGCACGAAGAACACGTAGGCTTGACCGTCTCGAGGTCGGGTCGCTCTGATATGGTATCGAGCACATGTTGACTGGGGCGTGACCCTAGAAATCGGAAAGCCCTTGGACAGATATCTCAAAACTTTATTTTCAAAAGACTCTTACTCCTCATCTTTTCTGATTTTATCAAATAGACCCTCTCACCTCAAATAGTTAGAATATACCCCTTTTCCCTTTTGGCCACATGAAGGATCAACTGAAGCCGCTCCAAGAAAGATATCGGACAGCTGATGACCCCTTCAAAGTAACCAGGATTTCACCATACATTAGAAGAGTTGAAGCTGCAACAATTGAAGACTCTGAAGACTTGAAGAATTTGAAGAATCCGAAGAATTATTTGACCTTTAGAAGACCAAACCCCTGTTATAT
This sequence comes from Aegilops longissima, assembly GCA_021605205.1. Taxonomy (NCBI): domain Eukaryota; kingdom Viridiplantae; phylum Streptophyta; class Magnoliopsida; order Poales; family Poaceae; genus Aegilops; species Aegilops longissima. Next base: position 428,362,572 of record CM038681.1, on the reverse strand, counting down.
ACTTACGTTAGATGCGACGATTTGTGAGCTGTCATTTTGTTTGATGTTTTTCCAACAGCCACAAAGTAAAACTTGTTTCTTCAAAAACTATTGTTTGTATTGTGTGTATATCCCTCCCCACCTCTCTCATATCTCATCCCAAAACTTTTGGACCCATTAGATGATGAATGAAGTTGGACCGATATTCTCTGGACCGAAAACCAGCCGGAGGCGAGCTATGGATTCGAACATGGAGAATCACTTGGGAGCAATTTGGTTTCAAGGAAGAATGAAGTATCGTCGCTCTTGAAGATTTTGAAGGAAGTGCTGCAACCTGGTGGAAAATGCATCAAGCCATACAAGGATTTAATGGAGCAAGAACTTGGGAGGAATTCAAGAAGACCTGTTGAGATCACGTCTCATCCGAAGCACCATGATACACCAAGAAATAAACCTTGTGCTCGCAAGATTTATGAGAAATAGGACACACCGGGAGGAACACAAGGATGGATGCCCTCATTGTGAGGAGAAACACCCACCGAGGAATGCCCAACTAGGCAAGTTACTTGTTTCTTGTGTGAAGGAATCACCCACTACCCGTAGCGAAGTCACATTTACCCCACGGTGCAACAAACTATTCGAAGCGAAGAAGGAATGAAAGAAGCCCTCAAGGAAGGTCTAGAAGAACCGAGATGAAGGAAGATGTTGAAGACCACGATGGAGAAGGCCTAATCAGATTCTACTCCAACGCTTGCTATTCATGTGGAGAAGAAGGACATTTTCCCAAAGATTGTACCAAGGAAAGAGAAGAATATCTCGAGATTTCCCGACAGCAGAAGTGAAGTTTGACCCTCGGAAATAGAAGCTCGATCATTACAGAGAAATCCAGAAGAGAAAAGAAGGCAACCCCGAACAACACAATTTTCGCAGAGAAGGACCTGAGTCATATCACTTGTTACAGTGCAAGGATTTAGGTCATTACGCTAGTAAATGTCCGAAAAGAAGCCAAGAATCCAAGGAGCCTACATAATCACAAAGAAGCCCGAGACATGTCGGAAGTCTTTTGTTTTCACTGCAAGGAAGCAGGACATTATGCTACTAAATGTCCCAACAAGATGAAAGTTGGAGTTGAGTAGTTGGAATTTTGATAATGGAAACAAGAGTAATAGAAAGCAATTTCATTTTATGAGTACAATAAGTTGAGTTATGTAATGGGTGCTCGAGTTTGTAATGGATTCATGAAATCAATAAAGTTAAGGTGACATGTTTTCATATGTTTAATTGTAGGAGTTGTTACTCTGTGAACAAAGATTTTGACCATTTTCGAGGATATGAGAAATATGGTCTATGGATGGATTTGTGAATTTCATTTTAGGGTGGTAGTACCACGTGAAGAAGACTAGACTAATGGATAAGAAAATATATATTCCACGGACTGTAGTTCAAGGAAAAAAAGTTGGAGTTTTGCTTTTGATATGATGGTATGAAGAAGCAGTACTCTTGGATTTAAAGGATGTGTAATATGGAACAAGAGAGTTACCCCAAGGATGAGTTAAAGCTGCACTAGTGTGGAAGTGGGCCATAACCCACAGGCCCAAGAATTAATAAGGATCAAGTACCCACCGGAGAAAGAAATTTTGGGAATAGACTACGATTTGATCAACCGACGATTCTATAGGAGTTTACATAAAACCCGAGAGTTGTTAAGGAACGATAGATGTTTGTTTGGCTGCGAGAATCAATGGATTTTCCGAACTTGGTTCGTCGACAAGAGAAATTCTGCAATGCTTGTGAGGATGACCGAGTGTTAGAATGCGAGATTCGCTAAACCATGTACAAGGTAATGATTTGGGTGCGGATGGATTGATCACCATACCGACTTACTCTTATTATTCGCTTTGCTATATGGGATGGTAAATCTGAGTGACCTACCTATAGTAGAGTGACGACGATATTAAACCTTGTTGAACCTTAGAATGGTATAAGCATTTTCCCTTGTACAAGGCCGTTGTTGCCAACCGTAGGATATACGGTGAGGATCAACCTGCACCCATTTCCTGCAGGAGAAACCATAAATTGTTGACCACCATGAGATATCGATAGTTGTTTAGCATTGGCGCGGACCTATCGATTATGAAGACCCGCCTCGGAATAACCTTACCAAGATGAAAGGACAAAAATTGAGGAAAAGGTTATGCCGCTACCGGAAGAGCCCGGAGATGAAATATTCCGAGATCTGGGAAGATCGACATTTATCAAGAATGAGGATGGAGTATATAAGCATTGATGGAACCGTAATAATGCTTCTAAGGGTGGTAGCACCCTGCACGGAGACGATCGATGGATTTTGAAGACCCCAAACCTAACCCATTTCTTTCTAGTTTCTCCGAATCTCGAGGACTAGATTCATTTTAAGGTGGTAGATTTGTAACATCCCAAAATTCTATATTTTGGAATGTTATAATAAATAGATAGATTTGTTTGTTTGTTTGAATTGTTGTGTGATTGATTGAGTGAAATTTGAAACTTTTGAAAGTTAAATGAGAGGAATAAAAGGACTTTCCCAAACTTTCATTTTGCTTTCGATCTCCGTGAATTCAAATATTTTTCATCACAAAACCACGGAGAGAGGATAACATGACTTCTTCCATTTAAATGAAAAAGGGGTGTTGAAAATATTTGAATTTCATTTGGAAATATTTTCTAATTCATAAACTTCATGCAACTCAGTGATTTTCACGAGCGAGGATAAAATGACTTCTTCAAAACATATGAAATATGAGTTGGGAGTTTCAAAGGATCAAATTCGAAGTCCTTTTGGAATTATTTTTAATTTGGAGTTATTTGGATTTTATTCAAATTATTTTTCTCCAAAAATAAAATACATGGAAAATAGGGTAACATGATTCGCTACATCAGAAAATTGGAGATAAATAAATTTGGAGTCATTTTGGTATTTTTAAAATAATTTTTATTGGATTTTAGTAGGGCAGTAGCACTCTTTGATTTATTCAAAATTTTGTGTACTTTATTTGATGTTAGTAAAATATTCATGCTGTAGGAAATATTTTTCTGAAAATTTTGATATATAATATGCCTATATAAAATGTTACTTTATTTTCTCTATTCGGTTTTATTTCTGTTTCTATTTAAAAAAAATTGTACGTGCGGCCCATATTTATTTATCGCCCACATGCGTAGCATAGCAGCAGGTCGGCCCGTTTTTCTTTTGTTTTCTTTTGTCTTTAATTTTAATTTATTTTCGTTAATGTTTTCTTTTTTGAAACAAATTTCAGAAAAAAAATGCAGGCGCGCGCAGCCGGCCCGTGGTGCTTTTAGCCCATGAAGTTCCCCGTTTATTTTATTTGTTCGTCTACGTTTAGTCCCACATTGCCTAACCTTTGACCTCTAAGCCTCTTTTCCACCTATAAATATAGACCCATAGAGCCTCCAAAAATCATCTGATTCGGGTTAAATCAATATTTTGGTTTGACTAAGAAAAATATTTTTTTTTCCTCTCCGTGCGACTTCCTAAATTGTCTCTTCTCTTCAAAGTCGTCTGTTCTCTGCCCTATAAAGGTATCTTTCTTTGTTTTTTTTTCCTTCTTATACTTCCGTAGTTTATTATTTTTAGACTAATACAATAGATTAGATTATCAATTAGTCTACGTATTTATACATTAGACCTTGGCCGTAACTATTTTTCTTTCGTAAAACAACTTGGCCCTGATTTTTCAAATAGCCATAACTTATTACTCGCTCATCCAAATTAGATGAAACCAACGCCCACTTCTTCGTTCGATCTCCTCTATCCAGTAATTCAACTCAAACATGTTTTTGAAAGTTTAAAATTTCGAAATTTATTCAGATTCATATTCAAACTTCTTTTGTTCATAACTTAAGTTCCGTAACTCCGTTTGAGTTGATTCTTTTGCATTGTGTCACAAACTTGCTTAAGTTTCTGTTTGTGTACTTAGGTTTCAAATTTGAATAGTTTAGATTTGAATTTGATGAAATTTGTTTAAATCACTAATTTGGTCATATTTTGAGTTTTACAAAGTATTTTTGATTGATTCTTTTTGCTACTGTTTTATTATGGTTTTGTCTATCCAGTAGCATATACTTCTTTATTTTACTTTATTTTTAAATTAGGTTTTAGCAAAACAGTACTGTTTTAGTTATAGTTTTGTTTTAGTCTTTTCTTTATTGTTTTTATGAGTTTCAAATTATTTCTTTTTGTCACTCTTGAAAAATTTAGTTTTGTTTCTGTTAGTCAACAAAAAATTTTGTTTTATTTTAAAAATTTGTTTTCTTAGTTTTGTATGAAAACTTGCTTAGGTCATAGTTAGTGTTTCATAAAAGCTTTTTATTTGTTTCTTTTTGCTATTAAAAGTTTATGAAAAATACTTTCTGTTAAAATTAGTTGTTTTATATTTTCTTTTCAGATTATTTATTAGGTTTGTATTTCCTTTGATGTTAAATTTTACTTAGGACAAAACTATTTTTGTGTTATGTCTTAGAGTTTTCTTTAGTAGTTTTGTTGTGTAGTTTTCCTTTGTTTTTATTTGGTGTCCCTTGATTTGCATTTTTATTTGTTGGTTTTATTATGAGTGTTAAAATTGTTTGCTAGGATGTTTGCTTATATGAATGCTATGTTTGACTATATAGATTTTCAGCGGAGTGACGAATAGTTCTACCAAGTCATTATTCGAGAGTGTTGTTATCTTCATCAACTTACCGAGCAAGTTCACTTTGACCATGTTTTCATACCTATGTGTTTTATTGCATCTAGTGTCATCTTCGCAACAATCCCTCCAAAGAGTGATATTGAATCCTTGTAGTTGAGTAGTATGCATGAGGTAGGAACCCATCACCCTGTTACCAAGCCCGGGACGTTATTTATTTTAATGCTACGCTATAGTAGACGGGGTTGGTATGAGTGCTCGGGAGTGGTGTGAGAATGGAGGATCTACGTCAATGACGACAACTCCATGATGGAATCTGCAAGGACTGCATCTTCAAGGAAGACTTCAAGACTCGAGACAAGAATTCAATACACACTACTGGGTGAAGGATGGTTGACGGGCACCCTGGAGAAACCAATGGTTGGCCGGGATGCATGGAGAAGCGCCATGACATCTTGCGGAAAGCTTCACCCAGACTCAAAGAGACGGAAGAATACTTCATGCCCGGAAGCTTACTTGTGCAACCGCAAGTCACTATGGGCTTTGGCTTGGTTGACCTTAGTAATGAATCTGGCTGGGACGGTGCTAGCAGATGTAGAACTACGGTAGGATTGGATGAGCACCGGACGGTGGTCGAGGAACTCTTCGAAGACCATGTTTGATCGTCTTGTTCTCAAACACCACGAAGTGCGAGAACGTAAGAAGAGGATCGAATCTTGCGGGTAAAGTGTACAAACCTCTGCAGAGGGTTAAAACCTAATCGATTAGCCGTGTCCCGATTACGGACAATTTGAGCATCCGGACTGGATCTATCTCGAACTCTCAACACCGGATTGATAACTTAATTGTGGGCAACTTATGATGAATTTGGGCTATGAGACATCGGTTGGCGGAACCATGTCATGATAGAAAACTCCATAGTACAGACTCCATTTATTCCTTTGATGTAGGGAAAATAAAACCAGCTTTTATGCAAAACAAAACTCGCATACGAGCCACAAAGCCATATTGCATATAGTATAGTTTTATTATCTGCTTTCTCATGTTGTGATCTTGCCGATACATTCAATGTAATGACCTACACGGCTGCAACGTATCATGTTGCGGTACTTTCTTCCGACGAATAAGAGTACAGTGCAGGTTACGGTCTACACTCAACTTGCCGATGGCGTTGATGGGACTCCACACCGACTATTTGTTTCATTGTGACTTATGAGGTATATATCAGTTTTACGTTAATTATACATGTGATTGCACTTTGATATATACGTTGATGTACTGTGTGTGCCAGCATACTGATCCAGGGATGGCACAGCAACACAGAGGCTTGACCGTCTGAGGTCGGGTCGCTACACTTATCCGGTTCGGTATGTCCACCCGATGGCCGTGTGGAGTTCTGTTTGTTCCGTCCTTCTTTGGTCGGTCGGTATAAGGTAGCTGTATGCTTTGTAGGTCCCATGAGCAGTTGGTATCTGGGGTGTTCCGCTGGTAACGTGACTACTAGTTTTCCACGTTTGACCTGTGTGGGTCCCTCCTTATGTATCCAGTTGTAGTACAATGGCGGGTCCCCCTATTAGTCCCTGTGCCAGTTGCTAGGGTTAGCAGTGATGGCGGTGAGTCCATTGGTTGGTGGGCCTGCAACGCTTGCTCCGCCAGATAAAAGCATGTGCTCGCCTTGACTATGTACTGTGTAATGTCACTCTTTTTATGTGACCTTCATCGCATGTTCTCTTGTTGTTTTTGGCCCCATGTCCACGTGTGTGGGCCAGTGTCGTGGGTCTTGTCCGTTCTTTCGCATATATGTCATCATTTTCTTTATCTCATCTCCTATATTTGCCTTTTCTTCCCCATCTTTCTCCTTCCCTTCGCCGCCGTCTCATGCTTCACTCTTCTCGTCCACGGTTCGCTCTATTGGAGGTGCTCTTCGAGCTTATCCTAGCTACCCGGCCCCGTCTTTGGCTTTGTTTGCTAGTGGTATGCCCTTCATCCTTCCTAGTAGATGAGGTACCGGTTCTTCCTCTTTCCTCTCTCCGATCTCATCGACAAATGAGCCCATGAATGTTAGCATCCAGATCTGGCTTGTCTTTATTCTTTTTCTTCTGATCCAATTTGTTTTTCTTTCACAGAACTTTAAGGCATTTGGCTTTATATTGTTTCCTCTTAACAAGGAGGGTGTTGGGCCCCTAAGTGCAAGGGTTTGTAGCAAGCAACATTTTCCCCTCAAAGTGGATGACCTTAAGGTTTTATGGAACCAGTAGGAGTTTACTAAGCAGCCTAATGATCAACACTTGCACACAAAAATACAATACTGGCTTGGCCCCCAACAGAACTAGTGAGATTGCCAGTTTCACTAGCCTTGCTAGTTACAATGATTAAATGCAAGCGTGTATGGAAGATGTTCAAATTGAAATTCAAATAACAAGGTTTCTTCAAGCAGTAAAACTAAAATGTTCAAATTATTCCATAATTCCCCCTAATCATTTGTCATGTTGGAATCAACATCATTTGACTCACCAATTAATCCCTAGAGAATTATAAAGTTGTACAACAACATAATACTTGACCTTTTATTTAAACTTTACCAAATGCTCTGAAACTTTTTGTGCAACACCACAATATTGTACATGATTTATGTGCCAAGTTCCCTATATAACAAAATTCATTTGGTGGACCAACTACATACAAAACAGTGGGGAAATAAAATAAGACGGAAGAAAAACAAAAGGAAAGAGATTAAAGGGAAAGTACACACTATGCACTTGGGCTCTAGGTCTACATGAGGCCCAGCCCAGCCCACCCGACCCCCTCAGCCCCTACCTCTATTCACTGAACAGAGGCGTGGCAGCCATCCACGACGCCATAGCCACGCCTGACTGTGTGGCGCGCTTCCGGCACCTCCCACAAGCTAGGGGGGCTAGGGGCTGGAGGACTCCTCCTCCTAGGTCGGCGCGCCAAGGGAGGGAAGCCCCTCCTCTAAGTCAGCTAGAGGGGGTGCCCCTATTGAACACACAAGTTCTCTCCCATTTGGGAGCCCCCTCTAGTTCTCTAGTTCCCCAGACAGTTTGGAGAGGCGCTGAAAGGCTCTTTCTCCCACCTCTAGTTTTTCTAGCAATGCCAAGCTCTGGATAGCAAAGCGCTGCCGGATCGATGATCTTGTGCGCGTGCAATCTATAGAGAGATTGTGCTTTCTATATTCATTCAAGGGATCATTCGTAGGACGGTTCGAGGGACTTCAAGAATGATCTACACCAACTCTTCTTCCACTTCAACTCGAAGTTGACAATGATCTGATCTAACCTTGTATGCATCTTCATAGTGATACTAGTTCTTGATCCACATGGCGATTTTTGTTTGTTTCTTACTATGTTTGCCAACAATAAGCAAGTGCACATTTGAAGAGTAAACATGGCAGGATCTAACAAAAAAGCAATGCACAATCAAGCAATGTGCATTAACACGGACACTGCTATGATCCAAGACGTGGTCGCGCAATCTAATCTACGACGCAAAAATACCTTAATTGTGTATCCAGTCCACCGGGAAGTAGGCATTGCCGCCAGAGGCGTACCTAGCCGGGCAAATGGCATTGCCGTTAGAGCAAAAAAAATCTAACCGCAATCAAACTGACCCCAATCTTCATCTAGGAAGCAAGATTGAGGTTTGATATACTTGTATCATCCGTCGGAGATGGAGTGGATGTTGCCGGAGACGAAGAAGAAACATGAGCGACCGCCCGACACCGCCGTGGCAGATGTCCTAACAAACACAACCGAAGTCCCAACCGTTGTAGTCGATGTACTGGTCGTCGATGGGGGCTCGATAGATGATGACTATGTGGCGCCCCTGATTCAACCGTACACTAATCATACACGCAAATGTGTATGATCAAGATCAGGGACTCGCGAGAAGATATCACAACACAACTCTAGACACAAATTAGAATAATACAAGCTTTATATTACAAGTCAGGGGCCTCGAGGGCTCGAATACAAACGAGTCAGCGGAAGCAACAATATCTGAGGGCAGACATAAATTAAACAAGTATGCCTTAAGAAGGCTAGCACAAAAGCAACAACGATAAAAAAGGCAAGGCCTCCTGCCTGGGAGCCTCCTAACTACTCCTGGTCGTCGACGGTCTCCACGTAGTAGTAGGCACCCTCGAGGTAGTAGTAGTCGTCGCTGGTGGCATCTGGCTCCTGGTATCCATCATCTGATCACAACATCCGAAAATAAGAAAGTAGGGGCGAAAAGAAGCAAAGCAACCATGAGTACTCATCTGAAGTACTCGCAAGCATCAGATCTATACTAAGTATGCATTGTTATCAAGGGAAGATGTATCGGGGGACTGTACTGCAGAATGCCAGAATAGAGGGGAAGACCTAGCCTATCGAATACTAGCATCTTGCAGCATCAGAAGAGGTAAGAGTAACATATTATAATAGTACTAAGTATGTTATAACATCGCCTAGAGATCACTTTCTCGACACCCTGCGAGAAAGCAATCCCGGAGCCATCATATCCAACTCATGCCTCAGCATCCAGTTCTAGTTGTATCGATTGGGATACAACTCTGAACATCTGTTACCGTGGACACAACTATTCAAATAGATAATACTCCCATACAGGGGTGCACAAACTTACCCAACACGCTCGATCAACTCCGGTCAGACACACCATCAGGTCATGACCGGCCTTGGCCGATCAACACATCGTAGGCCTACCTAGGCTCAACAGAGAGGCCAACACGTCGGTCTACATCCTAAGTACGCAGGGATCTTGGGCCCATCGCCTGTTGCACTCCTGCATGTTGCGTACGCGGCCGGTTGATACGTCCATTTTGCACCATGTTTTCCTACTGTTATTTATGATGTTTTTATGCATACTAATGCTTTTTGGAGTAATTCTAATGCATTTTCTCTCATAATATGCAAGGTATACACAAAGAGGGAGAATTCCAGTAGCTGGAAATCTGGACCTGGAAAAGCTACGTCAGGCCACCTATTCTGCACAACTCCAAATGAGCTGAAGCTTTACGGGGATTTTTATGGAATATATGAGGAATATTGGAGCCAATAAGTACAAGAGGGGGCCCACCAGGTGGGCACAACCCACCTGGGCACGCCAGGGAGCCCAGGCGCGCCCTGGTGGATTGTGCTCCCCTCAGCCCACCTCCGGTGCCCATCTTCTGGTATATAAGTCATTTTGACCTAGAAAAAATAAGGACAGGACTTTCAGGACGGAGCACCGCCGTCTCGAGGCGGAACTTGGGCAGGAGCACTTTTTCCCTCTGACGGAGCAATTCCGTCGGGGGAACTTCCCTCCCAGAGGGGGAAATCATCATCACCAACAACTCTCCCATCTTGGGGAGGGCAATCTCCATCAACATCTTCAACAGCACCATCTCCTCTCAAATCCTAGTTCATCTCTTGTGTTCAATCTTTGTACCGGAACTATAGATTGGGGTTTGTGGGTGACTGGTAGTGTTGATTACATCTTGTAGTTGATTACTATATGGCTTATTTGGTGGAAGATTATATGTTCAGATCCATTATGCTATTTAATACCCCTCTGATATTGAGCATGTTTATCACTTGTGAGTAGTTACTTTTGTTCTTGAGGTCACGAGAGAACTCATGTTGCAAGTAATCATGTGAACTTCATATGTGTTTGATATTTTGATAGTATGTATGTTGTGATTCCCTTAGTGGTGTCGTGTGAACGTCGACTACATGACACTTCACCATATTCAGGCCTAAGGGAATGCATTGTGGAGTAGTTATTAGATGATGGGTTGCGAGAGTGACAGAAGCTTAAACCCTAGTTTATGCACTATTCCATAAGGGACCGATTGGATCCAAAAGTTTAATGCTATGGTTAGAATTTATTCTTAATACTTTTCTCATAGTTGCAGATGCTTGTGAGGGGGCTAATCATAAGTAGGAGGTTTGTTCAAGTAAGAACAACACCTAAGCACCGGTCCACCCACATATTAAATTATCAACGTAGCAAACACGAATCAAATCAACATGATGAAAGTGACTAGATGAAATTCCTGTGTACCCTCAAGAACGCTTTGCTTATTATAAGAGACTGTTTTGGCCTGTCCTTTGTGAAAGGATCGATATAGTTGACTAGAGGGGGTGAATAGGCAACTAACAATTTTTAGCTTTTCTTTACCAAATTAAACTTTGCATCAAAGTAGGTTGTCTAGATATGCAACTAGGTGGACAACCTATATGAGGCAACAACCATAAGCACGCAAGCAAGCAAAGGATATAACACAAATAGGCTTGCACAAGTAAAGGGATAAGATAACCAAGAGTGGAGCCGGTGGATACGAGGATGTGTTACCGAAGTTCCTTCCTTTTGAGGGGAAGTACGTCTCCGTTAGAGCGGTGTGGAGGCACAATGCTCCCCAAGAAGCCACTAGGGCCACCGTATTCTCCTCACGCCCTCACACAATGCGAGATGCCGTGATTCCACTATTGGTGCTGAAAGGATCGAGAAGAGGTGTCTAGAGGGGGGTGGGTGATTAGACACTAAGTACCAAAAGTTGCAGTTTTTAACTTCTTTAGGTTGGAGTGGAATTTAGGCACAAGTTTAACACTCACAATACATATCAAGCAAGCATGCAAAGAGTATATGAGCAGCGGAAAGTAAAGCATGCAACTTGCAAGAATGTAAAGGGAAGGGTTTGGAGGATTCAAACGCAATTGGAGACACGGATGTTTTTGTCGTGGTTCCGATAGGTGGTGCTATCGTACATCCACGTTGATGGAGACTTCAACCCATGAAGGGTAACGGTTGCGCGAGTCCACGGAGGGCTCCACCCACGAAGGGTCCATGAAGAAGCAACCTTGTCTATCCCACCATGGCTGTCGCCCACGAAGGACTTGCCTCACTAGCGGTAGATCTTCACGAAGTAGGCGATCTCCTTGCCCTTACAAACTCCTTGGTTCAACTCCACAATCTTGTCGGAGGCTCCCAAGTGACACCTAGCCAATCTAGGAGACACCACTCTCCAAGAAGTAACAAATGGTGTGTTGATGATGAACTCCTTGCACTTGTGCTTCAAATGATAGTCTCCCCAACACTCAACTCTCTCTCACATGATTTGGATTTGGTAGAAAGAATATTTGAGTGGAAAGCAACTTGGGGAAGGCTAGAGATCAAGATTCATATGGTAGGAATGGAATATCTTGGTCTCAACACAAGTGTAGGTGGTTCTCTCTCAGAAAATGTGTATTGGAAGTGTAGGTTCGTTCTGATGGCTCTCTCCATGAATGAAGAGTGGGTGGAGGGGTATATATAGCCTCCACACAAAATCTAACCGTTACACACAACTTACCAAACTCGGTGAGACCGAATTGTTAAACTCGGTCAAACCGATTCAGCAAATCTAGTGACCGTTAGGATTTTCAGTGGGACCGACATGCAACTCGGTAGGACCGATATGGTTAGGGTTAGGGCATAACGTAATCTCGGTGAGACCGATTACACAAACTCGGTGGGACCGATTTTGGTAATAAGCTAACCAGAGAGTTGGTCAGGCAAACTCGGTGAGACCGATTACACAAACTCGGTGGGACCGATTTTGGTAATAAGCTAACCAGAGAGTTTGCATTGTAATCTCGGTAGTACCAATTGCTCAAACTCGGTGAGACCGATTTTGGCAATGGACATACACAGAGAGATTACAATCCCATCTCGGTGAGACCGAGATCCCTATCGATGAGACCGATTTGCCTAGGGTTTGTGGCAGTGGCTATGACATCTGAACTCGGTGGCGCCGGATAGAAAGAATCGGTGGGGCCGAGTTAGACTTTTGGTTTAGGTCATATGTGGATGTGAGAAAGTAGTTGAGGGCTTTGGAGCATATCACTAAGCACTTTGAGCAAGCAAGCCATTAAGCAACACATCATCCCCTCTTGATAGTATTGGCTTTTCCTATAGACTCAATGTGATCTTGGATCACTAAAATATAAAATGTAGAGTCTTGTGCTTGAAGCTTGAGCCAATCCTTTTTCCTTAACATCTTGAAGGGGTTCCACATCGTTTAGTCCATGCCACTCAATTTGTTGAACTTGTCTGAAACATACTAGGTAAAAGTGTTAGTCCAACAAGAGATATGTTGACATTAATTACCAAAATCACCCAGGGGGCACTTGTGCTTTCAGGTGCCCTTGAAGGCGGCAACCGAACCTTTACAAACAAGGTTGGGGCAATTGTCGGCGTTCTGGGAACGGGGGTCCCCAGACTTGCCTGCCTGCGGCGTGGCTCAAGTGGGGGCCCAGCGCGACCCAGCTTCATCAGCTCAAGCTCAAGACCCTCGCGAGGGGCCAAGCCTCGCGGGGCGGACGATAGGAACCTTCCTCAGGAGCAGCCTCATCAGGCAGGCTCACGAGGAGGCAGAGAGATCAAGGCAAGGTACCTCACGAGGGTGCCCCGTGACGCAGGCCATGACGATCGAGATCAGGCGGGTGCCAGTGAGGCGCCCCTCAGTGATGTCCTTGTTTCCCTTTGGTGCAAAGGAGGCAAGCACAGAGCCAAGGCATCGAGCAAAGGTTACCGCTTGATTGCAACAAGACCAAGACCAGCAGAGCAGCAGGACGGAGGTCATCGTGGAGCCCAGGACGGCGTCACCGTCAGAGCCTTTGGCAGCCGAAGACCAACTTTAGTTAGGATAAGTGTACTAGATGTTCCCCTTCAAAATGGCCAATTGTTGGCGCCCTTCCCGCTCATTATTTGGGAAGAGGTCCAGGGCCTCCCTCTATAAATAGGACTAGCCACCACAAAGACAGGGACGGGTTGAACCTACCAGAGAGAGAGAGAGAGAAGCGACTGGACTCACCCAAGCAGTCCATCGCACCAGCTCAAGAACAGCCCCTCGCGAGGTTGTTCTTCCTTTGTACTGTTCATCATCAGCCCCTGAGGCAATCCACCACACCACTGTCGTGGTATTCTCACGGGGGGCTTGCGAGTCGACAGATGCCACAAGGGCTTAGTGTGAGGGTAAGATCTACTCACGATAGGCCCGGAGCGGGTATGTGAGTAGCACGCGGTGGTTTACCCAGCTTGAGCTCTCCAGAGAGATAATACTCCCACCGCTGCATGTCCGAGTGTATCGATATATCTAGTACAGAGTGCTCACAGTTGTATGTCGAGATCGCGCCAAGTGCATCTGATCCGTATATGTCTCATATGTGGGTGCTAGCTAGCTAGCTTGCTAGCTATCATGCATGCGTGGAGTGCTTGTCCTGGGAGCCATTGTGGCCTGCCTCATGGATGGATGGTTGCTAGCTATATATAGTGTTGGGGTAGCTTACTACCTAAGCTAGGTAGTGGCGTGGGGGGCAAGTGGGCATGGGGCACCATGCCCATGTACGTGATGTGCATGCCTCTTTGTCCCTGGCGCACTTTATAAAATAGTGCCCAGGGACAGATACACTGTAGATGATGTCGTTGCTACTATTCGTCAATAGTGCCGGGTACGGCCGTCTCGTCGGTGTCTTGTCGGTCTGCAGTCGGCAGCCGGCTGGTTGGCGCAGTCGGCAGCCGACTGGTTGGCGCAGTCGGCAGCCGATCGGTTACGCAATGGCAGCGGGCCGGGTGGAGCGGTCGGACGGGAGCCGCAGGAGCGGCCGGCGGTCGGATGAGGGCTTTGCTAGCCCGATGTCTTGAAATATTGTCTTGCCATCTTCGAGGTATCCGTGTACAATTACTCCGACAAGAGCCCCAAGACTCCGCAACTTGGCAAAGTTAGGCGGAGGTTTTTGCAGTGTTCATGGAAATGATCATGAAAAGACAAAGTTAGTCCACGCAGATATATCAAATGTTTGCTTTTAGCATTGCAAGTTTTATGCGGAGGGTGCCGACTGGTTTCGTCCCGAGCCCCTTCAATCTTTTTCATGTTCCCTCCACTCTTTGGCTTGTGCTCTCGCTTGCCGGACAGCCGCTCTGCGGTCTATGGCTGAGAGTGGACCGCGGAGTGGAGTGTACAATACTTAGACTCTGGGAGCGAATTTAACCGAGCAGATACTCATAAAAGAAACGATCGGGTCGCCCGTACCGTTTTTTCTTCCCGGATGTGTTTCACGTGGGTGGCCTCCAGCGTTCACTCTTGCTAGCCGGACAGCCGCTCTGCGGTCTGTGACTAAGAGTGGGCCTTTGGTCTGCAGGAAATAACGTCTCAGGCCAAGCGGCCAGCCTCCGGGCCAACTCTGGCTGGCACCGGAGCGAACAGTAGTGCAACTATAATAAAATGTGGAGATAGCCCCCGAGCATCGCTCGAGGTTATCCGTGCTTTCGTGGTGCAAAACATATGCGGGTGAGGAGCTCACATTGATTTCGCATAGGCGAGGCGGAGGTTGCCGAAGACAGCCGACGCGGCTCAGCACTTGCTGAGTGCGCCGGCGCACCCGCTGGGTGTAGCTTTCGAGTCTCCGGGTGCTCGAAGGGGGGTCCTGGCCGGTCAGGCTCGACCGGCTAGGCGGCGAGGCGGGACGAGGCCGAGGCGGCTTGACACAGCCAGCCAGGCAGCGAGGCATCTGGCAGCGCCCTCTTCTTCTTTTTTCTTTCTGCCGGCTGCTGGTAGCCGGACAAAACTCTTCTTGTTTTTGCTTCTTGCAATCTTCCGCGGGGGCGCGCCAGCGCACCCACTGGGTGTAGCCCACGAGATTTGGGCCGAGTGCTGAGCAATCGGGCCGGATCTCCCGGCAACTACTTTGTCTTCTTCTTCGCGGGGGTGCGTCAGCGCACCCGCTGGGTGTAGCCCCCGAGACTCCGGGCGCTCGAGGAGGTCCTGGCCGGTCGGGCTCGACCGAACGGGCGGCCGGGCCTGCGCTCCTGCCAGCCAGGCGTTGAAGTGGGCAGGCAGGCCGGGTCAAGTCTGGCAGTCCGAGTGGCGAAGCAGGCGGACGTTTTTTCTTTTCTTTTTGGCTGTTGGCAGTCGGCCCTTTTTTTCTCTCTCTTTGTCCGACTCCATGCGAGCAGCCGGACGCCACCACCTGGCCACTTTCTTTCTCTTTTTTTAGCCGGCTAGGCACCTGGCCTTTGCTTCTTTCCAGCCGGCATCTCACTCCATTTTTTTTGTGTACCCGGCTTTGACTTTCTTCGGGAACCCGGCCGTAGCAGGCGGCTGGAGCGGGGCCGTAGCAGGCGGCTGGAGCGGGACCGCAGCAGCCGGCGCAGGGGAGGCCGACTGTGGGGGCCGGGTTCTTGTGAGCCGGGACGGAGGCGGCGCGTGGGCAACACAGGAGACACCACGCGCAAGACGAGGCCGACCGGTGGCAAGCCGGCTGCGGGAGCAAGCGGGGCGGGCGGCCGGCATGTGCCGCGTGAGGCGGCAGTGGTGAAGCCGTGGAGGCGCGCCGGGTGGAGGCGGAGCCGCCAAGCGGACGCCGGCTGTTGCGGGCCGGGGCCGGAAGCCGGCCGCGAGTTGAGCGGGAGCCGGCAGGCCGGGGGCAGCGAGGCGCGGAGGTGACATCACCGCTTGAAGAGTAGGTTGAGCGGACGCGGGCGCGCGGACGTGGAGCAGCCGGCCCGCGGTGACACGAGCGCACGGGGCTCATGCAGCAGCCGGCCTGGGCCAATGGGAGGCAGCGAGGCGGCGACCCGGCCAGGCAGCAAGGCGGGTGAGGAGGCGGGCCCGGGTGAGTGCGGTGCTGGGCTCAGGAGGACTTGGAGCTTGGGCGTGCGTAAGCGGCCGCGCGAGACGCGGCTGAGCGCGGGAGGAGGAGCAGCTGGGGAGGAGCCGGAGTGGCTATGGAGCAGGGCCGACGTGCGACGGCGGCCCGGAGCGGAGGCCGGGTCAGCGTCGGCATGCGCAGCCATCTCTAGCATGCACTTGAACCGGGCAAGCTAGCTAGCTAGCTAGCCATGCACACACGCGTGTACGCACAAGGACCAGAGGTGTAGCTTGTATGTGCGTGGATGACCAGCAGCGAGGCATGGCCGCAGTTGTAGCTACAGCGAGGCATGGAGCAGCTACAGTTATAGGGAGCAATTGCAGCTATAGCGAAGCATGGAGCAACAGCTAGCTACAGCGGGTGATGGGCGAGCCCGTAGTGTAAGAGGAAAAAAGCCACGACTGGTGGAGGGCCATGCGCGAACCAGCGGCCACTGCGAAGAAAACGTCGGCGGCAAAGCAGGCATGAGCGAAACGGTGCGATGGGTGGCCACGGCCGACCGAAACGAGGCCCCGCGCGCGGCACGCACGCGGACGGACGGTCGGCGTTGCGGTGGTGGTGAAGAAGGCAAGGCCGATGGCGAGGTCACGCCGCCCCTCACGGCCATTCCGGGGGCCTGTCGATGTTGAGCCCCCGACCGCTATTGGATAGGCGGCGCGACGCTGCGATGATGAAGACGAAGAGGCCGATGGCGAGGACGCGCCGTCCCTCGCGGCTGCTCTGAGGGCGTGTTGACGTCGGGCCCCCGAGCGCTACCAGAGAGACAACGGCGACGCCGCGGTGATGACGAAAGTGGTCCCTCCCGGACTGCGAAACCAGCAACAGCGTGGTAGCATAGTAGTAGTACCACACCATGGTGGGCGCCAACTGTCGTGGTATTCTCACGGGGGGCTTGTGAGTCGACAGATACCACAAGGGCTTAGTGTGAGGGTAAGACTGCTGCTGATAGGCCCGGGAGCGGGTATGCGAGTAGCACGCGGTGGTTTACCCAGCTTCGGAGCTCTCCGGAGAGATAATACTCCTACTGCTGCATGTCTGAGTGTATCTGATATATCTAGTACAGAGTGCTCCTGGAGCTGTATCTGAGATCAGTGCCAAGTGCATCTGATCTGGTATGTCTCATATGTGGGTGCTAGCTAGCTAGCTTGCTAGCTATCATGCATGCGTGGAGTGCTTGTCCAGGGAGCCATTGTGGCCTGCCTCATGGATGGATGGTTGCTAGCTATATATAGTGTTGGGGTAGCTTACTACCTAAGCTAGGTAGTGGCGTGGGGGGCAAGTGGGCATGGGGCACCATGCCCATGTACGTGATATGCATGCCTCTTTGTCCCTGGCGCACTTTATAAAACAATGCCTAGGGACAGATACACTGTAGATGATGTCGTCGCTACTATTCGTCAATAGTGCCTGGTACGGCCGTCTCGTCGGTGTCTTGTCGGTCTGCAGTCGGCAGCCGGCTCGTTGGCGCAGTCGGCAGCCGGCCCGGTGGAGCAGTCGGACGGGGAGCCAGCAGGAGCGGCCAGGCAGTCGGACTGAGGGGCTTTGTTAGCCCCGATGTCTTGAAATATTGTCTTGCCGTCTTCAGGGTATCCGTGTCCAATTACTCCGTCAACCACAAACTAGAGTAGGGTATTACACCACAATGGTGGCCCGAACTAGTATAAACCTGGTGTCCCTTGTGTGTTCTTCTTCCTAGTTTAGATCCCTTGCTAACCATCGACGTGTGAGCTGGTAGGGGAAAGATCTCCGCGCGCACCCCAGTGTTCGAACCTGAAGGGTATGTGATGTCCACTACACAACCTTCTTCTTGTAGACGTTGTTGGGCCTGCAAGTGCACATGTTTGTAGGACAGTAACAAATTTCCCTCAAGTGGATGACCTAAGGTTTATCAATCCGTAGGAGGCGTAGGATGAAGATGGTCTCTCTCAAGCAACCCTGCAACCAAATAACAAAGAGTCTCTTGTGTCCCCAACACACCCAATACAATGGTAAATTGTATAGGTGCACTAGTTCGGCGAAGAGATGGTGATACAAGTGCAATATGGATAGTAGATAAAGGTATTTGTAATCTGAAATAATAAAAACAGCAAGGTATGAAGTGATAAACGTGAGCGTAAACGGTATTGCAATGATAGGAAACAAGGCCTAGGGTTCATACTTTCACTAGTGCAAGTTCTCTCAACAATAATAACATAGATAGATCATATAACAATCCCTCAACATGCAACAAAGAGTCACTCCAAAGCCACTAATAGCGGAGAACAAATGTAGAGATTATGGTAGGGTACGAAACCACCTCAAAGTTATTCTTTTGGATCGATCTATTAAAGAGTTCATACTAGAATCAACCAAAACCCTAATGTCACCTAGATACTCCATTGTCACCTCAAGTATCCGTGGGCATGATTATACGATATGCATCACACAATCTCAGATTCATCCAACCAACACAAAAGTAATTCAAAGAATGCCCCGAAGTTTCTACCGGAGAGTCAAGAACGTGTGCCAACCCCTATGCATAGGTTCATGGGCGAAACCCGCAAGTTGGTCACCAAAACATACATCAAGTGGCACGTGATATCCCATTGTCACCACAGATAAACACGGCAAGACATACATCAAGTGTTCTCATAAAAGACTCAATCTGATAAGATAACTTCAAAGGGGAAACTCAATTCATCACAAGAGAGTAGAGGGGGAGAAGCAACATAAGATCCAACTATAATAGCAAAGATCGCAATACATCAAGATCGTGCCAAATCAAGAACGCACGAGAGAGATCAAACACATAGCTACTGGTACATACCCTCAGCCCAGAGGGTGAACTACTCCCTCCTCGTCATGGAGAGCGTCGGGATGATGAAGATGGCCATCGGTGATGGGTCCCCCCTCCGGCAGGGTGCCGAAACGGGCTCCCGAGAGGTTTTTGGTGGCTACAGAGGCTTGCGGCGGTGGAACTCCCGATCTATCTTCTCTTCTGGAATTTTTATGATACGTAGGTATATATGGGTGCAGGGGGTACGTCGGTGGAGCTTCGGGGGCCCCACAAGGCAGGGGGCGCGCCCTAGGGGGGTGGGCGCGCCCCCCACCCTCGTGGCCAGCTCCCGTATCTTCTGACGTAGAGCCCAAGCCTATCCGGTGGCTTTCCTTCCAAAAATAACTTCTCTAGTTGATTTCGTTCCGTTTTGACTCCGTTTGATATTCCTTTTCTTCGAAACACTGAAATAGGCATACAACAGCAAATCTGGGTTGGGCCTCCGGTTAATAGGTTAGTCCCAAAAATAATATAAAAGTGGATATAAAGCCCAATATTGCCTAAAACAGTAGATAATATAGCATGGAGCAATAAAAAATTATAGATACATTGGAGATGTATCAAGAATCCCCAAGCTTAATTCCTGCTCGTCCTCGAGTAGGTAAATGATAAAAAAGATAATTTTTGATGCGGAGTGCTACTTGGCATAATTTCAATGTAAATCTTCTTAATTGTGGTATGAATATTAAAATCTGAATGATTCAAGACAAAAGTTTATTTTGACATAAAAATAATAATACTTCAAGCATACTAACAAAGCAATCATGTCTTCTCAAAATAACATGGCCAAAGAAAGTTATCCCTACAAAATCATATAGTCTGGCTATGCTCTATCTTCACCACACAAAGTATTTAAATCATGCACAACCCCGATGACAAGCCAAGCAATTGTTTCATACTTTTGACATTCTCAAACTTTTTCAATCTTCATGCAATACATGAGCGTGAGCCATGGATATAGCACTATATGTGGAATAGAATGGTGGTTGTGGAGAAGACAAAAAGAGGGAAGATAGTCTCACATCAGCTAGGCATATCAATGGGCTATGAAGATGCCCATCAATAGATATCAATGTGAGTGAGTAGGGATTGCCATGCAACGAATGCACTAGAGCTATAAGTATGTGAAAGCTCAACAAACGAAACTAAGTGGGTGTGCATCCAACTCGCTTGCTCACGAAGACCTAGGGCAATTTGAGGAAGCCCATCATTGTAATATACAAGCCAAGTTCTATAGTGTAAAATTCCAACTAGTATATGAAAGTGATAACATAGGAGACTCTCTATCATGAAGATCATGGTGCTACTTTGAAGCACAAGTGTGGTAAAAGGATAGTAGCATTGCCCCTTCTCTCTTTTTCTCTCATTTTTTTATTTTTTTATTCTTTTATTTGGGCCTTTTCTCTTTTTTTATGGCCTCTTTTTTTCTCTTTTTTTCATTTTTTTCGTCCGGAGTCTCATCCCGACTTGTGGGGGAATCATAGTCTCCATCATCCTTTCCTCACTGGGACAATGCTCTAATAATGATGATCATCACACTTTTATTTTCTTACAACTCAATACTTAGAACAAAATATGACTCTATATGAATGCCTCCGGTGGTGTACCGGGATATGCAATGAATCAAGAGTGACATGTATGAAAGAATTATGAACGGTGGCTTTGCCACAAATACGATGTCAACTACATGATCATGCTAAGCAATATGACAATGATGGAGCGTGTCATAATAAATGGAACTGCGCATGGCAATATATCTCGGAATGGCTATGGAAATGCCATGATAGGTAGGTATGGTGGCTGTTTTGAGGAAGGATATGGTGGGTGTATGATACCGGCGAAAGGTGCGCGGTATTAGAGAGGCTAGGAATGGGGAAAGTGCGTATAATCCATGGACTCAACATTAGTCATGAAGAACTCATATACTTATTGCAAAAATCTACAAGTTATCAAAGCAAAGTATTACGCGCATGCTCCTAGGGGGATAGATTGGTAGGAAAAGACCATCGCTCGTCCCCGACCGCCACTCATAAGGAAGACAATCAATAAATAAATCATGCTTCGACTTCATCACATAATAGTTCACCATACGTGCATGCTACGGGAATCACAAACTTTAACACAAGTATCTCTCAAATTCACAACTACTCAACTAGCATGACTCTAATATCACCATCTTCATATCTCAAAACAATCATCAAGCATCAAACTTCTCTTAGTATTCAACACACTCATAAGAATTCTTACAAATCTTTTATGCTTAGCATATTAGGATTATTTAAGCAAATTACCATGCTATTTAAGACTCTCAAAATAATATAAGTGAATTATGAGAGTTCATCTATTTCTTCAAAATAAAATTACCACCATGCTCTAAAAGATATAAGTGAAGCACTAGAGCAAATGACAAACTACTCTGAAAGATATAAGTGAAGATCAATGAGTAGTCGGATAATTACGCAAATATGTGAAGACTCTCTAACATTTAAGAATTTCAGATCTTGATACTTTATTCAAACAGAGATCAAAAGAAAATAAAATAAAATGACGCTCCAAGCAAAACACGTATCATGTGGTGAATAAAAATATAGCTCCAAGTAAAGTTACCGATGGAAGTAGACGAAAGAGGGGATGCCTTCCGGGGCATCCCCAAGCTTAGACGCTTGGTTATCCTTGAATATTACCTTGGGGTGCCTTGGGCATCCCCAAGCTTAGGCTCTTGCCACTCCTTATTCCATAGTCCATCGAATCTTTACCCAAAACTTGAAAACTTCACAACACAAAACTTAACAGAAAACTCGTGAGCTCAGTTAGCGAAAGAAAACAAAACACCACTTCATGGTACTGTAGTTAACTCATTCTTTATTTATATTGGTGTTAAACCTAATGTATTCCAACTTATCTATGGTTTATAAACAATTTTACTAGCCATAGAGTCATCAAAATAAGCAAACAACACAATGAAAACAGAATCTGTCAAAAACAGAACAGTCTGTAGTAATCTGTAACTAACACAAACTTCTGGAACTCCAAAAATTCTAAAATAAATTGGTGGACCTGAGGAATTTTACTAGTAATAATCTGCAAAAAGAATCAACTAAATATCACTCTCCAGTAAAAAGTTGAAGCTAATCTCGTGAGCGCTAAAGTTTCTGTTTTTTACAGCATGATCATAAAGACTTCACCCAAGTCTTCCCAAAGGTTCTACTTGGCACAAACACTAATTAAAACACAAAACCACATCTAAACAGAGGCTAGATGGATTATTTATTACTAAACAGAACCAACAAGCAAGAAACCAAAATAAAATTTGGTTGCCTCCCAACAAGCGCTAACGTTTAACGCCCCTAGCTAGGCATGATGATTTCAATGATGCTCACATAAAAGATAAGAATTGAAACATAAAGAGAGCATCATGAAGAATATGACTAGCACATTTAAGTCTAACCCACTTCCTATGCATAGGGATTTTGTGAGAAAACAACTTATGGGAACAATAATCAACTTGCATAGGAAGGTAAAACAAGCATAACTTCAAAACTTTAAGCACATAGAGAGGAAACTTGATATTATTGCAATTCCTACAAGCATATATTCCTCCCTCATAATAATTTTCAGTAGCATCATGAATGAATTCAACAATATAACCAGCACCTAAAGCATTCTTTTCATGATCTACTAGCATAGAAAATTTACTACTCTCCACATAAGAAAAATTCTTCTCATTCAGAATAGTGGGAGCAAACTCAATAAAATAGTTATCATGTGAGGCATAATCCAATTGAAAACTAAAATCATGATGACAAGTTTCATGGTTATCATTATTCCTAATAGCATACAAGTCATCACAATAATCATCATAGATAGCAACTTCATTCTCATAATCAATTGGAACCTCTTCCGAAATAGTGGAATCATCACTAAATAAAGTTGACACTCTTCCAAATCCACTTTCATATTCATCATAAGATTCAACATCCTCCAAAATAGTGGGATCACTACTTACTAAAGTTGACACTCTTCCAAACCCACTTTAATCAATATAATCATCATAAATAGGAGGCATGCTATCATCAAAATAAATTTGCTCATCAAAGCTTGGGGGACAAAATATATCATATTCATCAAACATAGCTTCCCCAAGCATGTGGCTTTGCATATCATTAGCATCATGGATATTCAAGGAATTCATACTAACAACATTGCAATCATGCTCATCATACAAAGATCTAGTACCAAGCATTTTAATGCATTCTTCTTCTAGCACTTGAGCACAATTTTCCTTTCCATCATACTCACGAAAGATATTAAAAAGACGAAGCGTATGAGACAAACTCAATTCCATTTTTTTAGTTTTCTTTTATAAACTAAACTAGTGATAAAACAAGAAACAAAAAGATTCGATTGCAAGATCTAAAGATATACCTTCACTTACCTAGCCTCCCCGGCAATGGCGCCAGAAAAGAGCTTGATGTCTACTACGCAACCTTCTTCTTGTAGACGTTGTTGGGCCTGCAAGTGCAAAGGTTTGTAGGACAGTAACAAATTTCCCTCAAGTGGATGACCTAAGGTTTATCAATCCGTAGGAGGCGTAGGATGAAAATGGTCTCTCTCAAGAAACCCTGCAACAAAATAACAAAGAGTCTCTTGTGTCCCCAACACACCCAATACAATGGTAAATTGTATAGGTGCACTAGTTCGGCGAAGAGATGGTGATACAAGTGCAATATGGATAGTAGATAAAGGTATTTGTAATCTGAAATAATAAAAACAGCAAGGTAACAAGTGATAAACATGAGCGTAAACGGTATTGCAATGATAGGAAACAAGGCCTAGGGTTCATACTTTCACTAGTGCAAGTTCTCTCAACAATAATAACATAGATAGATCATATAACAATCCCTCAACATGCAACAAAAAGTCACTCCAAAGCCACTAATAGCGGAGAACAAACATAGAGATTATGGTAGGGTACGAAACCACCTCAAAGTTATTCTTTCGGATCGATCTATTAAAGAGTTCATACTAGAATAACACCTTAAGACACAAATCAACCAAAACCCTAATGTCACCTAGATACTCCATTGTCACCTCAAGTATCAGTGGGCATGATTATACGATATGCATCACACAATCTCAGATTCATCCAACCAACACAAAAGTACTTCAAAGAATGCCCCAAAGTTTCTACTGGAGAGTCAAGAACGTGTGCCAACCCCTATGCATAGGTTCATGGGCGGAACCAGCAAGTTGGTCACCAAAACATACATCAAGTGGCACGTGATATCCCATTGTCACCACAGATAAACACGGAAAGACATACATCAAGTGTTCTCATAAAAGACTCAATCCGATAAGATAACTTCAAAGGGGAAACTCAATTCATCACAAGAGAGTAGAGGGGGAGAAGCAACATAAGATCCAACTATAATAGCAAAGCTCGCGATACATCAAGATCGTGCCAAATCAAGAACACGAGAGAGAGAGAGATCAAACACATAGCTACTGGTACATACCCTCAGCCCAGAGGGTGAACTACTCCCTCCTCGTCACGGAGAGCGCCAGGATGATGAAGATGGCCACCGGTGATGGGTTCCCCCCTCCGGCAGTGTGCTGGAACGGGCTCCCGAGAGGTTTTTGGTGGCTACAGAGGCTTGGGGCAGCGGAACTCCCGATCTATCTTCTCTTCTGGAAGTTTTACGATATGTAGGTATATATGGGTGCAGGGGGTACGTCGGTGGAGCTTCGGGGGGCCCACGAGGCAGGGGGCGCGCCCCCCACCCTCGTGGCCAGCTCCCGTATCTTCTGACGTAGAGCCCAAGCCTATCCGGTGGCTTTCCTTCCAAAAATAACTTCTCCAGTTGATTTCGTTCCGTTTTGACTCCGTTTGATATTCCTTTTCTTTGAAACACTGAAATAGGCATAAAACAGCAAATATGGGCTGGGCCTCCGGTTAATAGGTTAGTCCAAAAATAATATAAAAGTGGATAATAAAGCCCAATATTGCCTAAAACAGTAGATAATATAGCATGGAGCAATCAAAAAGTATAGATACGTTGGAGACGTATCAGTCTGCCGGAACCCGAAATCTGACATTTGGCGCGCCAGGTAGGGGTGCGCCGGAATCTTTCTTCCGCTGGTCACGTGTGATCTTCCGTCATGTCCATGGCTGATGCTCACCGAGCCCGCGCCGAGCATCGGGCTGCTCGCGCCGTTCGAGTCGCCCGGACGGCTCCCGTCGGCGGACGCCCCCGTCATTCCCCGTCGCCTGCCGCCACCGGCCCGGCGGGGAACGAGCAGCATGTCTGTTGGGGGGAGCTGCGCGACCTCTACCTCGCCCATCGCGCCGGGCCGGCGCCCCCGGTCGTCGCAGCTCTCCTGGGCGGCTCACTGTAGCCACCTTCGAGCCGCCACGTCAAGCCGTTCACCCGCCAGATCCTCCAAGCACCAGGGAGCCCCGCCGGGCTGGGTGGCGCCTGAGGCCGACCTGCTCTTCGACTCGGACGATCACCCCTCCAACCTCGTCGGTTCGGGTGCGCTTCCGATGCTGTGCACCCCCACCATCTGCGAAGTGGCAGTCACCAGGACCCTCATCGACGGCGGAGCCGGCCTCAACGTGCTCTCTGTGGAGGCCTTCAGCCTCCTCCATGTGCCACCAGAGCGGCTCCAACCCAGCAGGCCTTTTTCGGGAGTCGGAGCCGGTTCCACTGCCTCCCTGGGACAAATTCGCCTCCCGGTGACCTTCGGCACCCGTGACAACTTCCGCACGGAGCTGATCGACTTCGACATCGCCCCCATCGGCCTCCCCTACAAAGCCATCCTCGGCTACCCGACCTTGGCCCGGTTCATGGCAGCAACTCACCCGGCGTACAACCTCATGAAGATGCCCGGGAGCAGCGGCGTCCTTACCGTGTCAGGAAACACCGGAGATGCACTGCAGGCGCTCAAGCTTGTTTTCAAGGCGGCTGCGGCGACACAGCCCACCAGCGCTGACGCCCCCGAGCCCAAGGGGGCTGCGCCGTCCAAGAAGAAGTAGCTATTCACTCAAAATAAGGCAGAAACCAAGCAGGTACCAGTCAACAAGGACGGGTCCACTGGCGCCACCTTCACCATAGGTGCAAACCTCGAACCCAAGCAAGGAGGAGGCCTTGGTGAAGTTCCTGCGCGCAAACAAGAAGGTGTTCGCGTGGGGACCTGATCAGTTGGCGGGGGTCCCGAGGGGCGTGATTGAGCATCACCTCAACGTGTGCCCCAACGTGCGCCCCGTGAAGCAGAAGGCGAGGCGACAGTCCATAGAGAAACAAGCTTTTATCGTCCAAGAGACCCGCAAGCTGGAGGCAGCAGGGGTTATTCGCGAGGTCCGCTACCCGGATTGGCTGGCCTACCCAGTTGTCGTGCCAAAAAAGGGGGGAAAGGAACATATGTGTGTCGACTTCACCATCCTCAACAAGGCCTGCCCACAAGATCCATTTCCGCTTCCTCGCATTGACCAGATCGTCGACTCCACCGCCGAGTGTGACCTGTTGTGCTTCCTGGATGCCTTCTCAGGCTATCACCAGATCAAGATGGCGGTAGAAGACGTGGAAAAAACGGCTTTCCTGACCCCGTGTGGAGTGAACTGCTATACCTGCATGCCGTTTGGGTTGCGCAACGCAGGCGCGACCTTTTAGCGGTTGTGCACATTGCCCTGGGCCGACAGCTCGGGAGGAATGCTGAGGCGTACGTTGATGACATTGTAGTGAAGTCTTGGGAGGCAAAAACCCTGATACAGGACTTGGAAGAAACCTTCGCGAGCCTTGATAAAGTGGATCTGCGGCTCAACCCAGAGAAGTGCGTATTTGGAGTCCCCTCGGGCAAGCTCCTGGGTTTCCTCGTGTCCCATAGGGGCATCAAGGCCAACCCAGAAAAGGTCAAAGCAGTCGAAGACATGAGCCCGCCAAAGACCCTCAGAGAAATGCGGAAACTCACCGGGCGCGTGACCGCGCTAGGACGTTTCATCTCCAAGCTGGGGGAACGAGCACTGCCATTGTTCAAACTGATGAAGAAGAAGGGCCCCTTTGAATGGACTGAAGAGGCCGACAAGGCATTCCAAGAACTCAAGAGGTACCTTACCAGCCCACCGGTGATGGTAGCTCCGCGTCCTCGGGAGCCTCTGGTGCTCTACCTCACGGCCACCCCCTACTCCGCCAGCGCAGCCCTGGTAGCGGTCAGGGAGGAGCATCAGGCCAAGGCCGCAACTTCCCTCTAGGCAGGAGCGATGCGAAGCCAAGAGAGCCTCACAAAGACCGCGGGCGCGGCCGAAGGGGATCAGCCGCAGCAGGAAAGCGCGCCCGGAGCACAAGAGGCCCCACCAAGCGACCAGGCGCTGAGGGCTCCGCCGTCTCGGGAGGCACCCCAACCTACGGAGGACGCGAACAGCGCTAGTGCTCACAGCCTCGTCGAGCACCCCGTGTACTTCGTCAGCACGGTGCTACGGGACGCAAGGGCATGGTACCCCATGCCCCAAAAACTCCTCCTCGCGCTATTGGTAGCCTCACACAAGCTGCGGCACTACTTCCAAGGTCATCCCATCAAGGTCGTCTCAGCATACCCTCTGGAGAGGGTGCTCAGGAGCCCCAACTCAGCTGGAAGAGTCGCCGAGTGGAACATCGAACTGCAAGCATTTCAGCTAGAATTCAGCACAACCAGAGTCATCAAGGGGGCCGCATTGGCAGATTTCATGGCAGAATGGACGGAGGCACCCGGCCTCGAAGCGGGCGAAGACCGGTCACTTTCTCCGGGGAGCGAGGCACCGGACGGCTGGGTCATGTACTTCGATGGGGCATTCTCCCGACATGGCGCGGGGGCCGGCGCAGTGCTCGTATCCCCTACTCAGGACAAGCTCTATTACGCCTATGAAGCTCATTTTCCAGAGAAAGGCCCAGAGCCTGTGAAGAAGGCCAATGCCTGTGAAGCTCATTTCCCCGAGAAAGGCCCGGAGCCTGTGAAGCTCGCCGCCCGTGACACTCTCACGTAATAATGAGTTGGGGCTGTACACGCCCCGGAGTCTCCGGAGAGCCGCCCTCGGGCCTTGGGGGCTCCCGCCCATGCCTAGTGGCAGCACTTAGCTCCGCGCTGGTGAGAAGACGTCGAAGACTAGATTAGGTGCCGGACACGGCTTTTTCATTTGCTTTCTGCAGTTGGCTTGTTCGTTCCTGTTTGAAGTTTTATTGAAGTTGTTGTCGTCCTTGGCTTGTGACTCTTTGTCTTTTTCGCTCACTTGCCTCTTTTTCTCTCGCGCAAGTCTCGCGAGGGAGCAACGCGGGCACCCTCGCGAGTGTTTTCTGCCCTTGTCGTTTGAAGCTTTCCTATCCGGGTCCACTACGGGAGCACCCCTCCCAGTCCGTGCCCCACGGGCATCGCGACATGAACACATGACCTGGGTCGGTCGCCTCCACAACCGAGGCCGGAAGCTACCACTCCTGACTAATCCTTGCAGGACATGAAGCGTTCGACGAGGCCTCGGCCTCGGGAAGCGAAGACCGCAACAGGTCCCCTCGAGCTAAGTAGTTCCTGCACGCGGGCATGCGGCACAAAAGCACAGCACAGAAATAGCGGAAACAACATGGTAATTAACAACAACAGTTCAGCACGCCACCACGGGGCCCTACACTACTTTCTCTTTGCGCAGGGAAGGGAGAAAAACAAAATAGGCACGGCTTGCTCGGCACCAACTCACGGCGAAGGCTCGTACTGCCTCCGGAGCTCAGTTGGACTCCTCCTCGCGCTTCACCAAGGCGCGACGGCGGGCTGACCCGCTACCTCCCTCCAGGCGGGCGCGACGGCACGGGGGCTGGTCGCAACAACCGCTGGAGGAGCTGCTGTCCGAAGGAGAACCATCGAAGCTCGACGAGCCCCGAGCGCCGCCGACCACGCACCTGTTGTCATCTTCATCCCGATCATCACTGGGCTGGGTACACAGCCGCGGTCATCGTCTTTGGGGCAGCACC
Source organism: Aegilops longissima (assembly GCA_021605205.1). Taxonomy (NCBI): domain Eukaryota; kingdom Viridiplantae; phylum Streptophyta; class Magnoliopsida; order Poales; family Poaceae; genus Aegilops; species Aegilops longissima. The sequence continues at coordinate 428,333,417 of CM038681.1, read as the reverse complement.
CGGCACAGCGACCGTCTTCTCCGAACACCCTCACGTAGAGGGTGGCGTCGCCGTCGAACTTGAAGTGCAGGGTGCACCGCCGGCTCAGGCCACGCGCGCGGGCAAACATTTGCTAGCCGCGGGTCAGGGCCACATTCTCGGTGACGGAGACCTTCGGCGAAGCCCAGGAGGCCCTGCTGCAACAACCGTCCGCCTGAAGCCAGAGGCCGCCCGGAGCACCGGCCGGAAGTTCACCCACAAAGAAGCGGGGAAGCTAGAGCCAGGTGCTGGTCGGCTCCACCGACCACACGACGAACTCCGGCAGCACCTCCGCCGAGTGGAAGCGCAGCCTAGGGGGCCGCACAGTCGCGGCACGCCCCCCATCGACAACCTGGCGCCCGTCGCCGCGCAGGGGATCACCTCCGCGACCGCGGGAATCCGCTACGGGAGCCACAGGATGCTTGCGAGGACGGCCTCGGCCACGCTTGGCTGGGGGAGAGTCAGGCCCGACCTGGTGGGCCTTTCCCTTCTCCGCGGCCGAGAACCTCTTCGATGGAGCCATGGGGAGAAAGGAGTAGCAAGAGGGGATGGACTGGAGGGGCTTGTGCCGTTCCGTACTTATAGCTGGAGGAGGCCAACCGTCGGCCTCCACGATCACAGGTAATCATGACCCATTTCTGCGTGTAGGGACTTGTCAAGTCATGCGGTTGCCGAGGGATCGTTGGGAAGCGGAGATGCCCAAGTTCAATCAATCGCCACGCGGCGCCCAAGGCCGCAGGCTGTTGGGGCCCGCGGCGCTTCGCACTTGCCCCTTCGCTTCTCTGTTAAGCCAAGTCCGGGCGCGCCTTGGGCCCGGGGGCTACTGTCGGTGTTCTGGGAACAGGGGTCCCCAGACTTGCCTGCCCGCGGCCTGCGGCGTGGCTCAAGTGGGGCCCAGCAGGCCCAGCTTCATCACTCAAGCTCAAGACCCTCCCGAGGGGCCAAGATCATGGGCGGACGACAGAACCTTCCTCGGGAGCAGCCTTGTCGAGCAGGCTCACGAGGAGGCGGAGAGATCAAGGCAGGGTACCTCACGAGGTGCCCGTGACGAGGCCATGACGATCGAGATCAGTGGGCGCCACCCACGCAGTGTCCTCGCTTCCCTTTGGTGCAAAGGAGGCAAGCACAGTGCCAAGGCATCGTGCAAAGGTTACCGCTTGTGCAACAAGACCAAGACCAGCAGAGCGGCAGGACGGAGGTCATCGTGAGCCAGGACGGCGTCACCGCCGAGCCTTTGGCATACGAAGACCAACTTTAGTCAGATAAGTGTACTAGATGTTCCCTTCAAAATGGCTAATTGTTGGCGCCTTCCCGCCATTATTTGGGAAGAGGCCGTGGCCTCCCTCTATAAATAGGACTAGCCACCACAGAGAGAGGGACGGGTTGAACCTACCAGAGAGAGAGAGAGAGAGAGAGAGAGAGAGAGAGAGAGAGAGAGAGAGAGAGAGAGAGAGAGAGAGAGAGAGAGAGAGAGAGCGACTGGACTCACCCAAGCAGTCCATCACACCAGCTCAAGAACAGCCCCTCACGAGGCTGTTCTTCCTTTGTACTGTTCATCATCAGCCCCTGAGGCAATCCACCACACCGTAAACTAGAGTAGGGTATTAGACCACAATGGTGGCGCGAACTAGTATAAACCTGGTGTCCCTTGTGTGTTCTTCTTCCTAGTTTAGATCCCTTGCTAACCATTGACGCATGAGCTAGTAGGGGAAAGATCTCCGCGTGCACCCCAGTGTTCGAACCTCGAGGGTCTGCCGGAACCCGAAATCCGACAGTAATCTCCACAACTTAATTGGAGGCTCCCAATGACACCACGAAGCTTCACCACAATGGACTATGGCTCCACGGTGACCTCAACCGTCTAGGGTGCTCAAACACCCAAGAGTAACAAGATCCGCTAGGGATTAGTGGGGGAATCAAATTTCTCTTGGTGGAAGTGTAGATCGAGGCCTTCTCAACCAATACCGAGCAAATCAACAAGTTTGATTGGCTAGGGAGAGAGATCGGGCGAAAATGGAGCTTGGAGTAACAATGGAGCTTTTGGGGGAAGAGATAGGTCAACTTTGGGGAAGAAGACCTCCTTAAATAGTGGGGGTAACAATCCAACCGTTACCCCCCCCCCAAACAGCCCCGCAGAGGGCGATACTACCGCAGAGGGAAGCGGTACTACCGCTGGGCTCAGTGGTACTACTGCTCCCCTGGTGGTACTGCCACGCAGTCTGGAAGGCAGGGGAGAAACGGACCCGAGCGGTACTGCCGCGGTGGTAGGGCTGTACTGCCGCTTTACTGCTGCTGCATAGTACCGCACAATCCGACACGAGAATCGACCCCCTCGAATCGACGCGGTAGCAGCCTGGTACCGCAGCGGTACTACGGTTGAGGACCCACCGGTGGTACTACCGCTGTGGAGCTGTACTGCCGCCTGTGACCCCTAAGCGGTACTATCATTGGTACCATGATACTACCTGAAACGCATAAAGCCCCAAAGAAGGAGGGAAGAGCTCTTCATTGAAGCGGAAAGGCTCAGAGGGTGTGAAACGGATGTGTACGTGTTGATTCCACCCTAGCCTTACCAAAGCGGACCCCCTCTTGATAGTACGGTGGCCTATACGAAACTAGTCCACCGAAAAAGAAATGAAAGAGCTACACCGTCTTGAATGACACTCCGAGGGAAAGAAGTCGTCTCATGCCAAAGAAATCTCTGAAATGCTCAAAGCACACGATTAGCCCGCAAACATGTTGTCATCAATCATCAAAACCACATCGAGAGAGATATGCCTTAACAATCTCCCCCTTTTTGGTGGACTGATGACAACCAGGGATTTGCACAATGATAAGACATGAAAGTAAAGATACTTAGGACTACAAAATATAGACGGGCTCCCCCTGAATGTGTGCATCTAGAAGAGTGGCTTTGGAATGCATGACGCACACATTAGGATCAAAACACCCCCTATATTTTATAGTCCAACAATCTAAGCAAGGATATATGAGAGCAGGGTAAGTATAACAAGATAAGCATGCAACTCATAAGATACCAAAGTACTAGATAGACATAGATAAGATAACGATAAGGTAGCATATATCTCACACCATATGTCTAGAACTTAGGTCTCACAGGCATAAAACCAAACAAAGCAAAGCAAACAACGAACACAAAACACAAAGACACTCTCGCAACACAGCAACGACACAAATCCCTAGAACTCTCTCCCCCTTTGGCATCGAGACACCAAAAGGGCAAAGAGCGATGCTACGGCTCCAGGTGAGAGCAAGCTGAGGATCACGAGAATCACATCCCTGCAGGATCGTCTGGACCGCCATCATCGGTCGGGAACTGCTCGGCGTCTGAATCGGTCCACGGGCAATGCTGGTGAATCCACTCCTCTTCCTCAGTGATCTGACGCTCCGACCCACTGACAACGGTCGCACCTAGCTGACGCATGAGCTCCTTGTGACACTGTGACGCCCGGATAATTAGGCTACAGTAAACTCTCCTAATGATGCCATGTCATCTTTGATTACTATTGCTAAACTTTTGTTAGTTCAAACCGATCCAAAAATCAATTCAAAAAAATGGCAAACAACAAAAGTTTTTAAAAGTTGAAACAAAAATGTTCGGGCAATGCCAAAAATGGCATAGGTAATTATGGTGTAGAAGACACAATTTTATAAAATACCTAAATGCCCTAAACTAAAGAAAGCAGAAAAGAATGATTAAAAAGATAAACAAAACAAAAGCAAACAGAAAAAAATAGAAGAAAGGCCCCTGGGCCTTGGCCCAAGAGCCACCAGCCGCCTGCCGCCCACACCGCCCAACCGCCACCCACTCCCCTCACTCGCTTATCCACCCACACCCCCGAAACCCTAGCCCACAACCGCACACCCCCACTCCTCCCCCACGTCTCTCTTCCCCTCCCCGATCCAGATCGGGATCGGGGGAAGGAACCCCCACGGCACCCGACCCCGCGGTCGCCGCCACGCCAGCCTCCGACGTCGCCGCCTCGTCTCGCCACCACCTCGCGGACGCCACCTCCCCGCCGGACCACCTCGTCACCTCCCCAATCCCGGAGGCCGCCGCTCACCGCCCGAACACCGACACTGCCCGATGCCGCCTCGCCCTCGCCGCACGACGACGTCGCCGGAGCAACCTCGTCGGTCTGCCTCCTCCATGTCGTGTCGTCTCCATCCTCCTCCTCAACCCCCACTGCCTAGACCCCACGACCCGTGGTGAGGCCCCGATCTCCTCCTCTCCTCCTCTGTCGCACGCCGTGCCCCGCGCCATTGAACTGCGCTCATCGTCCGCTCGAGCTTCCTCCCATGCACACGGTGGCCTGCACCGCACGCAGCTCGCGCGCGCGCCCCTGACGCGACCGCGCCCGCCCTGCTGCCGCCTCTGCTCACTCCCACCGCCATGAGCTCGCTCCGATCGCGCGTCCCACTGACGCTGCTCCCCGGCCGCCCCCTCGTGCGACCCTCCCCATCCTCCGCTGCTGTCCGCCACACGGCTGTCTCGCCGGTGCAGTTCCCGGCCGGCCTCACCGTGGCCAACGCCCCCGGCTCCGACCCTTGTTGGCTCCGCCCGCACCTGGGCATGCGCCAGTTCGGGTCGCGCCCGCTAACGCCCGGAGCCCGCTTTGGCCCTCTAGGCCACTGACTAGGGGGCCCCACCCCTCAGAATGAAAATTTAAAAAAAGGAATTTATATAAAAAAGTAATAATTATTAAAATAATAATTAATTAACTTAATTAACAATGTTTAAATTAACTAATTAAGATCAATTAAACTAATCACTTAATTAAATTAACTAATCCTATTTAGTTAACCTAAGTCATGACAACCGGGACCCACTGGTCAATTGGACCACTAACGGTCAATCGCCGATGGGCGTTGACTTTGACCGCCCCATCACCACCTCTCACGACCGGGTAGTTGACCAAGTCAATCGGGCCTACTGGTCAGCCACACAAGCCCATCTGTGGTTACACTTCTGTGTACCCATAGCAATTTAACATTTAATTTTCGAATTAAAAATAATTTAAATTAATTAATTCCTTTTTAAATTAATATAAAATAAACCATAGCTCGGATGAATAAACTGTGTACATGAAAGTTGCTCAGAACAACGAGATGAATCCGGATATGCAGCCCGTTCATCCGCCACGCGTCCCTAGCATAGTGAACCTGCAACATTTCACCTCCGGTTCATCTGTCCAAAAACGCGAAACACCAGGAATACTTTCCCGGATGTTTTCCCCCTTCGCCAGTATCACGTACTACCGCGTTAGGGCACCCCTAGCAACACTCATTGTCATGTCATGCATCGTCATGTTTATGTTTGCATTGTATTTACTGCTTTTCCCCTCTTCCTCCGAGACTACGATACCGACGCCTGCCGCTCTGCCCCATTCGACTACGGTGTTGACGACCCCTCATTCTCGGCTGAGCTTCCAGGCAAGTCCCCCCTTGATCACCAGATATAGCCTATTCCTTCTCTATACAGCTTGCATTAGAGTAGTGTAGCATGTTACCGCTTCGGATTAATCCTATTCGATGCATAGCTCTGTCATTGTTACTACAGCTTGTTACCCTTACCGCTATCCCATCGCTTAGTATAGGATGCTAGTGTTCCATCAAGGGCCCTACACTCTTGTCCGTCTGCCATGCTATACTCTCGGGCCGTGATCACTTGGGAGGTGATCTCGGTATATACTTTATATTGTTACATTACTTGTGATATCTTTGTTCGGAGATGGGGGCTGAAGGGGCAGGTGGCTCCATCCCGGTAGAGGTGGGCCTGGGTTCCCGACGGCCCCCGACTGTTACTTTGAGGCGGAGCGACAGGGCAGGTTGAGACCACCTAGGATAGAGGTGGGCCTGGCCCTAGTTGGTGTTCGCAGATACTTAACACGCTTAACGAGATCTTGGTATTTGATTCGAGTCTGGCCATTTGGTCTATACGCACTAACCAACTACGCGGGAACAGTTATGGGCACTCGGCGTCGTGGTATCAGCCGAAGCATTCGTGACGTCAGCGACTGAGCGGCGCGCGCCGGTTTGGAACGTAAGCCTGTTCTTGTATTAAGGGGGCTAGTTCTGCTTCCGGCCGCCCACGCAACGTGCATGTGTGCTAAGGGCGATGGGCCCAGACCCCTGTGCGCTTAGGTTTAGACCGGCGTGCTGACCTCTCTGTTGGCCTAGGTGGGGCTGCGACGTGTTGATCTTCCGCGGCCGGGCATGACCCAGAAAAGTGTGTCCAGCCAAATGGGATCAAGCGTGTTGGGTTATGTGGTGCACTCCTGCAGGGAAGTTAATCTATTCGAATAGCCGTGATCTTCGGTAACAGGACGACTTGGAGTTGTACCTTGACCTTATGAAAACTAGAACCGGATACTTAATAAAACACACCCTTCCAAGTGCCAGATACAACTCGGTGGTCGCTCTCTAACAGGCTACGAGGAGAGGATTACCGGTAGGATTATGCTATGCGATGCTACTTGGAGGACTTCACCACTCTGCTTCTACATGCTGCAAGACGGAGGCTGCCGAGCGTAGTCTTCGACGTGATTAGCTATCCCCTCTTATTCTCGCATTCTGCAGATTCAGTCCACTAATATGGCCTTTTACACATATACCCATGCATATGTAGTGTAGCTCCTTGCTTGTGAGTACTTTGGATGAGTACTCACGGTTGCTTTCTCCCCTTTTCCCCTTTCCTTTCTACCTGGTTGTCGCAACCAGATGTCGGAGCCAGAGCCGACGCCACCGTCGATGATGACTACTACACGGAGGTGCCTACTACTACGCAGCAGCCCATCGACGATTTATCGGGAGTAGTTAGGAGGATCCTGCAGGAGGCCCGCGCCTCTTTGATCTCAGATCCCAATTTGTGCTAGCCTTCTTAAGGCAAACATGTTTAACTTATGTCCAGACTCAGATATTGTTGCTTTCGCTGACTCGCCTATGATCGAGCACTTGTATTCGAGCCCTCGAGGCCCCCGGCTTGTATTATGATGCTTGTATGACTTATTTTATTTTAGAGTTGTGTTGTGATATCTTCCCATGAGTCCTCGATCTTGATCGTATACGCTTGCGCAGTATGATTAGTGTACGATTGAATCGGGGGCGTCACAAGTTGGTATCAGAGCCGACTGCCTGTAGGAATCCCCCTTTCCAACTCCTTGGCCGAAGTTGAGTCTAGTCATTGAAAATGTTTTACTAACATGGCTGTGTGGCTTACGGGTCCACGTCGCCATTGGGTGGTAGTAGGATCTTTTATTCCTCGACCTATACTCTGGGACTCTGACATCTCTTCTATTCGGGTTAAACGATTTTATTAACTCGGACTCTAGGTTCTCGATAATACTTTCTCTCGGAGAGCCCCTTCAGTCCAGATGATCGCCGGCTGCACCAGAAGATTTCGAAGATACTCTCCGATTTTCTCTCGAGACCTTGTGCCCGTTGCTTTTGCAATTCCTTCCAATCAAATATCCCTATGGATAAATACTTACACTGTCAGGCTTACTTTTATTCCCAATGATCTTGTTATTACAAGATACCCGAGAATATTTTTGCCTACTGCCTTGTAGTTCTTTGCTACCTGAATACCCCTAAGAATAATTTCTCGCACTTTCCGAGTATCCGCTCATCCCTAGTTGTTCAAATGTTTCACAGAAGTCTTTGAAATACTATTCAATCCTTCGAAAATCCTTAGCAGCTTTATTGCTCTGGAAATACTTGTCTACTTGCATTATGGATGCTTCCCATATATCTGGCAATATTCACTAGTATCTTTTGACACCGTCATTTTGATCCTATTGGTTCAACATGTGTGCGAATGCACACAATCATCTATCAACCCTTCTAAACTATCTTTCTGGCTCGGACATCATTTTTGAACATGAGCTGGTTCTCGACCAAACTATTTGTCGTCAATTGTGCCTCTGGTCTATCCAACTTATCCATCCTTGATCAGAGCGACTGCTTCTGATCCTTTGTTTTGGAAATCGAAATTCCTTTGTTATCTAAGCATCAAATTATTCATATGTTCTATAATATAATGCCCGTGCATTCTTCTTCCTCAGGTTGAGTACCGATGCTCACCTCAGATCCCTTGTGGACCATCGGTTCCTTTGTTGGATTTTATCCGACAGTGTCCTTCATATTGAATAACCTTGAGAGCCTTTCCATGGGTATATAATGCCTATGGTAAATTGTATCATCTGCTTTTGAACAATGCCCTACTTTCGAGCTTGTATTATTTACCCCGAAGTTTGTGGTATATGTTCGTAAGATGCCCTGATGGGTTGAACCTATGCCTTCCTTACTATGTGTGAACTCGGAAGTTTTCATGGGTCATACTCATCTGGTATTTCACCGGGTAAAACTTTCAACACTAATGCCATTATCGAAACGAGAAGTGAATGTAAGGTTATGCTTTGGAGAAGTGGGAGTCGACCTTGAACTTTGTGTTCATGCCCATGGACCCGAGGTGGAACTTATCATGGAAGCTTCTCGTAGTAATAATAATCCCTTGTTATAACTTCTTCTCTTATCTATGCTTGGTCTTTTGCACCGTGGTTTCACCATATTGTTCTTCTTGATCCCATTTCTTGGACAAGTTTAAGTCTTGCCTTCTGCAAATGATTTCACTTGTCCAACCTCTATCCCGCTCTACCCTTGAGTATACCCTCTGGTACCGCGAGAATATCATGGAACTACATAACTTCTTATGGGTTCTTCATCAAATGTTATTTCTCACCGATTCCAATTTTCCTGGGTTCTGGGTTGTCGTCAACCGAGAACACTGATAAGTGAATCAATTCCGCACTTCGATTCAATAACCTTTCGCTTCATATTCCTTTGACTCGATGTCGTCGCTGATTGATTACATCTTCATGAAATCTCTCGACAAATGTGTCGTGATCATCATCAACCTTATGAGCTCTTCCAGGATATCAATCAGATTCATGAAGAGAAATACCATCCTTGCCCTCGATGAGTCGTGTTATCATCGGCCACCTTATTGCCTTCCCTCCGACACAAACTTGTTCGTGTTTTGTGTTATACCTTGAGTTCGTTGCTACCCAGCATTGTTCTTCTTTACATTGGAGTATTACCATCTTTTATGTCAAAAATGTTGTGAGGATTTCACCACCTCTTAAGAAATTCTTGTTACCGTGATGCTTCTCGCCATCACCATTCTTTTCTTGGCCCCCGTGTTGAGTGAACTCTGTTGTGGGAATTTGATATCTCTAGCAACCCTATTATTTTGAAGTGAACGGTCGATAGTTTCGTTATTGAATCACCATTCTAACTTTGAACGTCCTACTTGGTCCATATTTCCAGGTGCATTTTCGTTCAATATTTAATTGTGGAAATCCATCCTTTGGAAATCTTGATGAATTGTCGTTGAGTCCATCAGCCACATCCTCTTCCTCTCCTTGGTTTAATGATGAACTCTTGTTTCGGAACTCGCTCACACAGTTCAATTCCCGAGAATCTTACAATGTCATCTCGACAATTGGTGTTGCACCTTTCTTCTCAGGCATCGTGAGTCTGAGTTATCCTGCCACCTATCCGAACTGAATCTCGGTCAGATATGATGGTTGGAACATACTTTCAAGAGTTATAACATTGGTCCTCTTATGACTCGGTAAGGTGATGTCGTGCCTAGCACACCTGGCCGGAGTACCTATTGTTATAGATTCCTTTTCAGTAAGGTTATCCATTCTTCCATGAGTAAATTTTAAGACTTATTCTACAAGTTGTTCCTAATGGATCCTTCCTATATCCAAAGTCTGACCTTTGCTTGAAGACCATGTCAATGCTATCTTGAAGCATGTCCATGGTACTCCGATTTTCAACAAGAACATTTGAAGCCCAATGCTAAATGTTTCTTGCTCAATTATCCAAACACCGTTGTATGGGTAATGTCATGAAAATTTCTCTCCCATACCTAAAGAGTTTTCTACATTATATCCTGACATGGATATCATGCTCTGCTTGTCCTTGGGAAGGATATACCCTTGAAATATGTGTTTAAGCATATTTTCCTTTCCATTGTTCTGTTTAATCTGATAATCATATTTTCCTTTCCATTGTTTGGTTTAACCTTTCTTGTGATCTATATGATCTGAGCAGTAATATTCTCCTGCTTATGTAAACACCTCATTGTACAATTATGTCAGCAAGACCCTGTTACTATTGTTGATGAAATTTCGGTAACCACCGATGGACGAGAACCTTGCCTATTGGCCCGCCTCGTTCAACGAGCAGGAAAATGGTTCTCTTCGTCCCTCGCCCTTGGTACCGACGTTGTTGCCGACATAACTAACATGCTACTCTCTGACATGCCCTGCTATCGTGATCGTACAAGATGTCAGCCCCTTTCTACTTTTTAACCCACATGGTGGGCCCATAACCCAGTTCCACAGATCGAAACCTGACTCTCCCTGCATAACCTGTTGTCAAAGTTATTCCTCGTGCTTGACTTTGTATGTAATTCACGGGCCACTTGCCTGTTGATCTATTCTCGCATCGGACACAATACTTATTCCCGTTGCTCTGAACCCCTTTAAGACTCGCTTCGTGCAATGAACGATTGCCTATCCGCTTGAAACTTCTTATTGCACCGCCTTACTTTTCTCTCGATGTGTGTCATTTGTTCAACTCGAGAGATACTCATATGTTCATTCTTGGGATACCCCCAGATGAATTTCCCTTATAACATCCTATCATTGTAGAGCTACCCCTTATCCTTTCGTAAGTACGATGGAGTTCCCAAAGGATGACGACTTCATCATGATGACCTAAAGCAGAGAAATGAAGACATCAACCTCTTCGAGAAGAACAACCAACACCGAGAAGAACCGTTAGGATATCGTGAACTGCACCTTTCCCCTTACTTACCTCTTAAATCTCGGACGAGATTTCTTGTAGTGGAGGAGAATTGTGACGCCCGGATAATTAGGCTACAGTAAACTCTCCTAATGATGCCATGTCATCTTTGATTACTATTGCTAAACTTTTGTTAGTTCAAACCGATCCAAAAATCAATTCAAAAAATGGCAAACAACAAAAGTTTTTAAAAGTTGAAACAAAATGTTCAAGTAGTGCCAAAATGGCATAGGTAATTATGGTGTAGAAGACACAATTTTATAAAATACCTAAATGCCCTAAAGTAAAGAAAGCAGAAAAGAATGATTAAAAGATAAACAAAACAAAAGCAAATGTAAAAATAGAAGAAAGGCCCTCGGCCTTGGCCCAAGAGCCACCAGGCCGCCTGCCCCCCACCAGCCCAACCGCCACCCACTCCCCTCACTCGCTTATCCACCCACACCCCAAACCCTAGCCCACAACCGCACACCCCCACTCCTCCCCACGTCTCTCTTTCCCTCCCGATCCAGATCGGGATCGGGAAGGAACCCCACGGCGCTCGACCTCATGCCGCGCGGCCAGCCAACCTCCGACGCCGCCATTGCCTCGCCACCACCTCACGGACGCCACCTCCCCGGGCCGCCTACCACACCTCCCGACCTCGGAGGCCGCCGCCGCCGCCCGAACACCGGCGCCCGATGCCGCCTCCGCCGCCGACGACGACGACGCCGCCGAGCAAGCTCGCCGGTTTGCCTCCTCCATGTCGTGTCGTCTCCATCCTCCTCCTCAACCCCCACTGCCTAGAACCCACGGCCCGTGGTGAGGCCCCGATCTCCTCCTCTCCTCCTCTGTCGCATGTCGTGCCCGCGCCATCGAATCAAGCCATCGTCCGCCGAGCTGCCCCCCCACGCACACGGTGGCTCGCACCGCATGCAGCTGTGCAAGGCAAGGCCGACGCTGCGCGCCCTGCTGCCGCCTCGCCACTCCCACCGCCATGAGCTCGCTCCGACCGCGGCCCCACTAACGCTGCTCCCGCCGCCACGACCCTCCCGTCCTCCGCTGCTGTCCGCCACTCGGCCGCCTCGCGGTGTAGTTCCGCCCTGCCTCGCCGGGTTAACGCCTGCCTCCGGCCTGCTGGCTCACGCCAGCACTGGCATGCGCCAGCTGGTCGCGCCCGCTAATGCCCGAGCCGCTTTGGCCCTCTAGGCCTACCGACTAGGGCCCCACCCTCGTAATGAAAATTTAAAAAGGAATTTATATAAAATAATAATAATTAAAATAATAATTAATTAACTTAATTAACAATGTTTAAATTAACTAATTAAGATCAATTAAACTAATCACTTAATTAAATTAACTAATCCTATTTAGTTGACCTAAGTCATTGACAACCGACCCATCGGTCAATTTGACGATCAAGTCAATCTTGCCAATGCCGATCGGGCTGACTTTGACCAGCCCCATCAATACTCTGCCGATCGGGCAATTGACCAAGTCAATCGGGCCTCTTGTCACCACACAAGCCCATCTGTGGTTACACTTCGTACCCATAGCAATTTAACATTTAATTTTCGAATTAAAATAATTTAAATTAATTAATTCCTTTTAAATTAATATAAAATAAACCGTAGATCGGATGAATAAACTTTGTACATGAAAGTTGCTCGTAACGACGAGACTAATCCGGATCGCAGCCTGCTCATCCACCATGCGCCCCTAGCATAGTGAACTCGCAACATTTCACCTCCGCTTCATCTCGTCTAAAACGCTAAACACCGGGAATACTTTCCCGGATGTTTTCCCCCTTCGCCGGTATCACCTACTACCGCGTTAGGGCACCCCTAGCAACGCTCATTGTCATGTCATGCATCGTCATGTTTATGTTTGCATTGTATTTACTGCTTTCTTCCCCTCTTCCTCCGTAGACTACGATACCGACGCTGCTTTACTGTTAAACTACGGTGTTGACGACCCTCCTTCTCGGTGAGCTTCGTGCAAGCCCCCTTGATCACCAGATATAGCCTATTCCTTCTCTATACAGCTTGCATTAGAGTAGTGTAGCATGTTACTGCTTTCGGATTAATCCTATTCTGATGCATAGCCTGTCATTGTTACTACAAATTGTTACCCTTACTCGCTATCCTCTCGCTTAGTATAGGATGCTAGTGTTCCATCGGTGGCCCTACACTCTTGTCCGTCTCGCCATGCTATACTCTCGGGCCGTGATCACTTCGGAGGTGATCTCGGTATATACTATATACTTTATACTATTACATTACTTGTGATATTGTTCGGAGATGGGGTTTGAAGGCGGTGGCTCCATCCTCAGAGAGGTGGGCCTGGTTCCCGACGGCCCCGATCGTTACTTTGAGGTGGAGCGACAGGCAGGTTGAGACCACCTAGGATAGAGGTGGGCCTGGCCCTAGTCGACGTCATGGATACTAAACACGCTTAACGAGATCTTGGTATTTGATCCGAGTCCGCCATTTGGTCTATACGCACTAACCAACTACGCTGAATGCTTATGGGCACTCGGCGTGTGGTATCACCAAGCCTTCGTGGACGTCAAGAATCGAAGCGGCGCTACCGCCCGTTTGGAACGTAAGCCTGCTCTTGTATTAAGGGGCTAGTTCGCTTCCGCCACCCACGCAACGTCAGGTGTGTGCTAAGGCGATGGGCCCGCACACTGTGGCGCTTAGGTTTAGACCGGCGTGCTGACCTCTCTGTTGGCCTAGGTGGGGCTGCGACGTGTTGATCTTCCACGGCCGGGCATGACCCAGAAAAGTGTGTCCGGCCAAATGGGATCAAGCGTGTTGGGTTATGTGGTGCACCCATGCAGGGAAGTTAATCTATTCGAATAGCCGTGATCTTCGGTAACAGGACGACTTGGAGTTGTACCTTGACCTTATGACAACTAGAACCGGATACTTAATAAAACACACCCTTCCAAGTGCCAGATACAACTCGGTGGTCGCTCTCTAACAGGGCTACGAGGAGAGGATTGCCGGGTAGGATTATGCTATGCGATGCTACTTGGAGGACTTCAGTCTACTCTCTTCTACATGCTGCAAGACGGAGGCTGCCAGAAGCGTAGTCTTCGACAGGATTAGCTATCCCCCTCTTATTCTGGCATTCTGCAGTTCAGTCCACTAATATGGCCCTTTACACATATACCCACACATATGTAGTGTAGCTCCTTGCTTGCGAGTACTTTGGATGAGTACTCACGGTTGCTTTCTCCCCCCTTTTCCCCCTTTCCTTTCTACCTGGTTGTCGCAACCAGATGTCGGAGCCCAGGAGCCAGACGCCATCGTCGATTTACAACTACTACAATCAAGGTGCCTACTACTACGTGCAGCCCACCGACGACGATCGGGAGTAGTTAGGAGGATCTCAGCAGGAGGCATGCGCTTCTTCGATCTCAGATCCCAATTTGTGCTAGCCTTCTTATGGCAAACTTGTTTAACTTATGTCTATACTCAGATATTGTTGCTTCCGCTGACTCGTCTATGATCGAGCACTTGTATTCGAGCCCTCGAGGCCCCTGGCTTGTATTATGATGCTTGTATGACTTATTTTCTTTTAGAGCTGTGTTGTGATATCTTCCCATGAGTCCCTGATCTTGATCGTACACGTTTGCATGTATGATCAGTGTACGATTGAATCGGGGGCGTCATAGACACCCCCTGGCCTTCTTCTCCGCCACATGAGTTATGTACTGACCGTGAGATTCCATGCAGAAGAGCTTCTTCATCTTGTGCTTGAGCTTCTTTGCCCAAGAGGGCTCTGTCCCAGAAGGCTCGTAGTCCTCATCGTCATCATCGACCTCAGTGTCGTCCTCGGTCTCCGTGTCAGCAGCAGTAGATGGACCCATGGATTTAGGAGCGGGGGTGCCCCAGTTGTCCTTCTTCCTCAGACGCTTGATCTCATGAGACACCAAATCTCCAGTCTCCAGCCCAACCTTGGGATAGACGCGTGCCCAAGCCTTCTCAATGAGCAACATGATGAACTGACCATAGATCGGGCACTTGCGCTCAGAAATGGCAGTAAGAAGCTCAGACCACATAACATGAGAAATGTCCAGGGACTCGCTAGTGTTTGCTTCCTTCTCATGCTGGCAGAAGAGAAGCATGTCCACGAGATAGGAGTGGACCATATCCAGATTCCCGATGCGAGGGAAGAGGGTCTCTCGAAAGACACGATGAAGGATGTCCAGATAGGTAGACAACTCATAGGTTTCCTTCTGAGTCACAGGGTTAACCTTCACAGAACAGTAGGGCCGTAGGGCTTGCTTGTGAGTGGAGTTTGCATTACGGTGAGGGCGGAAGCCGACAGGAGTCTCAAGCCCGTGATCTTCCACTTCAAGTAACTCCATGAAGGCCTTCCACTTGACAAAAAGCAGCTTGCCATTGGTCATCCAAGTCAGAGTCCTTTCTGCATCAGGCCCAAGATGGACAGTGTCATAGAATTGAGCCACCAAATCAGCATCGAAATCCTTGTTGAACTGCATGATCTTGAGAATGTTCAGCTGGGAACACATCTGAGGAGCTTCACCAAAGTACTCAGGATCCTTTTCCATGGCATCCGTGTCGATGGAGCGAACATCAACATAGAGATTTTTCTTGGCCTTGATCACATCAAAGAAGATGGCAAACTGAAAGCGGTTCCAGAACGGGCGGTTGACCAAATTGGGTTCTTGGGCTTTCTCATAGGGGTTACGGCGACGCTTGGCCCAGAACTCCTTGGCAGTCATCTTAGTCACAGTCTTGCCCCTTGGCTTCGACCTGTTGGCAGGTTTCTTCTGGAGTTTGAGGCGGAGGTGGTGCACTGGAGGAAGCACCCACAGGCGGTGGTGGAGCACTGGAGGAACCACCTACTGACTCAGAAGTGCGGTAGCGCTTTGGAGAAGCACGACCGGGGTTGATACGGCGGGCCTGCTGCTCAGGAAGATCGTCACCTGGAACCAAACACACGAGCAACAAAAACACCACGAAAGAAGGAGCATAAGCCACCAAACGAAGCAACATGGATCAAGGTGTGGTAGGAAATGATAGAACTGGGCATCCGGCGGTAGTACCGCTCGCGCGGTAGTACCGCTCAAGATGAGCGGTAGTACCGCTCAAGATGGGGAACAGCGGTTCCCTACTGCCATGGACAGATCCGACACTACCGGGAGGCCAAATTCAAAATTTAATCCTACCAAACATCAATCCAAAGGGCATAGAAGCTATCTCCATGCTACTCAATCCTCTTCATAGCCAAAAACAAGAAAACAATGCCTATTGCCCCTAAGAACTAGATGCAAGATCTAGGCAAAGAGAAAACGGGAATGGGGGCAATACTGGCATCCATGGCTGGAGGACGAGGTGGGGAACGGCTCCACCGGAGGAAATGGAGAGGAACGGCCCGAAAACGGCGGCCGGCCGGAGCCCTCCGGCAGCGAGGCGTCGCTGGAGCGACGAGGAAGACGAGCGAGTGGGGGTGAATGGGTATGGGGAAGAAAATAACTCCCCCTGCCCCGATATAACCCCCATCGTCCGCCCCGTAGCGGTAGTACCGCTGGTGAGGGCGGTAGTACTGCTTGACCCTCATAAGCGGTAGTACCGCGCCCGTAGCGGTAGTACCGCTCAACCGCAAGAATAACTAGGCCAAAAAGGGCTTAGCTCAAGAGAGAAGAACGAGACAAAAAACGGGAACAACCACACACACAAAACCAACAAAGAGAGCGAGAAACACACACCTCTCCAAGAGACGGCGGTGGCCGAGGCCACCTATGTTTGAGTCAATTGGTATGGCACCGCGAAGAATTATCCTTGGGCCCATGACCAAAACTCGTCTTTGAAGCACAAGTACTATAAAAAATGGATAATGTGAAAGAGTTGATCAATTTATGCATAATGGGGGGAGGGAGAGTTCATTGAGAGAACACCACTCCCCCTATATCCATGCATACACCTAAACAAGATAACAAGTTGAGTATGGTGGAGTGTGCAAGGGTTCAAGCAACATTGCTCGAATCAATGATATTTAGCTCATGCCTTAACTCGTGAAATCTTGCTTCATCCAAAGGCTTGATGAAGATATCTGCAAGGTTATCATGAGTGTTGACATAGTTGAGCTCGATCTCGCCTCGCCTAATGTGATCACGGATGAAGTGATACCGAATCTCAATATGCTTCGTCTTGAAGTGTTGCACCGGGTTGAGAGAAATCTTGATGGCACTTTCATTGTCACACCAAAGAGGCACTTTGTCACAAATGACACCGTAATCCTTTAAAGTTTGCCTCATCCATAAGAGTTGTGCACAACAACTACCGGCCGCCACATACTCCGCTTCGGTGGACGAGAGAGACACACAACTTTGCTTCTTGGAAGACCAACTCACCAAAGAGCAACCAAGGAATTGGCACCCTCCGGAAGTGGACTTCCTATCCACTTTGTCTCCCGCCCAATCGGAGTCCGAATATCCTACAAGCTTGAAGTTTGCTCCTCTTGGGTACCATAAGCCAAAGTTTGGGGTATGAGCCTTGACCGGCACATAGTGGCTTTCCTTAGGTGCGGCTTGAAACCATGCACAAATTCCCACACTCAACATGATATCCGGTCTATATGCACAAAGGTAAAGCAAGGAGCCAATCATGGAGTGATATACCTTTTGATCCACCGCCTTACCATTGGGATCAATGTCAAGTTGGCACTTGGTGGGCATTGGAGTGGAAGCCGGCTTGACATCGCTTAGCTTGAATCTCTTGAGCATGTCTTGAGTGTATTTGGCTTGGTTGATGAAGGTTCCTTCTCTTCTTTGCTTCACTTCGAATCCGAGGAAGAACTTCAACTCTCCCATGGAAGACATCTTGAACTTTGAGGTCATGGGATTGGCAAATTCCTCATTGAAAGCTTTGTTAGGGGAACCAAAGATAATATCATCAACATATAGTTGGCACACAAACAACTCCCCTTTGAACTTCTTAGTAAAAAGAGTGGGGTCGATTAGCCCAACTTCAAATCCACGATCTTGTAGCAACTCGGTAAGGTGGTCATACCACGCACGTGGGGCTTGTTTAAGGCCATAGAGTGCCTTATCGAGTTGATACACATGATCGGGAAAGTAGGGATCCTCGAACCCGGGGGGTTGTTTGACGTAAACCAACTCATTAATGGGATCATTAAGAAAAGCACTCTTCACATCCATTTGTTGCAACTTAAAGTTATGATGAGAAGAATATGCAATTAACATGCAAATGGACTCAAGGCGAGCAACGGGAGCAAAGGTTTCACCGTAGTTGATACCCTTGACTTGGGAGTAGCCTTGTGCCACCAAACGAGCCTTGTTGCGAATGATAGTTCCATGAGCATCTTGCTTGTTCTTGAATACCCACTTGGTTCCAATGACATTTTGGTTCCCGGTTGGCCTTGGCACCAATCTCCACACCTTGTTGTGCTCGAAGTTGTTGAGTTCTTCATGTATCGCATTGAGCCAATCCGGATCCTCGAGAGCTTCATAAACCTTTTGTGGTTCCACACAAGAGACAAACGCATGATGTTCACAATAGTTTGCTAATTGTCTACGAGTGCTTACCCCCTTGGTTAAGCTTCCAAGCACATTCTCCATGATGTGCCCTTTGGTGGTGAGCTTGGAAGCAATCTTGGCGGCACGACGCTCCAATTCCTCCTCGGAAGTGAGACGAGGAGAGGTGGAAACTTGATCATATTGAGCGCCGTCATGAGCTTGTTCTTGATCTTGAGCTTGCTCTTGATCTTGATCTTGCTCGGAGGAGAGAACTTGACCTTGGGCATCATGCGGTGGTTCGCCACCATCTTGAGAGAGATCTTGCCCTTGGTTTTGTTCATTTGGTTGAGGGCCTTCACTATGTTCTTCGGAAGCGTGTGGGTCTTGAGTTGGTGATGGTTCCACTTGAGTGGAACATTGTCCTTCTCCTTCGGCCACAAGGGGTTCCTCAATGGGTAGGATAAAGCCAACACCCATTCTTCTTATGGCTTGGGGAGGAATTTCATCACCTACATCACAAGTACCACTTTGCTCCACTTGGGAGCCATTATTTTCATCAAACTCCACGTTACACATTTCCTCAATAAGCCCCGTGGACTTATTGAGAACACGGTAAGCATGAGAGTTTGTAGCATAACCAACAAATATGCCCTCATAAGCTCTAGCCTCAAATTTAGACAAACGAACACCTTTCTTGAGAATGAAACACTTACACCCGAACACCCCAAAGTACTTGAGGTTGGGCTTGTTAACGGTGAGTATCTCATATGGATTCTTGTTCAAGCCTTTGCAGAGATAGAGACGGTTTGAAGCATGACACGCGGTGTTGATGGCTTCGGCCCAAAAGTTGTAGGGAGACTTGAACTCCGCCATCATGGTCCTTGCCGTCAACGTCCGGTTCTTCCTCTCTGCAACACCATTTTGTTGAGGGGTGTAAGGTGCGGAATATTGATGCTTGATCCCCTCATCACTAAGAAACTCATCCAAGGTGTAGTTCTTGAACTCGGTGCCGTTGTCACTTCTTATTGTCAAGATCTTTGCATTGTGTTGACGTTGGGCTTCATTTGCAAAGTCAATGACGGTTTGTTGGGTCTCGCTCTTCCTCTTGAAGAAATACACCCAAGTGTATCTTGAATAATCATCCACAATCACCAAGCAGTACTTCCTCCCCCAAGACTATCAAAGGATGGAGGCCCAAAGAGGTCCAAATGAAGGAGCTCCAAAGGCCTCTTTGAGTAAATGATAGTCGTGGGAGGGTGAGCCTTCTCATGTAGCTTTCCTTTGATGCAAGAACTGCAAGCACGATCTTTAGCAAAACTAACGTTCGTTAGTCCACGGACATGGTCCCCCTTGAGAAGACTTTGCAAAGATCTCATATTGACATGGGCTAAGTGGCGATGCCAAAGCTATCCCACGTCAACATTAGCCATTAGGCATGTCGCGGTCTTAGTGGGTCGCTCTGAAAAGTTAATCACATATAGACCGTTCTCGACATGCCCAACAAAGGCTACTTTAAGAGTCTTGCTCCACAAGAGGGCCACGGTATCGATATCAAAGAAAGTGGCAAAGCCCATGATTGCAAGTTGACGAACGGAAAGTAAATTGTATGCAAGGGACTCAACGAGCATGACCTTCTCGATCGTGAGATCATGAGAGATGACAACCTTGCCGAGTCCCAATACCTTAGAAGATGAGGCATCACCCCACTCGACATTGGTGGGCATAGATGAAGTCTTGAGTATGTCAACCACCAACTCCTTGCTTCTGGTCATGTTATTTGTAGCTCCACTATCGAGCAACCATGATCCCCCACCGAAAGCAAACACCTACAAGAGATCAATGCTTGGTTTTAGGTACCCATTTTGTAATGGGTCCTTTGATGTTAGTGACAAGGGTCTTTGTCGTGGAATTAACACGTCAGATGTCCTTAGTGTTAGGACTTAGTCGCGAGGCCAACGCATCTATGTGGTAGCTTGAGAGGGGTTGAGCAGAATCGAAAGACACAACACAAGAAAGGGATTTAGACAGCTTCGGGCCCCGGGAAACATCATCCGGTAAAAACCCTACATGCTGTTTGAGGCTAGATCTCATTATCATCACGAGGGAGTCGCCGTAAACCGGCTCTCCTCTAGTTGTGTCTAGCCCTAGAGATTGTTTCTTCTTGCTTGTAGCTTGTCCCTCTTTGGGGAGCCCTTCCCCTCCTTATATATGTTGAAGGGGTGGGTTACATGTGGAGTCCTATTAGGATTAGGACTAGTCTATCTCTAATACAAACCGGATACAAGTCCAAGTCTTAACTCCTTGTAAGACAAATATTCCTTATGCCTTTCCTCTTAAACCGCCCACCGTAGTATGAACTGCCTTCATGAACCGCCTGCTGGGCCATCAGTCTTGTCGCCTCGCACCCGCCGCCGGATTACCAATGAGTCGTGAACCGTCGAGTCTCAGCGGGGTCTCACATAAACCGCCAAGTCCGGCCGGGTTAACTTCCGGCCGGTTTACACCGCGGGGTATATCCCCGACATTAGCCCCCAAGTTTAGCTTGGATTTATCCATGGTAAACTTATGCTGCAAAATAAACACCAGAACAAATTTGGCAGGTTGTGCTCCGGTTAAGCATTCTTGTAGACCGGCACCTGATCGTCCTTAAGTCCTTTGTCATTCCCTCCTTCTAGAAAATCCGGGTCAATAACCAGCTTCATACTCAAATGGCTGATGTTGGCTTCTTATAGAAAAAAATATTGTGAAGAATAATCCACTTGAGTCGGCTTCCAAAGCGCCGGTTTAAGAAATATTGGTCTTGAAATACTCATCTGATATTCAACCGTTTGAAGATGCGAACTTGCCGGTTTTATCATTGCCAAAGACCGCCGGGTTATAAAACTTGATAATTTCGAGTCATGATTGTTGCGTACACCGGTTCATGATTGTTGCCAACGCCGGTTCATGATTTTAATGACGCTGGTTGCAGCCACAGTGGTCATAATGATTGGTGACGCCGGATCGACCTAGTTTGCTCAATCGAAAATTTGACAATATTTCTTCGATAATAATATAATACCTGTAGCCCCGAGTCTTTGAGCGAACAAAGTGGTGGCTTAAGACTTTGCTTCAATATAAATACTGCCACTTAAGAAGAAATCCATGTTGTTCATCCCACCACTTAGTAAAACTGAATATTCCATATTATGTAGCCCCCAAGTGTCGGGTTGTCATGCTTGCAAAGAACTCGGGACTTGTAATTGTCTTATACTCATAAAAACTTCAACCAGGTAGCCCCTAAGGGCCGGGTCATTATGCAATAATGAGCAGGGACTTTGTAGGTATAATCATGTAGATTTGAGCAATGATGTGTAGCCCCAAGGGCCAGCTCAAGAAGATAATATTGAGCTAGGACTTGATATATACTTCAATGAAAATAACATCATATGATGTAACCCCATCATGGGACTTGAATCCACGTCCAAAGGTTAAGAGCCTTGTGCTTTACCAATTGAGCAAAGGACCCTTCAATATAATGCATAAAAAGCTTTGTACCTTGAATTGTTGACAAGAGCAATTGGTAGTT
The DNA here is from genome assembly GCA_021605205.1 of Aegilops longissima. Classification (NCBI taxonomy): domain Eukaryota; kingdom Viridiplantae; phylum Streptophyta; class Magnoliopsida; order Poales; family Poaceae; genus Aegilops; species Aegilops longissima. Next base: position 428,311,443 of record CM038681.1, on the reverse strand, counting down.
TCTCAAGGGCCGACTCATTATAATGTGATGAGTCGGTCTTCAATAATATGAGCAAAAATTACTTTGCATTAGCCCCAAGTGTCATGGTGCATGCTTGCAAATGACATGAGACTTGCACATTTGATGTAATCTCAATTTAAATAATGTAGCCCCAAGTGTCGGGTCGTAAGCCCGCAGCGACTCGACTATTCCTTCAATTGTAGAATAAATCATATCCATTAATAATATGATAACCATTGTGCTAAAAGCTTACTTTGAAAACCTCAATTATAATATTGGTTATTGATAACCATAATAAAAATCCAGCCGTGTTGGCTATTAAAGATAACATAATCTGGTATGAAAACCTTATTCATTCAATACCATAATGAAAATTCAGCCAAGTTTGGCTATTTGAATAATATAACCCAATGATTTATAAGTTTACGATTCCAGTATGCGCATCCAAATAGGTATCGCGACTTATAGTCCAAAGCCAGCCGGGTTAACAAACATCGGATAATTTTTCATCATATATCGGCGACTTATCATCTTAAAGCCAGCCGGTTTAATAAACACCGGATAATTTATCATCATGCTTTATTCAACCTGTCTCTCGATACAACAAGTTTAAAGTGTCCTCGGTGGTTTATCACGGACGGGTCATAATGCCCAACATATAACCCAGGTTTATAACCAAGGCTGCACTTAAGAATAATCAATGAAATATATCATACCGTGACATTGAATCACATCATTGGTTTACCAACCTTTTGTAGTAAGGGTGATAACCCCAATCTTGAGTAATGATAACTCTTTCATACTGTGGTCGGTTTATGATAAAACCGCATCGGGTTGTGATAAACACCGTTTAACCATATATAATATCGGCGACTCAGAGTCAAACCGCATCGGGCGGATAGTCTCCGGATTATGATTTGATCATGTATTGACAATTTGTAATTGAAAGTCAAGCCGGGTTAATGAACACCGTTTACTCCATAATAAGATGGCAACATAAAATCAAACCGGCAGATAGTCTCCGGATTAGATTTGACCGTGTTCCGCCAATTTATAATTGACAGTTTGAAACGGATTAACAATGTCGGTTTAAAACGCAACAAAAATCAAATAACAGATATGAAAAATATGGAAGCAAAGGCAATGATAAGACCGCTTGCAAAAGAGGCTTTATCGAGCCGATCAGATGGTGTTACCATGGTCGGACACCACCAAGCTCCCAATAAGGTGTAGCTATGGTTCAAGTCAGCCAGTCCCCCCAATCAAACCGTGGCATTATGCCGATCAAGTGGCGTGGCAATGGTTCGGGTTTGACCAAGCCCCAAGTGACTCTATGGCCTTAGGCCGATCAAGAGGCGGATCTGTTCAGACTTGACCATGTCCCCAAGTGATCCGTGGCTTTTGCCTATCAAAAGGTGTTGCATTGGTTCGGACACTACCAAGCACCCAAGTGATGTTGTGGCACTAGGCCGATCAAGAGGCGTGGCTATGGTTCTGATACGACCAATCCCCAAGTGACCAATAATATGATAAGCCAATAAGGCATGATACCCATGTTTGGACCACAGATCATGGCAGCAGGTCCTCTTGGCACCCTTTAACTTTTGCAAGAGATAAATCCTTCTTGAACCGGATTTTGAACCGGATATTGAGAGCTTCAAAGCTTTGTGGGAGACATCTTTCCTTGAACCGGATTGTAAACCGGAATCTTCATTTTCAGCCGGAAATTTTCGATGGCCTTTCAACTCGAACTTGCGAAGTTAATTCCTTTTGAACCGGACATTTTAAACCGGATTTGAGCGCTTGAGAGCTTTGTGGGAGAATATATTTCCTTTAAACCGGATTTTAAACCGAATCCTTTCGATGATCCGAACTTCTTCATTGAGACGGGATTTTGTAACTGCTATATACTTACTAAGCCGGAAATTTTCTCGACGGCCTTCAAATAACAATAGCCTCCGGACCGGGTTATCTTTCCTCCATCGTCCGGGTTCTTAAATTTGCCGATATCGCAAGATTTGCTTAGTCATGTCATCGAGCCCCGAGTCTCAAGGTGACTCGAGGAGTTGGCTTGAAACTCTCCATATTTGACCGTGATATAAACCGCATAACTTGTATATCATTGGTGTTGATAACACGATGTGAATCCACGTAAGGTTGTGATGATGCGCGGGTTATAATGATCCCGTATGAGCCGTGTCAAGAATCTCGCCAATGGTTCCTTCCAATCGCGATTTGAAGTTAACTAAATCTGTAGTGGCGCGATTTGTGCGCTTGCCCATTGAGCCATCCAAAGTAGATGGCGTTGATAGTATATGATAATTTGCCTCCATTTTGAAAGAAAACCGGGCTACCCAAGCTGTGACTTGCTCATTCAGACAGGTGCGGCCTGGTATGTTGATGTAGACCAGGCTGCACTAAATGGACGATAGAGACGTCCACAATATTAGAGGTGGCTTGGACAGATGAACCGGCCACGGTGTTGTAAACTGGTTCGAACGGGCGAGTCAAACGCAGGCACGGTCCCGGCAAGCTGATGTAAACCGGGCCGTAAGGGCGATGTCTTGCACGCGTCCATTCACCGTGTAATGTGGCACGGACGAACACCGGCAGGGCGCTGCCAAGCGTTTGCACTCCCATGGTATAAACCATGTTTATAATGAATAATTGCCCTGCATACAATATTGCGCACCAAGGCAAAGATAAACCGCTCTTTGACAAAAATAATATGCACTAATAAAATATATTTTAGATGGATATCACCTGATGTGTTAGGCCAGAAATTATCCGCCATGGAATTGATGATCACTAGGTGAAGTTGAAGTTGAAATCGCCACAGTGAACCGCCGCTGCATGGTAAACCGGTGCGGACGGGTGAGTCGGACGCGACGCTTGTAAGCCGCGCGGACAGCAAGTGGGCCACGACGTTGTAAGTTGGCACGACACGTGAACTGCCGCGAGGGCGACGGGCGAGTCGTCTGGCGTTAAGGCGAAAAAGGATGGGCGAGTCGGTCGCGGGCGTTTTGTAAGCCGGCTGGCACATTGATGTAGACCGACCACGTGGCGACGGCTGATATAACAACACTATAGTGCAGAGTGGTTGTTTTCAAAAAATTAATAAGTACTGAAAAAGTAAACCGGATGGATATCACCGATGATCTGGACGGTAGATGATCTCGGTGCCACCGCTTGTCGATGTCCATTGGATGATGATCCATATACGACTGTGGTAGCACTTTTCACGTGAGATGCCTTAAAAATCAATGGTTGTTGGGGTGTCGCTAGTGGATGTCCCATGCGTGGCTGTTTATTCTGCTCTCTCTTATCCTATTTCTTCTCAATGATGGACAAGGCTGTAACAACACCAGTGTGAGGCCGCGGGTTGTAACTCATCGTGGCGGACAGGCGACTTGGCGATCGTGGTTGTGCCGACCCGCTGCTTAGCGAGTGAAGTGGCACCAGCCCGGCAGGCGAGTCTGCAGCGGACTCTTCCTTGAAGCCTTCACGTGGACTCTTCCCTCGTGCTTTCGAACTACGCGATTTGTAATCGATGGATCTCCACACGAGCATGTGCTGCTGCGTTCTCGGCGGCCTGGCCATCCTCCGTGCGTAACCTCCTCACACGTGTCCTGCCTTTGTTCAGCTTGGACGAACGAGCGGAGAGCTTTCAAAAGCGTTACGTGTGAGTGCGCTGGCTATACGGCTCTGTGACGCAGCGACGTGAGTGCGCCCTCCACCGACAACTTTTGGTGGTATTACCACTAGCAATTGATGCGTTGTATTCTTTGTCTTCCATCCGAGTAGTTTTCATTATTCCTAGGGACTCGTGACATGCAATGATGCTTGTTTCTTTATTCCTTTGCCCTCTCGCCTAAAAAAAGTAATAGCGGTAACAATTTGGTGGATTTGACATGCGCCGCTAGCTTTGAATTTGCTGCCATGATTTATCCTTGGGAGTAAATTGCAATGGGTCAAGAACTTGATGCAACGCCTTGATTTAATACCACGAGGAAAGTAGATCTTTGAATTGATTTGATACGGACGACGAGCCATCAAAACCTGTCGGTCTCGGGCGATCAGACGATTGATTTCGGTCGAGGCATCTTCGGAAATTGTACATCCGCCTCTTCCTTTCTTGACCGCTTCCTTGTCTTTTTCATATCGAAGCGTTTTTCGGGCTGCCGATTTTGCTTTTGGTAATCTCATCGCCCTCCAACTCGACGGATCTGGAAACATAACCACAACTCGCCGATTGCCACGAACAACCGCAGAGAAAATTTCCGGTCCGCCTTGGTGCAACCTACAACCGATGGTGCAACCTTCGATCGCGACTCTTTTCGAGACTTGGCGGGTTACCACAGCGCTCAACACGCAACCCTAACCCTAAATTTCGCAGATCATAAACTGAACCAATGAAAATAAAGCTGATGCGGATCTTTCAACCAGTGCTTCTCCATCCGGAAAATTACGAGCTTCTTGATGCTCGTGAAAAATCCTCCAAGAACTCATCACCACCGCGCGCAGGCCCCACGGTGGGCGCCAACCGTCGTGGAATTAACACGCCGATGTCCTTAGTGTCGAGGACTTAGTCGCGAGGCCAACGATCTATGTGGTAGCTTGAGAGGGTTGAGCGGAATCGAAGACACAACACAAGACAGGATTTAGATAGCTTGGGCCCCTGTGAAACATCATCCGTAAAAACCCTACATGCTGTTTGAGGCTAGATCTCATTATCATCACGAGGAGTCGCCAGAACCGCTCTCCTCTAGTTGTGTCTAGCCCTAGAGATTGTTTCTTCTTGCTTGTAGCTTGTCCCTCTTTGGGGAGCCCTGCCCCCTCCTTATATATGTTGAAGGGGCGGGTTACATGTGGAGTCCTATTAGGATTAGGACTAGTCTATCTCTAATACAAACCGGATACAAGTCCAAGTCTTAACTCCTTGTAAGACAAATATTCCTTATGCTCTTTCCTCTTAAACCGCCCACCATAGTATGAACTGCCTTCATGAACCGCCTGGGGCCATCAGTCTTGTCGCCTCGCACTCCGCCGGATTACCAATGAGTCGTGAACCGCCGAGTCTCAGCGGGGTCTCAAATAAACCGCCAAGTCCGGCCGGGTTAACTTCCGGCCGGTTTACACCGCAGGGTATATCCCCGACAGTCTTAGGAACCCAAATAGACCATTCAATGTACTCATAAGGAGAACCAACAAATTTGGCATAAACATGCCCATCACTAGCACGGCACAACACATAAGAAGGGTTAAATTCGTCGGATTTGTTGGGAAGAATGGCATTTCCCTTCTTGACACTATCACCCTTCGCATTGTTCTTCTTCTCCTTGGAAGCACCCTCTCCCTCTTTCACAAAGGTTTGCTTGAGAGGAGGAGGTCGTTTGGTCTTGTCATTCTTCTTCTTGTTCTTGAGCTTGGGTGCGAACCCTATCCCCTCCTTGGCCACAACTTCCTTTTGATTGCTCAAAAGGTCGTTGAGGTTCTTCTCACCTTGTATGCATGACACAAGGCCTTTCTCAAGTTACTCCTTTAACTTAGCATTTTCCTCAATAATATGCACATGCTCACAACATGGGTTAGTAGCATTTGCATTATCAATTAAAACTATATGAGGAAAAGTGGCTTTCTCCTTGGTTAGCTTCACTTGGAGTTGATCATGAGACTCCTTGAGGCTAGCATGAGTACCTTTCAAGGCCTTGTGAGCCTTGTCAAGTATATCAAACTCCTCCTTGAGTCTAGCAAGATCAACCCCAAGTTTGGCCTTCTCAGAATTTAGCACACGAGAAACAACAAGAGCATGATCAAGATCTTTCGTTAATTTAGCATGATCATCGTTGTGTGACTCCTCAAGAGCCAAATGAAGACCACGCTCTTCCTCAAGAGCATTGGAAAGATCCGAAATCTCATCGACGTAGTCTTGACTATGCCCCTCCATCTTAGAGATGGTATCTTCGTGAGCCTCGATCATGTCATTGGCTTCACTAAGTTGTTCCAAGAGAGCAACGAAGTGCTTCTTGGATTTACCCTTGAGTTTACCCATAAAGGATTCAAACTCATTCTCCTCCACCTTAGACCCCTCATGTTCATCAATGCGATACGTCAAAAAGGAATGATCAATGAAGGTAGTTTTGATGTTGGGGGTTACCTTGTTGGTGGCCTTAGCCATGAGGCACTTGGCGATGATGCTCTCATTAGGAGAATTAAAGAGAGACACCCGTGGAGTCGTCGCAATGGCAACGGAGGCCACGGGAACCAACCCACCATCTTCTTCATCATCATCATCTTCATTGTACTCTTCTTGTACCACCAACGCCTTGTGAGGAGTCTTCTTGGTGAAGTTGCTCTTGTTGGGGAAAGACTTGGCCTTGTCCTTTCGGATGAGCTTGCCACCGTTGTCTTCCCTCTTCTCATAAGGGCACTCCGCAACAAAGTGACTCACATTGCCACAATTATAGCAAGTTATCACACGTTGCTTGACCTTAGCGCCACTTGAGTTGCTTTTGTTGAAGTTGGGCCTTGAGTTCTTCTTGTTCCAAAATTGCCTAGACGCAAGGGCCATGTGTTCATGATAGTCATACTTTGTATCTTCGGGGTTTCTCTCCTTTTCTTCCTCTTCTTACTCTTATTCAACATAAACCTTGGCCTTCAATGCAAGTTTGGGCTTCTTTGCTCTTTGAGAGCAAAGTACCGCATTATCGGCGGTCTTGTCCAATATGCTCATAGCCACAAACTCATCCAACACCTCACTTGAGGTCAAGGTGTGGAAGTCCGGCCTTTGACGAATGACGAACGACATGGCCTTGTGGTAATGCATCATTGCCTTGAGGAATTTTTGCTCGATCCAATTGTCATCTGTGTCCTTGCTCCCATGATCTCGGAGTGAAACTGCGAGTTTGGTTACTCTCCGATAAAGCTCACGAGGTTCTTCATCCTCTTTCATTGCAAACTCGTCGGCTTCATCTTGCACCACTTCATAGTTGGAGCGTTGAATGCTTGCGCTTCCTCGATAGAGGGACACAACTTGGAGCCATGCATCTTTGGCCATGGCGTAGGGCCGGAGGTGAGGAAGATCTTCGGGTGGAATTGCATCTTGGATGATGAAGAGAGCATTCTCATTGAATTGATTATCCGCGGCTTTTCTAGGAGTGAAGTTGCTTCGGTCGTGTGGATAAAACCCTTCTTCAATGATTCTCCAAAGATTAGTATTCACATGATTTAAATGACACTTAAAACGTTAGACCCAAGAATCAAAGTCCTCCCTTTTATCAATCTTGGGGGGAGGACCGGCATGATTCAAGTGAGTAGAAGGAATCGGTCCACCATAAACGGGTGGAGGTTCCACATGGGCAAAGATGCCAGTGCCATTCTTACCACTAGAAGAAGGAGCTTTCTCACTAGTAGCTTCCCCCTTGTCGGGGTTAGCATCCGTCACCTTGTTAGCGGGACACCCACTTTCAACGGTGCGGTGGAAAGTTTAAGCCCTTCTATGAATTTATTAAACATACTTTCAACCTCGGTCGTCATGGAGGTCTTCATTGTGTCCAAAGCCACATTGAATTCCTCACGAGAGATCAAGGTTTCCCCATCAGCCATAGATGAGATTGGATTCACACCGGAGTGCTCCTCCGCTCCGTCTATGGTGTCAACCATACTCTTCGGATGACAAAGTCCTTAATAAAGAGACGAGGCTCTGATACCAATTGAAAGGATCGATGTAGTTGACTACAGGGGGGGGGGGTGAATAGGCAACTAACAATTTTTAGCTTTTCTTTACCAAATTAAACTTTGCATCAAAGTAGGTTGTCTAGATATGCAACTAGGTGGACAACCTATATGAGGCAACAACCATAAGCACACAAGCAAGCAAAGGATATAACACAAATAGGCTTGCATAAGTAAAGGGATAAGATAACCAAGAGTGGAGCCGGTGGAGATGAGGATGTGTTACCGAAGTTCCTTCCTTTTGAGGGGAAGTACGTATCCGTTAGAGCGGTGTGGAGGCACAATGCTCCCCAAGAATCCACTAGGGCCACCGTATTCTCCTCACGCCCTCACACAATGCGAGATGCCATGATTCCACTATTGGTCCCCTTGAAGGCGGCAACCGAACCTTTACAAACAAGGTTGGGGCAATCTCCACAACTTAATTGGAGGCTCCCAACGGCACCACGAAGCTTCACCACAATGGACTATGGATCCACGGTGACTTCAACCGTCTAGGGTGCTCAAACACCCAAGAGTAACAAGATCCACTAGGGATTAGTGGGGGGGAATCAAATTTCTCTTGGTGGAAATGTAGATCGAGGCCTTCTCAACCAATATCGAGCAAATCAGCAAGTTTGATTGGCTAGGGAGAGAGATCGGGCGAAAATGGAGCTTGGAGAAACAATGGAGCTTTTGGGGGAAGAGGTAGGTCAACTTTGGGGAAGAAGACCTCCTTAAATAGTGGGGGTAACAATCCAACCGTTACCCCCCAAACAACCCCGCAGAGGGCGGTACTACCGCAGAGGGAAGCGGTACTACCGCTCCCCTGGCGGTACTACCGCGCAGTTTGGAAGGCAAGGGAGAAAGGGACCCGAGCGGTACTACCGCGGTGGTAGGGCGGTACTGCCGCTCATGAGCGGTACTGTCGCTTTACTGCCGCTGCATAGTACCGCACAATTCGACACGAGAATCGACCCCCTTGAATCAACGCGGTAGGAGCCTGGTACCGTAGCGGTACTACGGCTGAGGACCCACCGGTGGTACTACCGGTGCGGAGCGGTACTGCCGGTGCGGAGCGGTACTACCGGTGCGGAGCGGTACTACCGCTGGAACCAGACAAAGCCCCAAAGAAGGAGGGAAGAGCTCTCCATTGAAGTGGAAAGTCTCAGAGGGTGTGAAACGGATGTGTACGTGTTGATTCCACCCTAGCCTTACCAAAGCGGACCCCCTCATGATAGTACGGTGCCCTCTACGAAACTTGTCCACCGAAAAAGAAACAAAAGAGCTACACCGTCTTCAATGACACTCCAAGGGAAAGTAATCGTCTCGTGCCAAAGATGAATCTCTGAAATGCTCAAAGCACACGTTAGTCCGCAAACATGTTGTCATCAATCACCAAAACCACATCGAGAGAGATATGCCTTAATACTTTGCCTCAAAAGGATAGGGCTACCTTGCTGCACTTTGGCTACTACTATCATTACTTGCTCGTTATAAATTATCTTGCTACCAAACTACTCTGTTACTTACAATTTCAGCACTTGCAGACATTACCTTGCTGAAAAGCACTTGTCATTTCCTTCTGCTCCTCGTTGGGTTCGACACTCTTAATTATTGAAAAGGCTACAATTGATCCACTATACTTGTGGGTCATCAAGGCTATTTTCTGGCGCCGTTGCCGGGGAGTGAAGCGCTCTTGGTAAGTGGAAATCGGTATGGCAAAATTATTACTACGTGCTAAAATTTATTGTCACTTGTTACTATGGAAAACAATCCTTTGAGGGGTTTGTTTGGGGTATCTTCACCTCGACTGGAACCACAATTAGCTACCCCTCAACCTACTGCACCTACTGAAAATATTGAATATGAAATTCCTTCGGGTATGATAGAACAACTGCTAGCTAATCCTTATGCAGGAGATGGAACCGAACATCCTGATATGCATTTGATATATGTGGAAGAAATTTGTGTATTGTTTAAGCTTGCAGGTTTACCCGGAGATGAAGTTAAGAAAGTTTTCCCTTTATCTTTGAAGGGAAAAGCATTTGCATGGTATAGGCTATGTGATACGTCTCCAACGTATCTATAATTTTTGATTGCTCCATGCTATATTATCTACTGTTTTGGACCATATTGGGCTTTATTTTCCACTTTTATATTACGTTTGGGACTAACCTATTAACCGGAGGCCCAGCCCAGAATTGCTGTTTTTTGCCTATTTCAGTGTTTCGAAGAAACGGAATATCAAACGGAGTCCAAACGAAACGAAACCTTCGGGAACGTGATTTTCTCATCGATATGATCCAGAGACTTGGACCTCGGTCTAGAAAGGAGGAGGCGGCCACGAGGTGGAGGGCGCCCCTAGGGCGCGCCCTCCTCGGGTCCCCCAAGCTCCACCGACGTATTCCTTCCTCCTATATATACCTACGCACTCTCAACAGATCGAGATACGAGTCAAAACCTAATTCCACCGCCGCAACTTTCTGTATCCACGATATCCCATCTTGGGGCCTGTTCCGGAGCTCCGCCGGAAGGGGAACCCACCACGGAGGGCTTCTACATCATCATCATAGCCTCTTCGATGAAGTGTGAGTTGTTTATTTCAGACCTTCGGGTCCATAGTTAGTAGCTAGATGGCTTCTTCTCTCTTTTTGGATCTCAATACAATGTTCTCCCCCTCTCTCGTGGAGATCTATTCAATGTAATCTTCTTTTTGCGGTGTGTTTGTTGAGACCGATGAATTGTGGGTTTATGATCAAGATTATCTATGAGCAATATTTGAATCTTCTCTGAATTCTTTTATGTATGATTGGTTATCTTTGCAAGTATCTTCAAATTATCCGTTTGGTTTGGCCAACTAGAGTGGTAGTTCTTGCAATGGGAGAAGTGCTTAGCTTTGGGTACAATCTTGCGGTGTCCTTTCCCAAAGGATGAGGGGCAGCAAGGCACGATTGTATTGTTGCCATCGAGGATAACAAGATGGGGTTTTTATCATATTGCATGAATTTATCCTCTACATCATGTCATCTTGCTTAATGCGTTACTCTGCTTTCATTAACTTAATACTCTAGATGCATGTTGGATAGCAATGATGAGTGGAGTAATATTGGTAGATGCAGCAGAGTGGGTCTACTTGTCTCTGACGTGATGCCTATATACATGATCATACCTAGATACTCTCATAACTATGCTCAATTCTGTCAATTGCTCAACAAGAATTGCTCACCCACCGTAAAATACTTATGCTCTTGAGAGAAGCCACTAGTGAAATCTATGGCCCCGGGTCTATTCTCATCATATTAATCTTCCCACGCTTTATTATTGCTTTGCTTTTTTACTTTGCCTTTTATTTTACTTTGCATCTTTATACCAAAAATACCAAAATATTATCTATCATCTCTATCGATCTCACTTTTGTAAGTGACCGAGAAGGATTGACAACCCCTAATCGCGTTCGTTGCGTTGAGCTATTTGTTTTGTGTAGGTACGAGGGACTTGCGCGTGGCCTCCTCTGGATTGATACCTTGGTTCTCAAAACTGAGGGAAATACTTACGCTACTCTGCTGCATCATCCTCTCCTCTTCGGGAAAACCAACGCAAGCTCAAGACGTAGCAAGAAGGATTTCGGCGCCGCTGTCGGGAGTCTACGCAAAGTCAACATACCAAGTACCCATCACAATCCCTTATCTCCGTGATTACATTATTTGCCATTTGCCTCTCGCTTTCCTCTCCCCCACTTCACCCTTGCCGTTTTATTCGCCCTCTCTTTTCCGTTTGCCTTTCTTTGCGCTTGCTTTTTGTTGCTCGTGTGTTAGTTTGCTTGTTTGTCGTTATGTCTGAAATTGGGGAAATTATTGCCGATATGGACAATAATAATATCATAGAAAATCCTGATGTTCCTGCTGAAGAACCCCCTACCTTGCATACAAAAATATTTCGAATTGGTAGTGGTAATATTATTGGAAAAGGAGTTATTTAAGATTTCTTTACTTGTGCCGGTGCTTTGCCTTCTATGGGTGGTTCTATTCTCCATAGAACTAGTAGTCTTGCGGACGCTATTGCCATGCTTATCGTTGAACTTGAAAGGCAATTTATGCACATGCATCCTTGCATACAAAGAATTTTCCTAGAATTCTCTAATATTGAGCATTCTTCTGTTAAGCATGTCGCTACTATCTTTTTGGCTAATGAGTTCAGATTTATAATAAAAGAGGCCAAAGAAATCTTTGCGCATTATAGGGTTGACGTTGGCCGTCCTCGCATAGAATCTATCCTCTTTGATCAAGAAGAAATAATGCGTTTTCAATCTCTAGATTATGTTGCTTTCAATGAAAACCTTAGAAAAAAGGTTCCTACCAATGTTCTAGTTGATAGAATTTCTGAACTTAATGATGATTTGGCTATTCAAAATAATGAGCTAGGATATTCTCTCGAGTATAGGCTCACCAAGTTCTGCCAAAAGAATGCTTATAATGATGAATTGGTTGTGCATTACGAAGGGCCGAAAGAGGAACCTATACCTCCTAAAATAGATCTTGGGGACTTCTGTCCCATTAAATTTAGCCCTTTTGATTACTTTTGCTTGCCCCAAAGAAAACTTGCTGCCAAACGTAGAGAGTATGAGATGAGTTTTGCCGATCTATCCTATTACTATGGCAACACCTAGATCTATCCTTGCTTTTATGCCTAGCTAGGGGCATTAAACGATAGCGCTTGTTGGGAGGCAACCCAATTTTATTTCTAGTTTTTTTTGTTTCTGTTTAGGAATAAATAATCCATCTAACTTCTGTTTAGATGTGGTTTTATGTCTTAATTAGTATTTGCGCCAAGCTAAACGTATAGGATCTTCTTGGATGATAGTTATTTGATCTTGCTGTAATTTCCAGAAACTTCCGGTTCACGAAAACAATTGTTAAAAATTACCAGAACGTGATAAAATAGTGATTCCAATTTCTTATGATCAATAAACAAATTTCCTAGGTCTTCCTATTTTTTCTGAATTTTTGGAGTTCCATAAGTTTGCGTTAGTTACAGATTACTACAGACTGTTCTGTTTTTGACAGATTCTGTTTTTCGTGTGTTGTTTGCTTATTTTGATGAATCTATGGATAGTAAAATAGTTTATAATCCATAGAGAAGTTGGAATACAGTAGGTTTAACACCAACATAAATAAATAATGAGTTCATTACAGTACCTTGAAGTGGTCTTTTGTTTTCTTTCACTAACGGAGCTCACGAGATTTCTGTTGAGTTTTGTGTTGTGAAGTTTTCAAGTTTTGGGTGAAATCTTTTGATGGATTATGGAACAAGGAGTGGCAAGAGCCTAAGCTTGGGGATGCCGATGGCACCCCCAAGATAATCCAAGGACACCAAAAAGTCAAAGCCTGGGGATGCCCCCGGAAGGCATACCCTCTTTCGTCCACTTCCATCGGTAACTTTACTTGGAGCTATATTTTTATTCACTACATGATATGTGTTTTGCTTGGAGCGTCTTGTATTATTTGCGTCTTTGATTGTTAGTTTACCACAATCATCCTTGCTGTACACACCTTTTGAGAGAGCCATACATGAATTGGAATTTGATAGAATACTCTATGTGCTTCACTTATATCTTTTGAGCTATATAGTTTTGCTCTAGTGCTTCACTTATATCTTTTAGAGCACGATGGTGGATTTGTTTTATAGAAACCTTTGATCTCTCATGCTTCACTTAGGTTATTTTTAGAGTCTTAAATAGCATGGTAATTTTCTTAAAAATAGTAATATGCTTGGTATTCAAGATTTGTAAAACTTTCTTTTGAGTGCGTTGAATACTAAGAAAAGTTTGATACTGGATAATTGTTTTGAGATATGGAGGTAGTAATATTAGAGTCATGCTAGTTGATTAGTTGTGAATTCGAGAAATACTTGTGTTAAAATTTGTGATTCCCGTAGCATGCACGTATGGTGAACCGTTATGTGATGAAGTCGGAGCATGATTTATTTATTGATTGTCTTCCTTATGAGTGGCGGTCGGGGACGAGCGATGGCCTTTTCCTACCAATCTATCCCCCTAGGAGGATGCGCGTAATACTTTGCTTTGATAACTTCTAAATTTTTGCAATAAGTATATGAGTTCTTTATGACTAATGTTGAGTCCATGGATTATATGCATTTTCCCATCCTTCCACCATTGCTAGCCTCTCTAATACCGCACACTTTTCGCTAGTATCATACACCCACCATATACCTTCCTCAAAACAGCCACCATACCTACCTATCATGGCATTTCCATAGCCACTCCGAGATATATTGCTATGCAACTTTCCACCGTTCCTTTTATTATGGCACGCTCCATCATTGTCATATTGCTTAGCATGATCATGTAGTTGACATCGTATTTGTGGCAAAGCCACCATTCATAATTCTTTCATACATGTCACTCATGAATCATTGCATATCCTGGTACACTGCCGGAGGCATGCACATAGAGTCATACTTTGTTCTAAGTATCGAGTTGTAATTGTTGAGCTGTAAGAAAAATAAAAGTGTGATGGTCATCATTTTTAGAGCATTGTCCTAAGTGAGGAAAGGATAATGGAGACTATGATTCCCCCATAAGTCGGGATGAGACTCCGGACGAAAAATAAAAAAAAGAGAAAAGAAAAGAGGCCATAAAAAAAGAGAAAAGGCCCAAATAAAAAAAATTAGAGAAAAGAGAGAAGGGACAATGTTACTATCCTTTTACCACACTTGTGCTTCAAAATAGCGCCATGATTTTCATAATAGAGAGTCTCTCGTTTCGTCACTTTCATATACTAGTGAGAATTTTTCATTATATAACTTGGCTTGTATACTCCAATGATGGGCTTCCTCACATTGCCCTAGGTCTTCGTGAGCAAGCGAGTTGGATGCACACCCACTTAGTTTCTTTTGTTGAGCTTTCATATACTTATAGCTCTAGTGCATCCGTTGCATGGCAATCCCTACTCACTCACATTGATATCTATAGATGGGCATCTCCATACCCCGTTGATACGCCTAGTTGATGTGAGACTATCTTCTCCCGGTTTGTCTTCTCCACAACCACCATTCTATTCCACATATAGTGCTATATCCATGGCTCACGCTCATGTATTCCCTGAAGATTGAAAAAGTTTTGAGAATGTCAAAAGTATGAAACAATTGCTTGGCTTGTCATCGGGGTTGTGCATGATTTAAATACTTTGTGTGGTGAAGATAGAGCATAGCCAGACTATATGATTTTGTAGGGATAACTTTATTTGGCCATGTTATTTTCAGAAGACATAATTGCTTTGCTAGTATGCTTGAAGTATTATTATTTTTATGTCAATATTAAACCTTTGTCTTGAATCTTTCGAATCTGAATATTCATACCACAATTAAGAAGAGTTACACTGAAATTATGCCAAGTAGCACTACGCATCAAAAATTCTCTTTTTATCATTTACCTACTCGAGGACGAGCAGGAATTAAGCTTGGGGATGCCTGATACGTCTCCAACGTATCTATAATTTTTGATTGCTCCATGCTATATTATCTACTGTTTTGGACCATATTGGGCTTTATTTTCCACTTTTATATTATTTTTGGGACTAACCTATTAACCGGAGGCCCAGCCTGAATTGTGTTTTTTTGCCTATTTCAAAGTTTCAAGAAACGGAATATCAAACAGAGTCCAAACGGAATGAATCCTTCGGGAACATGATTTTCTCATCAGATATGATCCAGGAGACTTGGACCCTCGGTCAAGAAAGGCGGGAGGCGGCCACGAGGGTGGAGGGCGCGCCCCCCTAGGGCACTCCCCCTTCCTCGTGGGCCCCACGAAGCTCCACCGACGTACTCCTTCCTCCTATATATACCTACATACCCCCAACAGATCAGATATGGAGCCAAAAACCTAATTCCACCGTCGCAACTTTCTATATCCACGAGATCCCATCTTGGGGCCTATTCCGGAGCTCCACCGGAAGGGGAATCCACCATGGAGTGAGGGAGTCCTGGATTAGGGGGTGTCTGGCTGGCCGGACTATAACCTTTGGCCAGACTCCTGGACTGTGAAGATACAAGATTGAAGACTTCGTCCCGTGTCTGGATGGGACTTTCCTTGGTGTGGAAGGCAAGCTTGGCGATACGGATATGTAGATCTCCTCCCATTGTAACCGACTCTGTGTAACCCTAGCCCTCTCCTGTGTCTATATAAACCGGAGGGTTTTAGTCCGTAGGACGAACAACAATCATACCATAGGCTAGCTTCTAGGGTTTAGCCTCTCTGATCTCGTGGTAGATCTACTCTTGTACTACCCATATCATCGATATTAATCAAGCAGGAGTAGGGTTTTACCTCCATCGAGAGGGCCCGAACCTGGGTAAAAACATCGTGTCCCTTGTCTCCTGTTACCATCCGCCTAGACGCACAGCTCGGGACCCCCTACCCGAGATCCGCCGGTTTTGACACCGACATTGGTGCTTTCATTGAGAGTTCCTCTGTGTCGTCACCTTTAGGCCCGATGGCTCCTCCGATCATCAACAATGATGTGGTCTAGGGTGAGACTTTCCTGCCCGGACAAATCTTTGTATTCGGCGGCTTTGCATCGCGGGCCAATTAAGCTGGCCATCCGGAGCAGATCGAAGCTACGCCCGCCATCGGTCAGATTTGAAGTTTGAACTACACGATCGACGTCCGTGGAGACTTGATCTTCGACGGGTTCGAGCCATAGCCAAGCGCGCCGCACTGTCACGATGGGTATGATCTAGCTCTGCCGCCGAACAGTGCCCTGGAGGCCGCACGAGTGTCCGCTCCGACCCTTAGCTCGGAGCCGACTGCGCCAATCGAGGGCGGGTGGATGGACACCACCTCGGGGCTGCAATATCTACGGCGATCGAGCCGAACACCAGCCTTGTCCTTTGCGAAGCTCGTGACTCCAAGGTGCCGGACTCCTCTTCGGACTCCGAACCTTCTACGCCCCTGCCAATCGAATCCGATTGGGCGCCGATCATGGAGTTCACCGCCGCGGACATCTTTCGGCACTCGCCCTTCGGCGACATTCTAAATTCATTAAAGTCTCTCTCTTTATTAGGAGATCCCTGGCCGGACTATGGTCAGCAAGGTTGAGATGCGGACGATGAAGAAATTCAAAGCCCACCCACCACCCACTTCGTAGCCACTGTCGATGATTTAACCGACATGCTCGACTTCGACCAAGACATCGACGGTATGGACGACGATGTAGGAGATTTAACAGAACCAGCGCCTATAGGGCACTGGACAACCACCTCATCTCACGATGTATACATGGTGGACACACCTAAAAGAAACGACGACGAGGAACAAAGGGACGCAACGAGGGATCGTTCCCTTGAAAAGCAGTCAAAGCGGCGGCGTAAGCGCCGCTCCAAACCCCACCTCGACAGGGACAACAGCCATACATACCCAGCCATAGAGCAGGGCGAACCGGCGGATGACGAACATGCCATCGAGCAACCGTCCGAACAAGGCAACTTGGATAAACAACCCATCCCTGGCGAAGATAACAGTCCGGACGACCTCACGCCGGACAAGTTGCTGGAACAGAAGAACCTCCAAATAAGGCTCGTCGCCACTGCGCGTAGCCTGAAAAAGCAGAAACGGAAGCTCAAAACAGCGGAAGATGCACTCAGAATTAGATGGAGCAAAGTACTCAACACCGCAGACAAATACGGCGACAGTCGCCACACAAAGAGCTATCCGAAGCGAAAATTACTGCCGGAATTGGATGAAGAGGCCTTAGAGCCTCCGCAGTCAAAAAATAAGGAAGCCACCCGGTCGGATGAACGACCCCATGGCCAACATAGTGCGGCAAACGGCGCCGCACACAAGCCGGCACGTGATCCGCACAAGGATTCGCATCAAAAAGATGGCCCAGCCAGATCTATCTACGAACCAAGAAAGCAAGCTCTAGTAAGCAATACAACGCATCAAGTATCCGAACATCACGGTACACCCAAATATAGGGGTGCCCCACACCCCCTATGTTTCACCGATGAGGTGCCGGATCATGAATTTCAGCGGATTCAAGCCTCGTAAACATAGAGGCATACGACGGAACAATGCACTCGAGTCTCGGATTGAGGATTACATCCTCCACATACACATGGCTAGAGGAGATGACCTCCATGCCATAAAATACTTACCCTCAAGCTCAAAGGGCCAGCCCGGCATTGGCTTAAAAGCCTCCCAAAAACACCATTGGAAGTTGGGAAGAGCTCGAGGATGCTTTTCGCAAATTTTCAAGGGACCTATGTCCGACCTCCGGATGCATTTATTTAAGTCATATAACTCAACAACCCGGGGAGTCAGCCCAGAAACTCTGGAACAGATTTCTTACTAAAAAGAACCAGATAGTCGACTGTCCGGACGCTGAAGTATAGAGTGGCTTCGGCGTAGAGTGGCGCCTATAGAGATACGCGCCAATCCTGATGCAGACAAAAGGGAAAAATAGAGTGGCGCCTATAGAGATACGCGCCATACGGCCTATCCCAGAGGAGTCCCGCCACTGGTTGTTAAAACCAGTCACCTTCGACCATCAGGATTACTCTAGAAGTATCCGGAATGCAGGCTGGACTGCCTTGATATTAGATCCGATAATTGACGGACTCCACTTTACACAAGTCCTAATGGACGGCGGCAGTGATCTAAACCTGCTATATCAGGACACAATCCGCAAAATGGGGATAGACCCAACAAAAATTCACCATAGCAACACTTCCTTTCAAGGGTAACGCCAGCCCATATACCCATTGTACGGGCTCTCTCCTGCTAGAAGTTATGTTCGCTCACCGACAACTTCCGCCAAAAGCTAACCTTCCACATCGCCCCATTTACAAGTAGCTATCAAGCACTATCGACGCCTTGAAGCTTTCGCCCGCTTTAACGCAATACCGCATTATGCATCTCTTACAGTTAAAATGCCCGGTCCGCGAGGCATCATCTCATTAAAGGGAAATATCGAGTGCTCCTCGAGCGCGCGCAGATTGTGCGGCTGCCTTGACTGCCACACACTAAAACGGCTTCACTAATCAAAGCATCTAAACAGGTTGTTCAGACACCAGACATGGCTAGACGAGTCCGGCGTAAACATACAAGGGCTTACTAGCCGCATACCCCGCATAAGGGCTCCAAGATGTACAACAAGAGACAATAAAGCTCAATTTTGCCCATTTTTTGGAATTATACTTTGTTTATTTAATATAACACACATTTTAGCATGATCTTTTTCAACTAAGTTTCTCTCTTTTACAGATGAACACCGCGCTACACCCGTCCAGGATATGGCACAACGGAGACACAGGCGCATACGTGTAGTAGGGACCCGTTCCAAGGATTCTTTTCAGATTAAGACCCTGCGTAAACCTTTTTTACTATCTCTTGTTGATACACATCCCCCGGTTTCTTGCTATAACCGAGGAGGAGGCTGGTGTCTTGGCATGAGGCCACATCAGAATTTTGCGCGTACCTGGACACCAGGGGCTTATTACCAAGGGCGTTGTTCAGCCCGTTTTCATAAAGACCGAATACCTTAGGGAGTGTTCGGCGTCGTGAGTTTGGCCTTATATGCATCAGCTCCAATCATGTCTTTGGTCAAATGTTGGGTTTGCCCGCCCGTGTTTTGCTGCCTTACATTCTCGCACTATTGGCTAAGGCGGCACCAGAGAACTATCGCGACAGTGCCCCTGCACGGCCAAAGAGCACCTCAAGAGAGAAAGCCAAAACTGATCATCATGATATAGCATGAGACTGGTCAACCACTGATGACCCGTCGGAATCTTTAGGATTCCTCCAAGATAACGAAGGGTCGCTTCGGCCAGCACACACACGCCCAATTGGGTGAGCGTGGTGCCCTAGGGGCTATATAGTAGCCCCACCGCCAAACTCCTATGGCTAAGTGAAAGTAATAAAGCATTATAGTCCGTTGCCTAGTTCGCTGCGCTATCACCTCCTTAATAGGACCAAGACGTTGATCATAGAAAATGCGCTTTCATCGTAACACCCCCCATTATGTGCGTAATGAAGTCAAGACTGCCATCTTTCAAAGTTATATACACATATACATTAACAAATGCACAGAGGTATTTTAATTCTTGAAGGCACAAGTATAAAAAGCTTTTATATTCCCTCAAACATTGTTTTACAATAAATGTTATTCAACATAATATCCTTCGAGCAATCGCGTTTCTATTAAATGAGCGCCTGCAGAACTTCCTAAAATAGTGCTCGGCAGTACTGCCCCGTCCAATCTTGGGATGCAACAGCGGTGGCCTTCATCTCCGCCTAGTATGTCTTGACACGGGCAAGAGCCATCTGCGCACCCTCTATGCACGCTGACCTCTTCATTGCAATAATATGCGGCACCGCACCAAGGAACTGCTGCTCCAAGCTAAAATAACTCTTCGGCTCGGGCCTTTCCGGCCACAGATGACTCACGACATACTTCATGGCGAGTCCGGATAACCTATTCAGCTCCGCCCATGCGACCAAACGATCGGTTAATGGAAGTGGGCGCTCTGGATTGTGGAACTACGACCAAAAAAGCTTTTCCACTTCGTGATCCTTTTGATCTCGGAAGTGTTCGGCTGCGTCCGCGGCACTCGCCGCCAAGTCCAGATAAGAATCCGCTGCACTCCACAACCGGTCCAATCGAGCATATTTAGGATCCCGAACTTCATCCGCAGATAAAGGGCTTTCCACCGCGATATCTCCTACCCGACGAGCTCCTCCTTCATAGCTCTCATTGCAGAGCGAGCATCCTGGCCTCCAGAGTGGCCTTCTCCAGTCCCTCTGTTCGCCCGATCTTCTTTTTCAAGAAGCTTGCAGCGTCGGCAGCATTCTTCAACTTCATAGCCATCTCGCCATTTCCTTCTTGCTTCGGCAAGGAGCAGCCTGCTCGGCTTTTAGCTCTTCAAATTACTTTTAAGGTAGCCGCATCACTTTTCCTGGCCTGCTCCTTCGCTCGGGCGAGTTCCGCCTGAAGGTTCTCCATGGCAGCGGCATAATCTACGTCAAGCATACATGTTGTAAGATACGGGCATCAAGCTCCTCTTACCATGTGATGCCCCCGATTCAATCTTACACTAATCATACATGCAAACGTGTACGATCAACATCAGGGACTCACGGGAAGATATCACAACACAACTCTAAAATAAAATAAGTCATACAAGCATCATAATACAAGCCAGGGGCCTCGAGGGCTCGAATACAAGTGCTCGATCATAGACGAGTCAGCAGAAGCAACAATATCTGAGTACAGAAAGAAGTTAAACAAGTTTGCCTTAAGAAGGCTAGCACAAACCGATACAGACGAAGAGGCGAGGCCTCCCGCTCGGGATCCTCCTAACTACTCCCGGTCGCCGCCGCAGTCTGCACGTAGTAGTAGGCACCTCCGTGTAGTAGTCGCCGCCGACGGTGGCGTCGCCTCTGGTTCGGACATCCGGTTGCAACAACCGTAGAAAGGAAAGGGGAAAGGGGGGAAGCAACCGTGAGTACTCATCCAAAGTACTGCAAGCAAGGAGCTACACTACATATGCATGGATATATGTGTAAAGGGCCATATCGGACCGAACTGCAGAATGCCGTAATAAGAGGGGATAACTAATCCTATCAAGACTACGCTCGGCAGCCTCCGCCTTGCAAAGATGTAGAAGAGAGTAGACCAAGTCCTCCAACTAGCATTGCATAGCATAATCCTACCCGCATCCCTCCTCGCTTCCTCGTTGAGAGCGATCACCGGTTTTATCTCGCACTTGGAAGGGTGTGTTTTATTAAGTATCCGGTTCTAGTTGTCATAAGGTCAAGGTACAACTCCAAGTCGTCCTATTATCAAGATCACAGCTATTCAATATATTAACTTCACTGCAGGGTGCACCACATTACCCGACACGCCGATCCCATTTGGCCGACACACTTTTACGGGTCATGCCCGTCCGCTGAAGATCAACACGCCGCAGCCCCACCTAGGCACAACAGAGAGGTCAAGACGCCGGTTCAAACCTAAGCGCACAGGGTCAGGGCCCATCGCCTTAGCACACCGCACGCTATGTAACACGGACGGAAGCGCACCTAGCCTAGCGTGCATTTCAGTCCAATCCGGCGCGCGCGCTCGCCGCCGACGTCACGGCGTTTCGCCGATACCACGACGCCGTTGCCCATATCTTGTCCCACATGGCGGTTAGTGCGATAAGGTCAACGACCCAACTCAGATCAAATACCAAGATCTCGTTAAGCGTGTTAAGTATCCGCGAACATCGAACAGGGCCAGGCCCACCTCTCTCCTAGGTGGTCTCAACCTGTCCTGTCGCTCCGCCACAAAGATCCACTCGCGGGTGCTTCTACGAGCCGACTCGTCTTTAGTCACCACATGTATCATGTATAAGTATAAAGTATATACCCGTGATCACCTCCCGAGTGATCACGGCCCGATAGCATAGCACAGCAGCCGGACAAGAATGTAGGGCCACAGATGGAAATACTAGCATCCTATACTAGGCAAGTAGGATTGCAGGTAAAGGTATCAACAAAAGTAGCAAAGACAGGCTATGCATCAGGATAGGAATAACGGAAAGCATTAACATGCTACACTACTCTAATGCAAGCAGTATAGAGGAGAGTAGGCGATATATGGTGATCAAGGGGGGGGGGGCTTGCTTGGTTGCTCAGACAAGAAGGAGGGGTCGTCGGTGACGTAGTCGACCACAGGGGCATCAACATCGTCACGGGGTCTACCGGAGAGAAGAGGGGGAGAAACAGTAAATACATAGCAAGCAAGTGCATAACATGACAACAAGTAGAGCTAGACGTGTTCTAACGCGGTATGAGGTGATACCGGTGAGGGGGGAAAACATCCGGGAAAGTATCCCCGGTGTTCCATGTTTTCTATTGATGAACCCGAGGGGAAAGTTAAGTAGTTTGATATGTTAGGTGTGTGGCATTTAACAGGCTGCGTATCCGGATTCGTGTCGTCGTTCTGAGCAACTTTCATGTACAAAGTTTTCCCATCCGACTTACGGTTTAATTTATATGATTTTCTAAAGTTTAATTGAATTTCTGAAATTACTGGAATTACCTTAATTCGAAAATCATTTATAATATCTAAATGCTACGGCCTACGGGTACCAGAAAGTGTACCCACACTTTTGCATGTGAGGCTGATAGTAGACCTAGAGTCAAAGTCAACGGCTGACTGTGTGAGCCTTATCCAAATGAACAGTTCACGAGGGCCCCACATGTCATTGTCTAGGGTTAAGTTCAAGAGTTTAGTTTAACTAGGGGTTCCACTGACATATTCTATTAGGCTAGCTAAACCAATTAATTAGCTTAATTATCCAAATAATTAATTAACGATTTATCCTATTTTATGTATTTATTTTGGTTATTCATTTTTTTAGGGGTTGGCCCCAGTGGCAGTGGGACAAGCAGCCATGGCTTGGAACATGTGTCATTACAGAGGAGCGCCGGCGACGAGCGACAAAGGTAACGGGGAGCAGGCATGGCTCGATAGGAGCAACGCCGACGAGGCGCAGGAACGCTGTGGCAGGTGGGGTACGCAGATGCGAATCGGGCGAGGCCATCGGCAAAGCGGCAGCGACATGGGCGTGCGGTGCGGAAGGCTCGTTCGAGGCGCGGCCTCGCGCGCACGGGCGCGTCCAAGGGTGCGGCCGGCACAGGCAGAGGAAGGCAAGGGCGCGACGAGCGGCATCGGGCTGCGAGGGCACGAGGCCTACAGCGAGTAGAGAGAGGGAGAGAGGGAGGCCGTGCCTCACTTGCGATGCAGGGGAGTGGCAATGGGCTCGAGGAGGCGGAAGGGCGTCGGTGGTGCGGTCGGAGCGGTGTCCGGGCCGCCGGCGACGAGGGCGGCGGGGCGATGGCGTCCAGCTCGGGAGGGGGTAGCGCGAGGAAGAGGCGTGGACGGCGTGTGACGAAGAGGAGGCAGTCCGTCAAAGGCGGAGGCGCGTCGAGCTCCGGGCGGCGAGGATCCTGCGAACGGGGCAGTGGGGTGGTTCGGTTCCAGGCGTCGAGCGGCGGGGCGGCGTCGGCAGTGGTGCGGCGTCGGGCGGTGGAGTCGGGGCATCGTGCCCCGATCCAGATCCAGCGGGGGGAGCGAGAGGGGGAGTGGGGGTTTCGTGGCTAGGGTTTCGTGGAGTGGGGATAAGGAGGCCTACTGGCTCGTGGGTTGGCCCGATTGGGTTTATGGTCTGGGGCCGAGCCCAGGGGGGTTTGCTTTCTCTTTTTTTAGCTTTGTTTTCTGTTTTCTTTTCTTTATTTATTTTCTTTTCTATTTTATTTCATTTTAAAGTATTTAGTCATTTTATAAAAGTGTGGTTTCTCCACAATAATTACCTATGCATTATTTGGCAACACCCCAACATTTTAGTTTTAATATTTGAAAATCTTTACCGTTTGACTTTATTTTAAGTTTGAATTTCGAATCGATTTTGAACTAACACGAGATTAACAGCAGTAACCGTGGTGACGTGGCATCATTAACGTGGGATTACTGTAGCCTAATTACCCGGGCGTCACATACCAGGTGTCCGGGAGAAATTACATACCTTGTGACTCGTCAACCCGCTTGTTGACAAGCGCGATGTCGGCATCTGCCACGTCAAGTTGCCGCTTTAGCTCGGCAAATTCATCAGTCCGACTAGCCACCGGACAATTCGCCACCTACATAGGAAAGGCGACATATCATACCTGGGATTATGATCCTCGGCGCGCCGTCATTTTTGATAACGCATAGAGTCTCGGGGCTACTATCTATACAGGCGATCTTATATATGCGGAACTGTCAAAAGGTACATCATTTCGCGTACCTCAAAGCCCGTCAAGAACTCCCGACGGTCTCGTACAACCCGCCTCCGCGGATGAAATCTTTCAATCACCGTGCCCATCAACGCACGGTGTTCTTCTCGAGACAGACGCCGCCTCGAGCAGATCCTTCTGCCTCCGACCGCACCGGACGGTGCCGGACTCGTCTGATGGCCTTTTTCGAAGGCCGGACACGGAGGGCTTTGGGGGGCCATACGACTGCCTTCCGGCCTTGCCGGATTCGGAGAAACCCTCCGCGACGACACCTCAGGGTCGCCCGCCTCGCAAGGCGGTACGGCAGCGGGAGGCGTTCCGCTCTCCATCATCTCCGGACGAAGATCCTCAAGATGAGCTCACGAGAAGGGCTGAGATCCGAACTACAAGGTAAAATTTCGGTTATCTTCCTCAGAAATAGAGCAGGGATGTCTCTTATTTTAAAACTCCCTTCTCTACTCACGACTCGGTGGAGGGCTGATCCCCTTGGGGGCACAATGCGGCCGAGGCATCCCCCGGCGCAGGACCCTCTGACGAAGATTTCTTCCCCCGCTTTGAGACCATGGTCTCCGGGTCTTCAGAGGCGGTCCTCTTCTTCCCCTGGATAGAGGAATTCTTGATTCCTCCTTTCTGACAGCCTCCTTCGGGAGGCGGTAGCCCTTGTTCCCCCTTCGCCTTCTTCCAAAGGAGCAACCTCCAAAGATCCTGGTTAACACGGATCCGCGTGGTCTCGTGGAGGGGGCCGACACCTGATTAGCTTTGCTTTGCTTATCCACTCCTGTTTAAGGGACAACTCTTTTAAGGGCAATTTTATGATAAATATATGGATAGTGTGTCCGGGTACAGGGCTACTTACTTGAGTATCCGGGCGATTGCAGCTCAGACCTGCGTCCTCAGTCGAGTCCGGACACATTGCTTGTGATCGGAAGAACAATTTGTACATCTCCATGGGCGTCACGCCCGTAAAATGTTGGAGAGCTCGTGGTCCCTCCGGATTAAACTCCCACAGGCGGAGGGGGCGACGTTTGCAGGGCAAGGTGCGGCGAATCAACATGACCTGCGTCACTACGACCAGATTGATCTCTCCCTCTAGGAGGTCTCGAATGTGGCCCTACAACAAGGGCACGTCCTTAGACGGCCCCCAGTTAAACCCTTTATTGACCCATGACGCTAGCTGTGGTGGGGGACCCGAGCGAAAGGCAGGTGGCGCCACCCACTTGGTGCCACTGGTAGCTGTGATATAAAACCACTCTTGTTGCCATAAGCTGAACTCCTCTTGAAAAGAGCCCTCGGGACATGGAGCGTCAGCATTCTTGCTTATAACAGCACCTCCGCACTCTACGTGCCGCCCCTCGATCATCTTCGGCTCTACTTTGAAGGTCTTAAGCCACAATCCGAAGTGA
This sequence comes from Aegilops longissima, assembly GCA_021605205.1. Classification (NCBI taxonomy): domain Eukaryota; kingdom Viridiplantae; phylum Streptophyta; class Magnoliopsida; order Poales; family Poaceae; genus Aegilops; species Aegilops longissima. Next base: position 428,285,487 of record CM038681.1, on the reverse strand, counting down.
GGAGTAATACGGTGGAAGGCTTCGCACACAACGATGAACGATGAGATGTGGAGGATGGACTCCAGAGCCAAGTCATGAAATTCCAGCCCGTAATAAAACATGAGCCCCCTCACGAAGGGGTCCGTCGGGAAGCCTAGCCCCCGAAGGAAGTGAGACACGAACACCACGCTCTCACCAGGCTTGGGGGTGGGAATAACTTGCCCTTGAGCAGGCAACCTATGCGAGATTTCACCGATTAGATACCTGGCATCTCTTAGCTTTAGCACGTCTTCTTCCGTAACGGAGGAAGGCATCCACCGGCCTTGAAGGTCGGAGCCGGACATCATCGAAGGTCCGAAGCGCCTGAATCTGGAGCTTTGGGTGTTGGAACTCGAGGCGAGAGGCGGATTCGATTGAGATTGAAAGAAAGGAGTAGAGCCTTGGTCTCTTTATAAAGAGGTTGAATACCAAGAGCCCTCCCCGTGACCGTTTTGGACTCGCCTTCAATTTAGGAGACATACCAACGGGCACGATTGGGTTACCCACGCCCGTATTGATGAGAATCCCGGAATAAGGGGACACGATCTCTGCTTCGACAAGACGTGCCAAGGAAACCGCCTTGATAAACGCGCTGAGGTGGGACAGTAAAACGATTCGAATAAAGACTTGGCTGTGGCGTGATGTCATGCTATGGAATACGTCGACAGATTAGATTTGTGCAAATATTATTCTCTCTACGGTGGTATGTGGAACTTGTTTTGCAGAGCCGGACACTATCATTGTGTTCAACATCTTCTATGAAGTATTCGGAGGAGGAACCCGCCTGCAATGCCGAAGACAATCTGCGCGCCGGACTCGTCGCCATTGAAGCCTGGTTCGGGGGCTAATGAGGAGTCCTCGATTAGGGGAGTCCGTTGGCGGACTATAACCTTTGGCCGGACTCTTGGACTGTGAAGATACAAGATTGAAGACTTCGTCCCGTGTCCGGATGGGACTTTCCTTGGCGTGGAAGGCAAGCTTGGTGAGGGAGTCCTGGATTAGGGGGTGTCCGGATGGCCGGACTATAACCTTTGGCCGGACTCCTGTACTATGAAGATACAAGATTGAAGACTTCATCCCGTGTCCGGATGGGACTTTCCTTGGCGTGGAAGGCAAGCTTGGCGATACGGATATGTAGATATCCTCCCACTTGTAACCGACTCTATGTAACCCTAACCCTCTCCGGTGTCTATATAAACCGGAGGGTTTTAGTCCGTAGGACGAACAACAATCATACCATAGGCTAGCTTCTAGGGTTTAGCCTCTCTAATCTCGTGGTAGATCTACTCTTGTACTACCCATATCATCAATATTAATCAAGCAGGAGTAGGGTTTTACCTCCATCGAGAGGGCCCGAACCTGGGTAAAAACATCGTGTCCCTTGTCTCCTATTACCATCCGCTTAGACGCACAGTTCAGGACCCCCTACCCGAGATCCGCCGGTTTTGACACCGACATTGGTGCTTTCATTGAGAGTTCCTCTGTGTCGTCACCTTTAGGCCCGATGGCTCCTCCGATCATCAACAATGATGCAGCCCAGGGTGAGACTTTTCTCCCCGGACAGATCTTTGTATTCAGTGGCTTTGTACTGCGGGCCAATTCGCTTGGCCGTCTGGAGCAGATCGAAAGCTACGCCCCTGGCCATCAGGTCAGATTTGGAAGTTTGAACTACACGCCTGACGTCCGCGGAGACTTGATCTTCGACGGGTTTGAGCCACAGCCGAGCGCCAAGCCTTTATTATAATGGGCATGATCTAGCTCGCGCCGAACAAAGGCCCTAGAGGTCGCACCGTGTCCGCTCCAACCTCAGCTCGAACCGATCGCATAATCGAGGATGGGTGGCTGGACACCGCCTCGGGGGCTGCAATCTCTATGGCGATCGAGCCGAACACCAGCCTTGTCCTTTGCAAAGCTTGTGTCTGCAAGGTGCCGGACTCCCCTCCGGACTCCGAACCTTCCGCGCCTGTGCCAATCGAATCCGATTGGGTGCCGATCATGGAGTTCACCGCTGCGGACATCTTTCAGCACTCGCCCTTCGGTGACATTTTGAATTCACTAAAGTCTCTCTCTTTATCAGGAGAGCCCTGGCCGGACTATGGTCAGCAAGGTTGGGATGCGGACGATGAAGAAATTCAAAGCCCACCCACCACCCACTTCGTAGCCACTGTCGATGATTTAACCGACATGCTCGACTTCGACTCCGAAGACATCGACGGTGTGGACGCCGATGCAGGAGACGACCAAGAACTAGCGCCTACAGGGCACTGGAAGGCCACCTCGTCATACGACATATACATGGTGGACACCCCAAAAGAAGGGAATGACGATGGAACAATGGAGGATGACCCCTCCGAGAAGCAGCCTAAGCGCCAAGGCCAACCGGGCGCCTCTAAATCCTGCCAAAGCAAAACGGCGATTCCGCACAGAGATAATAACACCCTGACAAAGGTCGAAGACAACCCCCTCCAGCAGGATTCAACACAGGAGGATGGAGAAGCCAGCCCTCATGAGAGAGCGGCAGAAAGAGAGGTAGAGGACGATAATTACATGCCCCCTTCGAAGACGAGGCAAGCCTCGACGACGATGAATTTGTCGTGCCTGAGCATCCCGTCGAACAAAGGCATTTCAAACGCAGGCCTATGGCCACTGCGAGCAGCCTCAAGAAAAAACGACAACAACTTAGAGGTGACCAAGACTTGCTAGCCGACAGATGGACTGAAGTCCTTGCACCCGAAGAGCACGAACTCGAACGCCCCTCCAAGAGCTACCCAAAGCGCAGGCTGCTACCCCGATTAGAGGAGGAAGCACCTAAACCTACATCACCAGCGCATGACGCGGCCGACCAGCCACCTCATGGCCGCGACAGAGAGGCCTCTCGGCCCTCCACTCAAGCCGCACCCCGGCGTCGCTCCAAAAATACCAAGGCACGGGGAAATGCGCCAGAACTGCGAGATATATTGGAGGACAAGGCAAGGCAAACAAGATCGATCTACGGATCGCGGGCGCCCACAACACGTGATTTATAACCGCCATGCCGGATATGGAAATTCGGCCGGGCGAACACAGAGACAAAGCTCAAGATGCGGTGCATCTTGAGCCGCCGCCTAAAGTTCAACCCATGGTCCTCCCGCCCGATCACTTTTGATCAAGGACCACCCCACTAGCATCCGTCATGGCGGATTCACCACATTGGTTCTAGACCCAATCATTGACGGATTTCACCTCACTAGAGTCCTTATGGACGGCGGCAGCAGCCCTGAACCTCGCTTTATCGTGATACAAAGTCGAAAAATGGGCATAGATCCTCAAGGATTAAACCCACAAAGACGACCTTTAAAGGCGTCATACCAGGTGTAGAGGCCAACTGTACAGGCTCAGTTACACTTGAGGTGGTCTTCGGATCCCTGAATAATTTCCGAAGCGAGGAGTTAATCTTCGACATAGTCCCGTTTCGTAGTGGCTATCACGCACTGCTCGGATGAACCGCATTCGCAAAGTTCAATGCGGTGCCGCACTACGCATACCTCAAGCTCAAGATGCCAGGCCCTCGAGGAGTCATTACGGTCAATGGAAACACGAACGCTCTCTCCGAACGGAGGAGCACATGGCGGCCCTCGCGGCGGAAGTACAAAGCAGCCTCTCAAGGCAATTTTCGAGTCCGGCTATTAAACGTTCGGACACCGTCAAGCGCGCCCAGAGTAACCTACAACAAGACCGCTTGGCACGCTCCGAGCACGCGTACCAATGCGGCCCCAACCCCACCCCTCGCGAAATTGCGAAAGCAGTACTACGCGTACATAATTATGCTCTGGAAATACCATGGGCATAGGGGGAGGGGCACGACCACGGCATGCCCAAAATGCGGCTCAACCGCACTAGGGGCTCCCGATTTTTTCATTCTTTTTTTCTTACTTTCAGGACTCCACTCTCCAGAAGGCATGTCCGGCAGTACAATCGTCGAACACACGATGCAACAGCCAGGGAGGCAGAAAGCTACGTCGAGTGTCCAGGTGGTCTCTATAACGAGCAGTATACTTGTTTCACATATCATCCCGCAGCTCGCCCCTGGAGGGGGACATGTCAAATAGTCCCATCTCTTGCTTATCGCACTATTTGTATCGTTCTTCTTTTACCACAGACTTTTCGAATAAACAATACATAGCTTTTGTCTATTATTGCATTCCTTTTTCATGTAAATATGTTCATTTATGACATTATGCAACCGTACACTTTGGTACGGCCAATACACCAGGGGCTTACGTACCCCAGAATATGGTGTGAGAAGTCCGAACACTCTCACGAAAAGCGGCACCCGAACTTATAGCATTATATGCATCGGCTCGAATCATGTCTTGGGTCAATAGTTGGGTTTGCCTGGCTCCCATGTTTTGGTACCTTACGTTCTGCTATATCGCTAAGGTAGCGCTGGGAGAACCACTGCGATTGTGACCCGGTTGAGCTGGGCTAAGCACCTCAGTGGAGAAAGCTAAAACTGACCGTCATGATAGGGCGAGAGCTGGTCGCTGTTCGAGAGGTTTTCAAGTCCCTAAAGACTTATGCCGCTTAGAGCGAGGAGTCGGCTTTGTCCGGCCTAGGCGTGGATAGCGCCCCAAACTCAGTCTTCCGAATACTAGGGGCTTCGCTGAAATTTAAAATTATAGAATTCTATGGCTAAGTGAGAGTGTTCAAGCATTATAGTGCGATTGCCTTGTTCGTTGTGTTGAGCGCCTCCCTCGAAGGACCCAAGAATGGGAAAAGAGCGCTCAAGTTTATCCCTAACACCCCAAAGACTGTGGTACGGGGCAGTTTTACAACTCGCCATCTCTTAAATTTAATAAACGGCCGCATGAAGGTAATATTTTAAATTCAAAAGCGTTGCTTAGCGCATATGAACAAGTTTTCAGCGTACAGGATCACAAATGCGAGTTTACTCAAAAATTACATCTTTGGAGCATTAATCCGCCACAAGGCGGGCACCCTTCAGGACACCCTCATAATACATCTCGGGCGTGCGATGCTCCTTGCCCCACGGTGGCCCATCTGTCACCAGCTTCTCAGCATCCATCTTGCCCCAGTGCACTTTAACACGGGCAAGGGCCCTCGGCACCTTCGATGCATACAGAGCGCTTGATGACTTCAAGCCATGGACATGCATCCACCAGCCGCCTCACCAGCCCAAGTAGCTCCTGTGCATGGCCTCCCGTGCCACAGCCGGACTATGAGACCCTTCATGGCCTGTTCGCCACCTTATGGAGCTCGACCAGCTGCTTCACTGGTCGCTCAAGGGCACCGGGTGTCCGCCTCAACATACTTGGGACCGAACACCTTCTCGCTTGAGCTCCCTCCTCGGCCCGGTAGAATGCGGCAGCGTCGGACACACCTGGGGAAGATCTGCGAATGCTCTGGAGAGCTCCGACTCGGGTAAGTAACAAGTAATTCACTTTCACGTGCTTGCTTTGCATAAAGAATGCCTTACCCGCCGCTATCTTCTTCATCGCCTCAATTTCTGGAGGGCTTTTTGGGCTTCGCCTTGGCAGATTTGGTGCTCTCAAGGGCCGAGGCGAGCTCGAATCTCGAGTTTGAGTCAAGCTCAAACTCGTGTTTTTTCACGAGCCTGAGCTCTTGCTGCACTTCCGCCACCCGCGCCTCCCGCTTCTCTCGCTCAGCGCCCACGGCCGCATTGTCTTGGCCTTGACAACGCTTCCTTGTGGTCGCCACCTCGGTTGTGGCCCCTGTAATACTCACGTTGGTCCTGCCATTTTTGCAACCACATCTTTTTATATACTTACATAAGGTATTACTTACCTTCCTTGTCCTCGAGCTGCTTCTTGGCAAGGCCGAGCTCGTTCTCGGACCGCTCGAGGCTCTACTTCAATGCATCGACCTCCGCAGTCAGTGAGGCAGAGGTCAGCAGCGTAGCCTGCATTCCCATATTGACATACTTATGTTAGACTCCTCACAGATCTTTTGATCCTCGCCGGCTTTTCTTTCCGAACACCAAACTGAGCATCGAGCTACTGTCTATGCGTAATATTTTTACATATCTTAAATACATACCTCAAAGCCTGTTAGAAGGCTGGCACAGGCTTCAGTCAGCCCGCTTTTGGCGGACTGAACCTTCTCGATCACCACACTCATAATAGTACCGTGCTCCTCGTCGATGGAGGCGCCGTTAAGCACCTCCGACAGATTATCCGGTGCCTCCGGATGGACGGAGGTCACCGGCGTCGTAGGCTTGCCCTTCTTACTAGGGGCGCCACGGACTCGGAACCACCAAGGTTCGGTGCGGTGTCCGCCCAGGCCGGACTTGGAGCCCTTGGGGTTTTGTCCCTTTGTGCCTCGAGTCCGGTGGGTCGCCTTGCGGCGCCTCCAGGACCACCTCCTCCTGGCTTGGACCTTTTGGGACTCCACCTCGCATCATCCGCAGCGCGGGGAGGAGGCGGACGGAAGTGAAGTGCTATTCACATCCGATGAGCTTAAGGAGCCGCTGACGACACGCCGACCGGGCTCGGGCGGACTGCATGATTATATTCGCGTCGTAAAATACTGTGCAACAAAGGAACGCCATGAGTTATTCTGGTATCCGGATACTTCCGATTTTGCTAGGGGCTTGGCCCTGGATGGCCACTCCTCTTCGCCTTCGTTGGCGTTGGTGGAGTAGTCCGGAGGAAGGATCCTTCCCTTCTTGGACCCTCCGCTTCTGCTGGGGCGGCCTTCCTTTTTCTCTCCCCGATGGGGAGAGACTCTTTTCCTCCTCCTCGTTTTGGGAGGAGTCCGCCGAGTCATCGGACGATGAGTCCGACACCATTAGCGCCGGAACTCTTTCGAGTTCCCGTGGCCTTCTTCTTGGCCTTTTTCTCCGGCACCACGTAAGGTGACGGAACCAGCAGCCCCGTCAAGCGGACGTCCGCTGGATCTTCTGGCAAGGGAGCCGGACAGTCAATCTGCCCGGACGTCTTCTGCCAATCCTGTCAAAGGTAAGGGAGTTTAGATCCCGCATAGTGTTAAACTATGAGAAACAAGTATCCCGTAGAGGGTAAAATAGCTTACCGCATTGGCTTGATGCTGCGCGCTGAATCCGCGATCCTCGGTAGCGGATGCGGGAGCCTCGGCGCCCTTGAACAGCACCTTCCAGGCATCTTCGTACGTAGTGTCGAAGAGCCTGCTCAGGGTTCGGTGTTGTGCCGAATTGAACTCCCACAAACTAAAAGCCCGTTGTTGGCATGGGAGGATCCGGCGGATGAGCATGACCTAGACTACGTTGACGAGTTTGAGCTTCTTGCTCACCAGGTTTTGGACGCAGGTTTGGAGTCCGGTCCGCTCTTCCGAATTACCCCACGACAGGCCCATCTCTTTCTAGGAGGTGAGCCGTGTGGGGATGCCAGATCGGAATTCGGGGGCCGCTGCCCATTCAGGGTCACGCGGCTCGGTGATGTAGAACCACCCCGATTGCCACCCCTTTATGGTCTCTACGAAGGAGCCCTCGAGCCATAGGACGTTGGGCATCTTGCCCACCATGGCACCTCCGCACTCCGGCTTGGCTGCCCACTACCTTCGGCTTGACATTGAAGGTCTTCACCATAAGCAAGTGGGGCTGGATGCAGAGGAAGGCCTCGCACACGACGATGAACGCCGAGATGTTGAGGATGAAGTTCGGGCTAGATCGTGGAAATCCAGGCCGTAGTAGAACATGAGCCCCGGACAAATGGGTGAAGTGGGAAGCCTAGTCCGGAGGAAATGGTGAGGAACACCACCCTCTCATGGGGCCTGGGTGGGGATGAGCTGCCCTTGTCCGGGAGCCGGTGCGCTGATGTCATTGGACAAGTATCCGGCTTTCTCAGCTTCTTGATGTGTCCTCCGTGACGGAGGAGACCATCCACTTGCCTCCCGCCTCCGACATTGCCGGAGAAGGTTGAGGTGGGATGTGCGGACTTGGGCGCTGGAGCTCGAAAAGCGAAATGGATAAGAAAAGGAGGAAGAAGGCGAGATGAAAAAGGTGGATCCTTATCCCTTATATGAGCGGACGAGACTGCACGCCCCCACCGCTGGTAAAACTCGCTATCTCCCAAGCATCGTAATTAATGGCACGGTTAGCTTACCCATGCCTCGTATTGATGAGAATCCTGAATAAGGGGACACGATCTCTGCTCGACAAGACGTGCTAAGGAAACCGCCGCTAAGTGCGCTCATGTGGGACAAGAAAACGATTCAATAAAGGCTTGGCTGTAGGTGTGATGTCGCACTATGAATACGCCGCCGATTGGGTTTGTGTAAATATTATTCTCTACGGTGGTATGTGGAACTTATTATGCAGAGCGGACACTATCCTTGTGTTCAAAATCTTCTATGAAGTATTCGAGGAGGAACGCGCTTTGCAATGCGTAAGACAATCTGCTACTGGACTCGCTCGCCATTGAAGCCTGGTTCGTGGGCTACCGAGGAGTCCTGGATTAGGGGTGTCCGGATGGCGGACTATAACCTTCGGCCGACTCTGGACTATGAAGATACAAGATTGAAGACTTCGTCCCGTGTCCGGATGGGACTTTCCTTGGCGTGGAAGGCAAGCTTGGCGACACGGATATATAGATCTCCTCCCATTGTAACCGACTCGTGTAACCCTAGCCCTCTCCGGTGTCTATATAAACTAGAGGGTTTTAGTCCGTGGGACTAACAACAATCATACCATAGGCTAGCTTCTAGGGTTTAGCCTCTCGATCTCGTGGTAGATCTACTCTTGTACTACCCATATCATCAATATTAATCAAGCAGGAGTAGGGTTTTACCTCCATCGAGAGGGCCCGAACTGGGTAAAACATCGTGTCCCTTGTCTCCTGTTACCATCCGCCTAGACGCACGCTTCGGGACCCCTACCGAGATCCGCCGGTTTTGACACCGACATTGGTGCTTTCATTGAGAGTTCCTCCGCGTTGCCGCCATCGTGAAGGATGCCTCATCCCGCCTTTAAAGACGGCACTGCTTAAAAGGAGCTTTGGCTATCGATGAAACCCTCCGGTTAGGCGGTTTTCTTATGACCGCTGTTCGCCGCCATTGCCGACGGTGACTTCTCGGTCATCGAAAGCAATCTTTACGCTAACTCGAACTCGCCGAAAGCAGTTGGATCCGATGGAGCTCTCTTGCTTAAACGAGCTCTTGGATCGCATCGCCGCCCTGGGAGTCGCTACAGACTACGATTAGATTGGGCCTAAACCCGATCCGAGAGAGATTAACTCTCCGAGGTCATCCATCATGTTGCAGTGGTGGAGGAACAATGCGGCAAGCCTTCATCTACCTTAAGGACTAGTTATGTCCGGATTCCCGATCCCTCCAAGCCGGATACCCGCGAGGGGAGGACATCACTCAAGCCCCGAACCTAAAGTCGCAAGAAAGTTAGATTCATTGGACAACATCCAAGAACCCAAGCTTCCGAGTTCGAAACTCCTTGGCCCCTGAGTCTTAAATTAGGCGAAGTTCCGGATTTAATTCCACCCGCCCACCCAAACATAAGCGATCTATCCCAAATTCTGCAAGAGCCCACAGAAACAGTACACCATTACTGGGCTAGATTCCTCCTGGTCATGAACAGGATAAAGGACTACCGCGAGGAGGACACAATTTCATTCTTCTGCAATAATTGCACGGACAACGGAATTCTCAACGCCATAAGTCGCCAGGAAATTACACGCCGCTAACTTGGCGACCATAGTACGAAAAGTACTGTGCGATGGAAAGCGCTCGAAAACCAAATAAAATTTTGGGACAATCCGCCCTCAATACAACCCCAATCCAAATAAAAGGGTGCATTATCGCCAGCACCTAGGTTAAACACCAAAAGCAAAAACCTCTATAGGGCATGGAACCAGATCGAGGGATGGCTCAACGGACCCTGTAAAATTCGTAGTACAGAGGGCGCCTCACCAACTCATAGCCTTAGAGCATGTTGGATACTCCGGAAGGTTTTGACACCATCTTGGGGCCTATTCCGGAGCTCCGCCAGAAGGGGAATCCACCACGGAGGGCTTCTACATCATCATCATAGCCTCTCCGATGAAGTGTGAGTAGTTTATTTCAGACTTCGGGTCCATAGTTAGTAGCTAGATGGCTTCTTCTCTCTTTTCGGATCTCAATACAATGTTCTCCCCCTCTCTCATGCAGATCTATTCGATGTAATCTTCTTTTTGCGGTGTGTTTGTTGACATCGATGAATTGTGGGTTTATGATCAAGATTATCTATGAGCAATATTTGAATCTTCTCTGAATTCTTTTATGTATGATTGGTTATCTTTGCAAGTCTCTTCAAATTATCCGTTTGGTTTGGCCAACTAGATTGGTAGTTCTTGCAATGGGAGAAGTGCTTAGCTTTGGGTTCAATCTTGCGTGTCCTTTCCCAAAGGATGAGGGGCAGCAAGGCACGTATTGTATTGTTGCCATCGAGGATAACAACATGGGTTTTTATCGATTGCATGAATTTATCCTCTACATCATGTCATCTTGCTTAAGGCGTTACTCTGCTTTCATTAACTTAATACTCTAGATGCATGCTTTGGATAGCGGTCGGTGAGTGGACTAATAGTGGTAGATGCAGCAGAGTCGGTCTACTTGTCTTGGACGTGATGCCTATATACATGATCATACCTAGATACTCTCATAACTATGCTCAATTCATCAATTGCTCAACAGTAATTGCTCACCCACCGTAAAATACTTATGCTCTTGAGAGAAGCCACTAGTGAAATATATGGCCCCGGTCTATTCTCATCATATTAATCTTCCCACGCTTTATTATTGCTTTGCTTTTTTACTTTGCCTTTTATTTTACTTTGCATCTTTATACCAAAAATACTAAAAATATTATCTATCATCTCTATCAGATCTCACTTTCGTAAGTGACCGAGAAGGGATTGACAACCCCTAATCGCGTTGGTTGCGTTGAGCTATTTGTTTTGTGTAGGTACGAGGGACTTGCGCGTGGCCTCCTACTGGATTGATACCTTGGTTCTCAAAAACTGAGGGAAATACTTACGCTACTCTGCTGCATCATTCTCTCCTCTTCGGTGAAAACCAATGCAAGCTCAAGACGTAGCACTATGCGATTATATTGGATCTTGGAATTGGAATCGATTGAAATTGGAGTTTCACAAAAAAAATATCCTATGCATCTAGTTCATCATGATCGGAATTACATATATAATTTTTGGCCTCGTGAAGGAGAAAGTATCGCTCTAGCTCGGGGGAGGCTTAAGTAAATGTTATATTCATGCCCTAATCATGAGCTCTCAAGAGAAATTATTATTCAGAATTTTTATGCTTAGCTTTCTCGTGATGATCAATCCATGCTCGATATTTCTTGTACTGGTTCTTTTATGAACAAGACTATTGAATTTCGGTGGGATCTCTTAGAAAGAATTAAACACAACTCTGAAGATTGTGAACTCGATGAAGGTAAAGAGTCAGGTATTAAGCTTAACTATGATTGTGTTAAATATTTTATGAATACCGATGCTTTTCAAAAGTTTAGCACTAAATATGGGCTTGACTCTGAGATGGTAGCCTCCTTTTGTGAATCGTTTGCAACTCATGTTGATCTCCCTAAGGAGAAGTGGTTTAAATATCACCCACCTATTAAAGATGAAATTAAAGAACTGGTACTAGCTAAAGAGGAAACTATTATTTATAATGTCGATCAGGTTGTTCCTACTACTTACATTGAGAAACTACCTTTCCCTGTTAGGATAAAGGAACATGCTAAAGTTTCAACTGTGGTTAACAAAAGTTATATTAGAACACCTAAACCTGATGATCAAATCAAAGTAGAACCTAGTGTTGCTATGGTTAAGGATCTCCTGGAAGAAAACATAGATGGGCATGTTATTTACTTCTGTAATGAAGCTACTAGAATTGCCAGGCCTGCTAAAGAGGGAAAACATAGACCCGTTGTTGGCATGCCTGTTGTCCAGTTAAAATAGGAGATCACTATTATCATGGTTTATGTGACATAGGTGCTAGCGTGAGTGCTATTCCCTTTACCTTATACAAGAAATTATGAATGACATAGCACCCGCTGAAATAGAAGAAATAGATGCTACTATTAAACTTGCTAATAGAGACACCATCACACCACTTGGGATTGTTAGAGATGCTGAAGTGGGAAAATAAAATACCCTACTGATTTTCTGTTGGGGAACGTTGCAGAAAATTAAAATTTTTCCTACGGTTTCACCAAGATCCATCTATGAGTTCATCTAAGCAACGAGTCATGGGAGATGCATCTACATACCACTTTGTAGATCGCGAGCGGAAGCGTTCAAAAGAACGGGGTTGAGGTAGTTGTACACGTCGTCATCCAATCACCGGAGATCCTAGCGCCGAACGGACGGCACCTCCGCTGCTCAACACACGTCACGGTCAGCGTGGCGCCTCCTCCTTCTTGATCCAGCAAGGGGAAGGAGAGGTTGATGAAGATCCAGCAGCACGACGGCGTGGTGGTGGATGCAGCAGGATCCGCAGGCTTCGCCAAGCGCCTGGGAGGAGGAGGTGTAGCAAGGGGAAGGGAGGTGCCAAGATGCGGGTCTTGCTGCCCTTCCTCCCTCCACTATATAGGGGCTAGGGGCGATGCCCCTGGAGATCCCATCTAGATGGGGGCGGCGGCCCCCGGGGCAACGGCCCCCTTAGGGTTTCCAACCAGGGGGGCGCATGCCCCCGGGGGCAACGGCCCCCTAGGGTTTCCAACCGGGGGGGGGGGGGCGCATGCCCCCTCGGGGGGCAACGGTCCCCTAGGGTTTCCAACCCTAGGCGCCTTGGGCCCTTGGGTGGGGCGCACCAGCCCACCAGGGGCTGGTTCCCATGCCACTTCAGCCCATCGGGCCCTCCGGGATAGGTGGCCCCACCCGGTGGACCCCCGGGACCCTTCCGGTGGTCCCGTACACCGTGACCCCAAAACTTTCCTGGTGGCAAACTGACTTCCTATATATAAATCTTTACCTCCGACCATTCCGAACTCCTCGTGACGTCCGAGATCTCATCCGGACTCAACAACTTTCGGTTACTGCATACTAATATCTCTACAACCCTAGCGCCACCGAACCTTATGTGTAGACCCTACGGGTTCGGAGATATGCTGAACATGACCGAGATGCCTCTCCGGTCAATAACCAACAGCAGGATATGGATACCCATGTTGGCTCCTACATACTCTCGATGATCTCATCGGATGAACCACGATGTCGAGGATTCAATCAAACCCAGATACAATTCCCTTTGTCAATCGGTATGCGTTATTTGCCCGAGACTCGATCGTCGGTATCCCAATACCTTGTTCAGTCCTCGTTATCGCAAGTCACTTTACTCGCATCAGAATGCATGATCCCGTGACTAACCACTTAGTCACTTTGAGCTCATTATGATGATGCATTACCGAGTGGGCCCAGAGATACCTCTCCGCCATACGGAGTGACAAATCCAGCCTCGATCCGTGTCAACCCAATGACACTTTCGGAGATACCAGTAGTGCACCTTTATAGTCACCCCATTCGCCAGGACGCTTGGTACACCCAAAGCACTCTTACGGTATCCGGAGTTACACGATCTCATGGTTTAAGGAAGAGATACTTGACATTGGAAAAGCTCTAGCAAAACGAACTACACGATCTTGTGCTATGCTTAGGATTGTCTTGTCCATCACATCATTCTCCTAATGATGTGATCCCGTTGTCAATGACATCCAATGTCCATAGTCGAAACCATGACTATCTGTCACCAACGAGCTAGTCAACTAGAGGCTCACTAGGGACATGTTATGGTCTATGTATTCACACGTGTATCACGATTTCCGGATAATACAGCTTATAGCATGAATAAAAGACAATCATCATGAACAAAGAAATATAATAATAACACTTTTATTATTGCCTCTAGGGCATATTTCCAACAGTCTCCCACTTGCACTAGAGTCAATAATCTAGTTACATTGTGATGAATCGAACACCCATAGAGTTCTCGTGTTGATCATGTTTTGCTCATGAGAGAGTTTAGTCAACGGATCTGCGACATTCAGATCCGTATGTACTTTGCAAATTTCTATGTCTCCATCCCGAACGCTTTCACGGATGGAGTTGAAGCGACGCTTGATGTGTGCGGTCTTCTTGTGAAACCTGGGCTCCTTGGCAAGTGCAATAGCTCCAGTGTTGTCACGTAAGAGTTTGATCGGCCCGACGCATTGGGTATGACTCCTAGGTCGGTGATGAACTCCTTCACCCAAATTGCTTCATGCGCTGCCTCCGAGGCTGCCATGTACTCCATTTCACATGTAGATCCCGCCACGACGCTCGCTTGCAGCCGCACCAGCCATCGCTTCCACCATTCAACATATACACGATCCGGTTTGTGACTTAGAGTCATCCAGATCTGTGTCGAAGCTAAGCGCCGACGTAACCCGCTACTGACGAGCTCTTCGTCACCTCCATAAACGAGAAACATGTCCTTTGTCCTTTTCGTACTTCAGGATATTCTTGACCGCTGTCCAAAGTTCCTTGCGGGATTACTTTGGTACCTTCCTACCAAACTTACGGCAAGGTTTACATCAGGTTTGGTACACAAGCATGGCATACATAATAGATCCTATGGCTGAGGCATAGGGATGACACTCATCTCTTCTTTATCTTTTGCCGTGGTCGGGCATTGAGCTGAGCTCAATCTCACACCTTGCAATACAGCAAGAACCCTTCTTGACTGATCCATTTTGAACTTCTTCAAAATCTTATCAAGGTATGTGCTTTGTGAAAGACCTATGAGGCGCCTCGATCTATCTCTATAGATCTTGATGCCTAATATATAAGCAGCTTCTCCAAGGTCCTTCATTGAAAAACACTTATTCAAGTAGGCCTTAATGTTGTCCAAGAATTCTATATCATTTCCCATCAAGTATGTCATCTACATATAATATGAGAAATGCTACTGAGCTCTCACTCACTTTCTTGTAAACGCAGGCTTCTCCATAAGTCTCAAGATAAACCCAAACGCTTTGATCATCTCATCAAAGCGAATGTTCCAACTCCGAGATGCTTGCACCAGCCCATAAATGGATCGTTGGAGCTTGCATACTTTGTTAGCGTTCTTAGGATCGACAAAACCCTCCGGCTGCATCATATACAGCTCTTCCTTAAGATATCCGTTAAGGAACGCTGTTTTGACGTCCATCTGCCATATCTCATAATCATAGTATGCGGCAATTGCTAACATGATTCACACGGACTTAAGCTTCGCCACGGAGAGAAAGTCTCATCGTAGTCAATCCCTTGAACTTGCCGATAACCCTTAGCGACAAGTCGAGCTTTATAGATGGTGACATTACCATCCGCGTCCGCCTTCCTCTTAAAGATCCATTTGTTTTCTATCGTCACGATCATCGGCAAGTCACCAAAGTCCACACTTTGTTTTCATACATGGATTCTATCTCGGACTTCATGGCTTCTAGCCATTTGTTGGAATCTGGGCCCGCCATCGCTTCTTCATAGTTCAAGGTTCATTGTTGTCTAACAACATGATTTCCAAGACAGGTTGCCGCACCACTGCAGTGCGGAACGTGTCCTAGTGGACCTCTGAGTTCAAGAGCAACTTGATCCAAGTACCTTGATCATCATCATGAATTTCCTCTTGCTTGGTGTAGGCATCACAGAACATTTTCCGAGCTGCACTACTATCCTGCTCAAGAGGTAGTACTTCATCGAGTTCTACTTTCCTCCCACTTACTTCTTTCGAGAGAAACTCTTTTCCGTAAAGGATCCGTTCTTGGCAACAAAGATCTTGCCCTCGGATATTAAGTAGAAGGTATACCCTACGGTTTCCTTAGGGTATCCTATGAAGACGATTTTTCCGACTTGGGTTCGAGCTTTTCAGTTGAAGTTTCTTGACATAAGCATCGCATCCCCAAACTTTTAGAAACGATACTTAGGTTTCTTCCCAAACCATAATTCATACGGTGTCGCCTCAACGGACTTAGACGGTGCCCTATTTAAAGTGAATGTAGCTGTCTCTAGAGCGTATCCCCAAAATGATAGCGGTAAATCAAGAAGAGACATCATAGACCGCACCATATCCAATAGAGTGCGACACGACGCTCGACACACCGTTACGCCGAGGTGTTCCAGTAGCGTTAGTTGTGAAATGATTCCACATTTTCTTAAGTGTGTACCAAATTCGTGACTTAAATATTCTCCTCCACGATCCGATCGTAAGAATTTTATCTTTCGTCACGTTGATTCTCTACTTCATTCTGAAATTCCTTGAACTTTTCAAAGGTCTCAGACTTGTGTTTCATCAAGTAGACATACCCATATCTACTCAAGTCATATGTGAGAGTGAGAACATAACGATATCCTCCATGAGCCTCAACGCCATTGGACCGCACACATCGGTATGTATGATTTCCAACAAGTTGGTTGCTCGCCCATTGTTCCGAGAATGGAGTCTTGGTCATCTTGCCCATGAGGCATGGTTCGCATGTGTCAAATGATTCATAATCAAGAGACTCCAAAAGTCCATCAAGATGGAGCTTCTTCATGCTCTTGACACCAATGTGACCAAGGCGGCAAGTGCACAAGTATGTGGGACTATCGTTATCAACTTTACATATTTTGGTATTCACGCTATGAACATGTGTAATACTACGCCGAGATTCATTAAGAATAAACCATCGACCATCGGAGCATGACCATAAAACATATCTCTCATATAAATAGAACAACCATTATTCTCGGATTTAAATGAGTAGCCATCTCGCATTAAACGAGATCCAGATACAATATTCATGCTCAAACTTGGCACCAAATAACAATTATTAAGGTTTATAACTAATCCCGTGGGTAAATGAAGAGGTAGCGTGCGACGGCGATCACATCGACTCTGAACCATTCCCGACGCGCAAGATCGTCACCTCGCCCTTCGCCAGCCTCCGCTTATTCCGCAGCTCCTGCTGTGAGTTACAAATATGAGCAACGGCACCGTATCAAATACCCAGGAGTTACTACGAGTAATCGGTAAGGTACACATCAATTACATGTATATCAAATATACCTTTGGTGTTGCCGCCTTCTTGTCCTCTAAGTATTTGGGGCAGTTCCGCTTCCAAAGGACCCTTCCCTTGCAATAAAAGCACTCACCTCGTGCTTGGGTCCATTCTTTGACTTCTTCCCGCAACTTGCTTACCGGGCGCGGCAACCTCCTTGCCGTCCTTCTTGAAGTTCTTCTTGCCCTTGCCCTTCTTAAACTTAGTGGTCTTATTGACCATCAACACTTGATGTTCTTTCTTGATTTCAACCTCGGCTGACTTCAAATAGAGAATACTTCAGAATGGTCTTTACCATCCCCTGCATATTGTAGTTCATCACAAAGCTCTTGTAGCTTGGTGGAAGCGATCGAGGATTCTGTCAATGACCGCCTCATCGTGGAGGTTAATATTCAGTTGGGTCATACGGTTGTGCAACCTGCATATCTTGAGAATGTGCTCACCGACGTAACTATTTTCCTCCATCTTACAATCTGAGAACTTGTCGGAGATGTCATATCTCTCGACCGGGCGTGAGCTTGGAAAACAAGTTTCAGCTCCTCGAACATCTCATATGCTCCGTGATGCTCAAAACGCTTTTGGAGCCCCGTTCTAAGTGTAAAGCATGCCGCACTGAACGAGGGAGTAATCATCAAGACGAGACTGCCAAGCATTCATAATGTCTTGGTTCTTCGACGGAGCGCCACCTAGCGGTCCTTCTAGGACATATTGTTTCTGGCAGCTATGAGGATGATCTCAAGTTCCGGACCCAGTCCGTATAGTTGTTGCCGCCATCTTTCAGCTTGGTTTTCTAGGAACGCGTTGAAGTTCAAGTTGACATGAGCGTTGGCCATTTGATCTACAAGACATATCATTCAAAAGTTTTAGACTAAGTTCATGATAATTAAGTTCATCTAATCAAATTATTACAATGAACTCCCACCAGATTAGACATCCTCTAGTCATCTAAGTGATACACGATCCGAGTCGACTAGGCCGTGTCCGATCATCACGTGAGACGGACTAGTCATCGTCGGTGAACATTCTCATGTTGATCGATCTTCTATACGACTCGTGTTCGACCTTTCGGTCTCCGTGTTCCGAGGCCATGTCTGTACATGCTAGGCTCGCTGGTTAACCCTAAGTGTTTTGCGTGTGTAAATCTGTCTTACACCGTTGTATGTGAACGTAAGAATCCATCACACCCGATCATCACGTGGTGCTTAGAAGCGACGAACTTTAGCAACGGTGCACGTTAGGGAGAACACTTCTTGAAATTGTTGTAAGGATCATCTTATTTACTACCGTCGTTCTAAGTAAACAAGATGTATAAACATAATAAACATCACATGCAATTATATAGTAGTGACATGATATGGCCAATATCATAAAACTCCATTGATCTCCATCTTCGGGCTCCATGATCATCTTGTCACCGCATGACACCATGATCTCCATCATCATGATCTCCATCATTGTGCCTCCATGAAGTTGTCATGCCAACGACTACTTCTACTTCTATGGCTAACGCGTTTAGCAATAAAGTAAAGTAAATTACATGGCGCTCTTCAATGACACGCAGGTCATACAAAAATAAAGACAACTCCTATGGCTCCTGCCGTTGTCATACTCATCGACATGCAAGTCGTGATTCCTATTACAAGAACATGATCTCATACATCACAATATGTCATTCATCATTCATCACAACTTGGCCATATCACATCACATGTCAATTGCTGCAAAAACAAGTTAGACATCCTCTAATTGTTGTTGCATCTTTTACGTGGCTGCAATTGGGTTCTAGCAAGAACGCTTTTCTTACCTCACGAATAACCACAACGTGATCTTGTCAACTTCTATTTACCCTTCATAAGGACCCTTTTCATCGAATCCGCCCAACTAAAGTGGGAGAGACAGACACCCGCCAGCCACCTTATGCAACTAGTGCATGTTAGTCGGTGGAACCGGTCTCACGTAAGCGTCGTAAGGTTGGTCCGGCCGCTTCATCCCACAATACCGCGGAAGCAAGATAAGACTAGTAGCGGCAAACAAATTGACAAGATCCACGCCCACAACTAAATTGTGTTCTACTCGTGCAAAGAGAACTACGATAGACCTAGCTCATGATGCCACTGTTGGGGAACGCTGCGAGAAAATTAAAATTTTTCCTACGGTTTCACCAAGATCCATCTATGAGTTCATCTAAGCAACGAGTCATGGAGATGCATCTACATACCACTTTGTAGATCGCGAGCGGAAGCGCTCAAAAGAACGGGGTTGAGGTAGTTGTACACGCCGTGATCCAATCACCGGAGATCCTAGCGCCGAACGGACGGCACCTCCGCGCTCAACACACGTGCGGTCAGCGTGGCGTCTCCTCCTTCTTGATCCAGCAAGGGGAAGGAGAGGTTGATGAAGATCCAGCAGCACGATGGCGTGGTGGTGGATGCAGCAGGATCCGCAGGCTTCGCCAAGCGCCTCATGGGAGGAGGAGGTGTAGCAAGGGGAAGGAGGTGCCAAGATGCGGGTCTTGCTGCCTTCCTCCCTCCACTATATATAGGGGGGGGCGATGCCCCTGGAGATCCCATCTAGATGGGGGCGGCCCCGGGCAACGGCCCCTTAGGGTTTCCAACCAGGGGCGCATGCCCCTGGGGGCAACGCCCCTAGGGTTTCCAACCGGGGGGCATGCCCTCTGGGCAACGGTCCCCTAGGGTTTCCAACCCTAGGCGCCTTGGGCCCTTGGGTGGGCGCACCAGCCCACCAGGCTGGTTCCCATGCCACTTCAGCCCATGGGGCCCTCCGGATAGGTGGCCCCACTCGGTGGACCCCGGGACCCTTCCGTGGTCCCAGACAATACCGTGACCCCAAAACTTTCCGGTGGCGAAACTGGACTTCCTATATATAAATCTTTACCTCCGGACCATTCCGAACTCCTCGTGACGTCCGGGATCTCATCCGGACTCAACAACTTTCGGTTACTGCATACTAATATCTCTACAACCCTAGCGCCACCGAACCTTATGTGTAGACCCTACGGGTTCGGAGATATGCGACATGACCGAGATGCCTCTCCGTCAATAACCAACAGCGGATCTGGATACCCATGTTGGCTCCTACATACTCCTCGATGATCTCATCGGATGAACCACGATGTCGAGGATTCAATCAAACCCGTATACAATTCCCTTTGTCAATCGGTACGTTACTTGCCCGAGACTCGATCGTCGGTATCCCAATACCTTGTTCAGTCTCGTTACGCAAGTCACTTTACTCAGCATCAGAATGCATGATCCCGTGACTAACCACTTAGTCACTTTGAGCTCATTATGATGATGCATTACCGAGTGGGCCAGAGATACCTCTCCGTCATACGGAGTGACAAATCCAGCCTCGATCCGTGTCAACCCAATGACACTTTCGGAGATACCGTAGTGCACCTTTATAGTCACCCGCTTTCGTTGTGATGTTTGGTACACCCAAAGCACTCTTACGGTATCCGGGAGTTACACGATCTCATGGTCTAAGGAAGAGATACTTGACATTGGAAAAGCTCTAGCAAAACGAACTACACGATCTTGTGCTATGCTTAGGATTGTCTTGTCCATCACATCATTCTCCTAATGATGTGATCCCGTTGTCAATGACATCCAATGTCCATAGTCAGGAAACCATGACTATCTATTGACCAACGAGCTAGTCAACTAGAGGCTCACTAGGGACATGTTATGGTCTATGTATTCACACGTGTATCACGATTTCCGGATAATACAGTTATAGCATGAATAAAAGACAATCATCATGAACAAAGAAATATAATAATAACACTTTTATTATTTCCTCTAGGGCATATTTCCAACATTTTCTTGTTCTTGGTTTCCCACAAGATGACTTTTGTCCCATTATAGTTGGTAGACCTTTCTTGAACACTGCTAATGCTAAAATAGATTGTGAGAAACAAACTGTCGGTGTTAGCTTCAGTAATGAGTCTCCTGAGTTTATTTTTTTCAAGTTTAGTGGAAAGCTTCATGAAAAAGAATTGCCTAGTAAGGATGAAATAATCGGTCTTGCTTCTATTGTTGTGCCTCCTACTGATCCTCTAGAACAATATCTGCTAGACCATGAAAATGATTTACATATGCATGAAAGAAATGAAATAGATAAGTTAAAACAATTGCCGGATACTTTGAAATATGCTTATCTTGATGAGAAGAAGATATATCCTGTTATTATTAGTGCTAACCTTTCAGAACATGAAGAAGAAAGATTATTGAAAGTTCTAAGGAAGCACCGAAGTGCTATTGGATATACTCTTGATGATTTAAAGGGCATTAGTCCCACTCTATGTCAGCACAAGATTAATATGGAACCTGATGCTAAACCCGTTGTTGATCACCAATGCCGGTTAAATTCGAAGATGAAGGAAGTGGTAAGAATGGAAATATTAAAACTTCTGGAAGCAGGTATAATCTATCCTATAGCTGATAGTAGATGGGTAAGTCATGTTCATTGTGTCCCTAACACTACTAGGGAAAAGTCTAGCAGTAGCGCTGGTTTTTGGCCTAGAAGTAGCGCGGGGTTAGCAGTAGCGTTTGTTTACCCGCGCTACTGCTATAGCTACTTAGTAGTAGCACTTCTTGAAAAAGGCGCAACTGGTAATTACTAGTAGCGCGTCTCTTTGCCCGTGCTACTACTATTATTCCGTATTCTATTTATTTTTATTTTATGTCGTATTCATACACCATTATACAAGTTTTCATACAATAGCAATTTAGAGATTCTTTTTACATTATAATGAGTTATTAAATCACTAGGTGAAAGAACCGTGGATTAGTTTCAAGTGGATGGATCCTAAGTGATCAAGCCATGGATTATCACGATAATCCATGACTTGATCACTTAGGATCCATCCACTTGAAACTAATCCGCGGTTCTTTCACCCAATGATATAATAACTAATCATCATCGTCATCATCATCATATCATTAACAACTTATCATGATAATACATCATTGTCATGTAACAATGCCTCATGCATGATCATCATTCTCATCGATGTGACATCATATAGCAAGTTGGTCACTAGTCATAATCTCAACTCCTCCTCATCATCATCAACTCTAACACATTGTAGCACATAATAACACATTGTACCTAGGACCTACTCCTCTCTCATAGGACCTACTACCTTCTCTTAGGTAAAATAGCATAAAACAAGATAGGCTCTGACTCTCCATTATGGAGAATGGAGATTATACTGTCTCCAATTCTTGCGCTCCGCACAATGTTGCTTCCAAGTAGCTCCCTATGATTGACCATACATTTTTCCATTCTTTGATTGTCATGTCTTCATCGGTTTTAGAAATCCAGTATGAACAACAGTGATGCGTAGGATGACCTGGCCGTAAGTTTATAACATCAAGGCAACCATTTGGAAACATCAGATGAGGCACACAATCCTTCGGGGTTTTCTGTTGAAAAACATAGTTATAACTTCGTAGTTAGCAATGTAGTTGAGTTTTAGAAAATTTATGCAAAAGATGCACGAATGTCGTAATAGTAAAAAATCTTACCATGACATCTCCATGGATGTTACCATAGTTCAACACGTGCACTAGTGGCACATATTGACCATAATGTGGAGGAGTTTGATAATAGATATTGTAATTCTCAAGATCAGTAATAAATGAGATCAGATGATTTTTCTCCTGATAAGTTAATTCTGAGCCATCGGTGTAGTAGGTTCTGTCTACCATCTTCCGCACATTCTTTGAAGTATGAAATTACGCTATCAATGGAAATAAGTTGTCAACTATTTTGAAATAAACAATATAAATTACTTAATAACTATGTTTGAGAAACTCACATAGCGGTAGAATTGGAAGCGTATCAACAAGGACCCAAATGTCCATATTGTCTTGGGCGATGTCAGGATCACCAAGATCCATGGTGACAAGCATACCCTCATGAAAATCATACATCTTGCAAAGTGTTTCCCAATTCGGGCAACCAAAATGGGTTACGCTCTCATAATTGTATAGATTTACATCTAAATCCATACCATGATGGGTCCTTAGGTTAATTATCTTTGTTTCCATACTTTCATGATCTTCAAAATCCATCCTCTCCAAGACATAGCGTCTTGCATGGCATGGGATAAGCTAGTCGAATTGTAAAAGATGAAATTTACACGTTGAAGTAGCAGAAGTCATTCTTAATTACAAAAAAACACTTGTCATCATTCTATACCGTTTCAACATCGAAGGTCTCCTGGAGCTTAATGCTGAAGCACCGACCTTCTACCAGGTGAGGCATGTCGCACGCACCCGGTCGTCGCCAAGCACCAACAGACTCCGAGAGACTTTCATCGTCCCACCATTTACATCGATTTACATTTCCTATGTTCATAATTCAAAGATTAAAGTTGTACAATTAAATATATGTACTACAAAAACTAAATTAGATCATTATTATTCATCACGGGTTGACTATCGGTCTGTCGAGTCTTTTCTTGAAAACTCTCATCTCACGTGGTGTATATATTCGACCGTCGGTGATGGTAGCTACTCCTGTCATTCCAAAGTGCATTACACCAAAATGTCTAACACCTTGGAATGAAGAAGAAGCTACCCACATGACAACAGTTGGCATTCTTCTTCTCTCATATATATGGTGGAGTCCCAACAGACTTGGTGTATACATTCGACCATTCGTGATGGTCGCTCCTCCTTTCGTCCCCAAGTGCATTACACTAAAATGTCTAGCACAGGGGAACGAAGGAGAAGCGAACCCCACGACAACAGTCGGGATTCTTCGTCCTCTCTCATATATGGTGTACACACTCCCTCATTGATTTTTCGACCGTCAGTGATGGTCGTTATTCCTCCTTCCCCTAGCGCATAACAAAGGTCTGGCACAAGGAGAAGAAGGAAAACGACCCCCACGACAACAGTCGGGATTCTTCTTCTCTCATATATGGTGTATACTTTCTCCCTCACTCATTTGTTGACTGTCATGTATGGAGCCTCGACAGACTTAAAGTCAGCCCAAAATGTCGTTTAATTATCTTTCTAGAAAATCCAGGCCACAAGATATTTCCTACATATTCTAGCACAAGTCATGCCAAAATTCACGAAAAAATCTGGCATGACCTTTGCTAAAAAAAGGACATATCGAGCGCCTAAAATTTGCCAGAAAGGAAATTAATCAACACTCCGGCAAAACATAGGCCACTCGGAGGTGTTACCTGCAAACATGGCTGGCCACTTGGGCAAGCACATATCCTATTTGAGCAACACAATATATACATGTTTATATCTTATATGGCTCATATTGACATGGAGATTTGGCTGGTCTCACCTCGAGGTTGGAGGGGGTCGGTGATGGGGACGACGACGGGGATGATGGAGGGGCTCCTTGATTTCTGCAAAAACAAAAACCCTATAAGATAACTAATCAAATGCATATGCCTTGCATAGTGCTCTCCAATTTGAGCATTCAAAATAGGAGTAGTTCTCCAATTTGAGCATTCAATAAGCAAAACCAAATCATAAAATAAATTAGTATTCAAATTAGCATGCATTCAATAAGCAAAACTAAATCATCTCTTGCGTCTGTACATCGTCGAATATTATCACTAATACATCTCGAATAGATCATACATATAACATCACTAATACAGCTAAAACCCTAGCGAACGATGGGTATCGGCGCGGGCGGTGGACACCCAAAGAGAAGGAACCATCACAGGATCATATATCCAGTGAGATCCCTGAAGAACCCGCCAGGTATTGGAGAACATGCCCTCCAACGCAACCATGTAGCGACGGACATGCTCGTCCTCCTCACTCACACGGTGACGTACCACCTCCGCGGGGTCCTCAAGCCTCCGCACCATCACTGGCCCACGCGACCGCCACCAAAGAAGGTTCGGGTCAACGACGGGCTGGCTCCTCATCAAGCTGCGCCCCCCGGAAAGTAGTACCTCCCAGTACCAGCCCGGCGGAGCCCAGTCCCGGACATGGCTCCTCTGATCAAGCAGGCCTCCTCCACCTAGTCGACGACGAGGATGTTGGATAGGCATCATTGACGTTGATGCGGGAATAATTGCTTTAACTAAAAAAATAACAACAAATGTGATATGTTCAAAATATGACATATCCACTTCAAAACGAATCAACCTAGAATTCTGTTAAATACACCTAAAAATAAACTAGTTCTATTAATTTTCTTACTAAAATTAAACTAGTTCTATTAATTCAACTAGTTCAACTAAACACTTACTATAAATATAAATAAACTAGTTCTTACTAAAAATAAACTAGTTCAACTAGTTCTATTAATTTTCTTACTAATTCTATTAAACACTTACTAAAAACATTAAAAAATTACATTATACAAGAACAGTAAAAAAAGAGTTTAGGGTTTAGGAGAGATGGAGGGAGGAGGGGGTGGAAGGAGGGAGGAGGAGGAGAGAGGAGAGAGGAGGAGGGGGAGGAGGTGGGATCAGAGGAGGGAGGAGGGGGCGGCCGGGCGAGGAGGTAGGAGGGGGCGGCCGGAGGAGGAGGAATTAGGGCGCGGTGGGAGGAGGAGGGAGGGGAGGAGGGAGGAGGAGGGATGGAGGGACTACCTCAGTGGAGGAGGAACGACGGCAAGGGCAACCACGGTCGCCGGGAACGGCAAGGCAGCGACGACGACTTAAAAGGGGGAGAGTGAGTGAGAGGGAGAGTGAGAGGGTCGGTCGCGCGGGGACGATGAGGTAGGGTTAGTAGCAGCGGGGGTTGAAGAAAAGCGCTACTACTACGGAGCATAGTAGTACCGCTGGATAGGGATACGTGTTGCTGCTAAGTGGGGCTAGCCAAATGTGCCCAGTTCAAACTTAGCAGTAGCGCATTTTTGCTAACGTGCGCTACTGCTAACAGGATAGCAGTAGCGCGTTTTATTGCAACGCGCTACTACTAAGTAGCAGTAGTGCCTCATTTATATCTAGCGCTACTGCTAAGATTCCGTGTATAAGGTTTTCCCTAGTAGTGTAAGAAAGGAGGTATTACTGTTGTTCCTAATGATAAGAATGAACTTATTCCACAAAGAATTGTTACAGGCTATAGAATGGTAATTGATTTTAGAAAATTAAACAAAGCAACTAGAAAAGATCATTACCCTCTGCCTTTTATTGATCAAATGCTAGAAAGATTATCTAAGCACACACATTTTTGCTTCCTTTATGGATATTCTGGTTTTTCACCAATACATGTTTCTCAACCTGATCAAGAAAAGACCACTTTCACTTGTCCCTTTGGAACTTATGCTTATAGACGTATGCCTTTTGGTTTATGCAATGCACCTACTACCTTTCAAAGATCTATGACTGCTATATTCTCTGACTTTTGTGAAAAGATTGTTTAGGTTTTCATGGCTGACTTCTCTGTTTATGGGATGTCTTTTGATGATTGTTTAAGCAATCTTGATCGAGCTTTCCATAGATGCGAGCAAACAAATCTTGTCTTGAATTGGCAGAAGTGCCACTTTATGGTTAATGAAGGTATTGTCCTGGGTCATAAAATTTCTAAAAGAGGTATTGAAGTGGACAAAGATAAGGTTGATGCAATTGAGAAAATTCCATGCCCTAAAGATATCAAAGGTATTCGTAGTTTCCTAGGTCATGCTGGTTTCTATAGGAGATTTATCAAAGACTTTTCTAAAATTTCTAGGCCTCTTACAAATCTTTTGCAAAAGGATGTTCCTTTTGTTTTTTATGATGATTGTTTAGAAGTGTAACATCCCAAATTTCCTATTTGGAATGTTTTACAATTATAGCTAAGCATCCTATGCATCCTGTTTGAATTTGAATGTCATTTGAAGTTTCAGAGAATTTTGAGTTTTGAATTTGAATTTCAAACTTTGGCAAGTGGGAAACATTTCAAAAACTAAGCCTGATAAATACTTGTCAAAAGTATGAGAGGAGCAAACATGACACTCCAAAATATCAGAGGAAAACATTGCCAAAAGATTTGGATTCAAATCTGAATTTTATTTGAATTTGAAAAATGGATTTTTATAAAGTTTGATTTTGCCTTTGGAAAAATGTTCAAATGAAAGGGAATATTCCCTAATCATTTTGGTATATATATACCCTATATAAAATATTTATAGTTATTGTTTTAATTCAGTTTTTTTAAAATAAAATTTTAAAAGAAAAACCCCGGGCGCCAAATAGGCCACCCAGCCCAGCCAAGCGCCCAAGAGTCTCGCTGCTGGCCCAGCCAGCCGCCCACCGCCAATGCCAGCCCACCGACCGCTCCCTCTCCCCGCCTGAAAGCGCTATCGCCGCCACCCGCCGCCGCCTCTCTCTCTCTCTCTCATGACCATGGGGCCCACCCCATCTTCTTCCCCTCGCCACGCCTCGCCAGACCGCTGAGATCGCGGATCCCGGGATCCGGATTCCGATCGCCTCGATCGCCTCCCAAGCCGCCGAGGCCCTGGCTATAAAGCCGACCCTCCGCACCCCATTCCCCTAGCCTCGCGGACCCCTCTCCTCTCTCTCCCGAGCACGCCGGAGACCAAGCTCGCCGCCGCCAAAGTCGCCGCCGACGCCTAGGCCACCCCGACCACCCCGACCCCACCAAACTCCTCACCGACCTCCTCAGACCAAGACGGCGACTCCCAGAGCTCCCGACGCCGAACCTCGACGACTTCGCCGCCGCGCCACCGGACTCCTAAGCCACCGAAACCTCCCCCCCCGGTCCGATCCCTAGTGAACGGCTACGATTAGAACCCCCGAAGGGGTATGTTTTTATTAGAAAACCGGCCGGTTCATTCGGTTTATTAGTTAGTTAGGTTTATTTTTTTAGCCCGGATCGCTTAGTTTAAACCTAGGCCCGTTTAGACTATGTGACGCTTCGAGACAAAGATAGGCCCATTAGGCCTTTTTCGTTTATTCTGATTTTCTGTTTTAGCAGAATAGTTTCTGTTTTGAAAAATTGATATCTTTTATTCTGTTTAATATTTTAGATGATTCTTTTTTGTTAGTTTGCAAATTTTATGTAGTTTCTGTAGAATATATATTTAGCTATGTTAAAATTAATTAAAATTGCTTTAATTTAGTTTTAGCCAGAATAGTAAATCTGCTATAACTTGAGTTAGAAAAATTATTTTGGATGATTCTTTTGTCCCAACTTTATTTTGACATTGCCAAACCATAGAAATTAACTTGGGTATTTTAGGATTAATAAATAATTAGTTTTAAGCAGAATCCTATTAATCCTAATTAATTAACTAGCTCCTGTTTTCCTAATATTTTAATTAGTAAATGAATTTATTTTTAACTTGTGATTAGTTATTCTAGGTTAGTTTCTGTCACTCTAGTAGATGAACTTTTATTTATAATTAATAAAAGTTTTATTTTATTTTTCCTAATAGAAATTGGATTAGCCTAATAGGAGTTTTATAAAAGCTTTTTAATTAATTCTTTTTGCTCCTAGTTGCTTAGTGAGTTCTTTTCTGTTAAGTTAACCTAAAACCTTGATTAGTTATGATAGAAATTTTTTTATTATATAGAACTACTTTTAGTTATTATTTGAAGTAGGAAAAACTTTGAGTTGGTTTCTTTGAGTTTCCTTTTGGATTTGGTTTTGGTTGTTTTGTTGTGTTATGTTACTTTTGTTATGTTGTGTGATCCTATTGCTTTGTGCTTATTGTGTTATTGTTTGTCTTGGTAGAGTTTCCGGAGTGCGAAGCTTGCTACTACGACTCTTTAGCTTACGAGGATCATCAGCAAGGCAAGTTTTGATCATGTTATTTCTATACCTATGTTTTTGTGCATTAGAATTGTCACCACCCCACCATGCATGCAGTAGTGAAATTTTGAAGTTATTAAACTTGAGTAGTATCATGTGGTAGGATGAACCAATCCTTGTTACCATGACCCTGGACGAAGTAGTTACTTTGGTATGCTCGAGATGGGTTTTGGGTTGAGGAAATTCATAAGCAAGATGTGAGAGTCAATGATGATGACAACCCCATGAACTACAATGATCAAGATGGACTTGGAAAATCACTACTGGGTGGAGGATTTGTTGACGGGCACCTGGAGAACCCAGTGGTGGCCGGGATGCATGGAGAAGTGCCATGACATCTTGCGAAAGCTTCACCCAGCCACGAAGAGAAGGATGGATGCCCCATGACCGAAGCTTACATGCAGCCGCAAGCCATTATGGGCTCTGGCTGGGTTGACCCTAGTAGTGACGCTGGCTGGACGGTACTACGAGATGTAGAAGAACGGTAGGATTGATGGGTACCGCAGAGCGTAAGAACTCTTTGGAAGACCTGTTTATCTGTCCGCCTTCAAACACCATGAAGTGCTAAGACTTTAAAGGAGGGAATGATTCTTGCGGGAAAGTCGCAACCCTCTGCAGAGTTAAAGATCTAATCGATTAGCCGTGTCCCGATTACGGACATTTGAGCCTCGAACTTGGAAGTATTCGGATATCTCAACACTAAAACTAATGAATTTAATTTGAGGGGTTTTATGACTTAATAATTGGGAACGAGATATTGGTTGGCGGAACCATCTCAATAACTACCAACAATTGTAGTAATTTGCAAGCAAGTCCACTGTAGTAGGATAAAATTTGCTTTTTCGCAAAATGATGAAACTTAGAGCCCCACAGCCAAAATGCATATAGTGTTAGTAACTTTATTATTGATATTCTTCATGACTTGCCAGCTTATTCCAAAAGCTGACCTACATGGCTGCAACGTATTATGTTGCAGAGATATATTCCGATCAGGAGTGAGGCTACGCTCGCGCTTGGCGATTGCCCTTGGAGTCGGATGGACTCGCTTTACCTTCGACGCTTCAAAGATTAGTAGTTTATTTCTCATGAGTTGGCCTTGGGCGAATTTATTCCTTGTAATAAAAACTCTATATGAGAATAGTTTAATGATATTCAGTGTGATTGAACTTTGATTACTTTATCGATGTACCGTGAGTACCAAAGATGATCTTGGGATGGTATGCATACGTAGATTTGACCGATTTTGGGTCAGGTCGCTCTGAGATGGTATCGAGCACACGACCGTAGGATCGTAACCCCTAGGATCGGAAAGCCATAGGAAGAGACCATTTACTTTGAATCCTTTTCATTCCATAATTCTCCCTGCTTCAATTCGACTCTTCTCCCATTTGCAACATTCTAGATGGTCGCCGAGTTCACCCCAGTTTTGCTACGGAGTTCTGCCACCCGATGAGACGATGCCCTTCGAAGAAAGCTGGTCCAGATGGTGAAGCAATGAAGATAGCTCTACCCTCGATCACCGGAAACCCACTAATGCACTTCCGACGGACACCCGCCATGTGATTGAGGTGCATATCCTGTGGAGAACCTTCGGAGGACACACGGAGCCGATTGACTTTGAGTTCACCGAGTTCAACTGGATCATCGGAAGGGACGTGGCGATCTATCGAGCACTTGGACATCTCCGAGAGGAGTACAGGCCGAGCTCGATCACTCGAGACTCGCCATGGTTTCTCGCAGGCAAGGAATGGAGATATCATCCGCACTGTGGAGGATGATTCCACTCTCTCTACATCCAGACTTGGAGTGTCTTCTCGAAGCGGAGATTCGACTCGCCGAACTCAAGACACACTGAAGCTCTTGTTCCGTGAACTGGAATGGAGGAGAAGGCACGCAGACTTCCTTGGCCATGAGGAAGAAATCATGGACTTCATGGAGATAGTCGACGACCAAGATGAAGCTTGCCGCGATAGAGGAAAAGATGGACTTGGGAGAGGACCTTTATCCGAGTGGAGACAAGGACCCCTCGTGAGTAATGATCAGGATTTTGAAGGAGTACCATCAAGGAAACCCCAAGAGGAGGCGCCATCGATGAAGACTTTTAGTCGACCACCATGTTATCTTTTACTTTTTCGTCGATCGTTAGGCCGATGTTTTCCTTCGATTAGTCATGAGCTTTTGTAATCGAGTTTGAACCATGTTTGAGTGGAATGAATAAATGATTGGTGTGTTATGATTGTGCATTCATATGGGTAGTGTTATTCTCATAGACCATTGTTCTATTCTAATCTTCTCATCCACTCCAAAACACCAGATGCCTCCGAGACGTGACACTTTGGTTTCCGCGGAGCTCACCCAGCTGCTCCAAAGCAGCAGAATGCACCGATGCAGCTACTTATTCGAATCGAACAACAACGCCAACAACCCACCGCCACCACCCACCGTGGACAACTTGACTCGATTTACGAGGTTGAATCCGCCAGTGATGTTCTCTAGTAGCACCGAGCCGATTGTTGCTGATGATTGGCTCCGCAAAGTCGGAAGAGAGCTAATCACCGTTGGATGCACCGATGTTTGAGAAGGTGCGCTTTGCACGCATCAACCGGATGGACCTGCAGCTTCTTAGTGGGAGAATTACACCGCCACTTTTCCCATTGGTGCCATCACCGGATCAATTCCAGCAGTTTTCCGCACCGCTCATGTCTCACCGGAGCCATGAGTCGAAGAAGCGTGAGTTCCGCAACTTGCGCCAGGGAACCGTCTTCAGGCACAATCGTGGATGAATTCAGCAAGCTCGCTCGCTATGCCCCCGATGATGTGGCCACAGATGCCGCCAAGCGGGAGAAGTTCCTTGAGGGACTCAATGATGAACTGAGCATGCAGCTTATTGTGGCTACTTTCAACAACTACCGGAGCTGGTAGACAAGGCCACCATTCTTGAAGGCAAGCAGCAGCAGATAGAAGTCGCAAGCGGAAGTACAGCTAGGGAAGCACAACTCGGAGCTCAGCAGAAGCCCGCTATGCACCATACTCGGAGGGCACACCCATCATAACCATGGAGGTCATAACCATGGAGGAAATGGGAACAACCGCAGCCAGACAACAAGTCGAGCCATGGCAATGGCAATGGCAATGGTAATGGCAATCAGCACCGTTCTGCCCCGGCTCCGAAGGATCTGAGCCACATCACCTGCTTCAAGTGCCAGAAGACAGGGCACTATGCCACCGACTGCCCGGAGGCCAAGCAGAGGAATGGTAATGGCAATGGAGGCTCAGCAAAGAAGCCCAATCCGTTCCCTCGTGCTCAGGTGAACCACATCGACGTGGAGGACGTCTATGATCAGCCAGACACCGTGGTTGGTAAGTTTTTATTGAATTCACGTTCAATTTTGGTACTCTTTGATTCTGGTGCAACGCATTCATTCATATCAAGGGTAGTTGTGGAAAAGTACGGTTGCCCACTAGAACCCTTAGAAGCCCCTTCGCGTCGGTTCGCAGGAGGAGAAATGATGGCGGGCGAGGGCTGTCATGCAACCTCAACATCGGGAATCATAAATTTCCGTGGACCTCATAGTGTTGGAAACCCGCACCTTGGATGTAATCCTAGGCATGGATTGGTTGTCAAAGTTTGAAGGAACATTGATCGTGCCCAAGAAGTCTATTCTGCTCACCACCCCGGAGCGTAAGAGGATCAAGTATGTAGCCGGGCATAGCCGATGAAGAATCAGTGCATTCCCTCACGGGAGTTGTTCAGAAGAAGTGCCATGGTGCAAGATTTTCCGATGTGTTTCGGAGGAATTACCAGAATGCCACCGACAGGGACATTGAGTTTCGATTGAGCTATTGCGGCACAGCCCCAATATCCAAGAGACCTTATCGGATGCCACCGAATGAGTTGAAAGAGATCAAGGATCAAATTAATGAGTTATTGGAGAAAGGATATATTCGGCCAAGCTCATCACCTTGGGGAGCCCTAGTTCTTTTGGTAGAGAAGAAGGATGGAAGCTTGAGGATGGTTGTGGATTATCGTGCATTGAACGAAGTAACCATCAAGAACAAGTACCTCTGCCGATGATTAATGATCTGTTTGATCAGCTTGTTGGAGCCAAGGTATTCTCTAAGATCGATCTTCGATCGTGGTATCATCGCTTGAAGATCCGTGAAAAGGATATACCCAAAACAGCATTCACTACGGTATGGTTTATATGAGTATACCGTCATGTCATTTGGATTGACTAATGCTCCTGCATACTTCATGAACTTGATGAACAAGGTATTCATGGAATATCTGGACAAGTTTGTCGTGGTGTTCATCGATGATATACTAATTTTCTCCAAGAGCGAGGAAGAGCATAAGGAACATTTACGTCTAGTTCTGGAGAAACTTCGAGAACATCAGTTGTATGCCAAGTTCAGCAAATGTGAATTTTGGGTGAAGGAAGTTGGATTCCTCGGACATGTTATTTCAGGAGAAGGAATAGCACTTGATCCCGCTAAGGTTGAATCACCACCGATTGGCGGTCACCCACCACCAAGGAGATCCGCAGTTTTCTCGGACTCGCGAGGATATTATCGGAGGTTCATTGAGAACTTCTCGAAGATTGCCAAGCCCATGACTGAGCTATTGAAGAAGGAAGCCAAGTATGTTTGGACCGAGGAATGTGAAGCCAGTTTTCAGGAATTGAAGAAACGGTTGGTCATAGCCCCAGTATTGATTTTGCCAGACATACACAAGGAATACCAGGTTTATTGTGACGCTTCTCGTCAAGGACTTGGAGGAGTACTGATGCAGGAAGGAAAAGTTGTAGCTTATGCCTCCAGACAGCTACGACCTCATGAGATGAATTATGCCACGCATGATTTGGAGTTAGCAGCTGTAGTGCATGCACTCAAGACACAGAGACATTTCCTCGCCGAAACCGTTGTGATGTTTACACGATCACAAGAGTTTGAAGTATATTTTCACGCAGAAGGAATTGAACCTCGAGCGAGAGGAGATGGCTAGAGTTGATAAAGGACTACGACATGAGATTGCATTACCACCCCGTAAGGCTAATGTTGTAGCAGATGCTTTGAGCCGTAAGAGTTATGTGAATACTCTTACAGCAGGAGGATTACCCCAGAGTTAGTTGATGACCTCGAGATCTCCGATCGAGATAGTTCCAAAGGATTTGTTGCAACTCGAAGTACAGTCCACTTTGGCGAAAGGATTCGTGAAGCCCAGAAGTCGGACAAGGAAATTGATGAGATAAAGCAAAAGATGGAGGACGATAAAGCTAAAGGATTCCGTAAGGATGAACATGGAACTATATGGTTTGAGGATCGTATTTATGTGCCCAATGATCCCGAACTCAGGAAGCTAATTCTTCAGGAGGCTCATGATTCACCGTACTCGATTCACCCCGCAACACCAAGATGTACCGGATTTGAAGCAAGGTTTCGTGGACGGTATGAAGAAGGATATTGCCGAGTGCGTAGCGATATGCGATGTTTGTCAACGTGTGAAGGCGTAACATCGAAGCCGGTGGGGTTACTTCAACCTTTGCCGATTCCCGATTGGAAATGGGAGAAACTTGGAATGGATTTCATCACGGATTACCCAGACCCGCTCAGTTATGATTCTATCTCGGTAGTGGTAGATCGTTTGACCAAGGTAGCTCACTTCATTCCGTGAAGACTACCTACACCAGTGCTAAGTTGGCCAAGATATACATGACCAGGATCGTATGTCTGCATGGAGTTCCGAGGAAAATCGTGTCGATAGAGGAACGCAGTTTACCTCAAAGTTTTGGAAGCGCTTGCATGAAACTTTGGGTACGAGGCTGGAATTCAAGACAGCTTTTCATCCGCAGATGATGGATGCATCGAGAGAGTCAACCAGATTCGGAGGACATGTTGAGAGCTTGTGTGCTAGACTATGGGTCTAGCTGGGATGATAATTTGCCATCGCAGAGTTCTCTTACAACAACAGCTTATCAATCCAGTTTGAAGATGGCCCCTTCAAGCTCTATACGGAAGGAGGTGCGAACACCATTCTTTGTGGGATAGTGTTGGAGATCGATCACTTTTCGGTTCCGATCTTATCAGGGATTCCGAAGAGAAAGTCAAGCTGATTCGAGACAGGCTCAAGATAGCACAGTCGAGACAGAAGAGTTATGCCGACAGTAAGCGCAAGGAAGTGAGTTACGAAGTGGGAGACCGAGCATATCTTCGTGTGTCTCCACTTCGTGGAATCAAGAGGTTTGGTGTCAAGGGAAAGTTAGCACCCCAATTCATTGGCCCCTACAAAATCCTCGAACGTCGTGGAGAGGTTGCATACAAGTTGGAATTGCCGGAAGGATTGTCCGGAGTTCATGATGTCTTCCATGTTTCTCAGCTGAAGAAGTGTCATGCCGACATGGCCGATGTTCCGTTGAGAGACACAAAGGCCCCTAGAGGCCATACAGCTTGACAAAGGATCTGACTTACAAGGAGAAACCCGTCCAATTCTCGAGACTGCAAGCAGAGTCACCCGCAGAAGGTCATCAAGTTTTGCAAGGTCTTTGTGGAGTCACCACACCGAGGAAGAAGCCACACAGGGAGCACGAAGAAGATCTTCTTGAGACCATCCGCACCTATTTGTTAGCCCCAATCTCGAGGGCGAGATTCATCTTAAGGTAGGTTTGTAACATCCCAAATTTCCTATTTGGAATGTTTTACAATTATAGCTAAGCATCCTATGCATCCTGTTTGAATTTGAATGTCATTTGAAGTTTCAGAGAATTTTGAGTTTTGAATTTGAATTTCAAACTTTGGCAAGTGGGAAACATTTCAAAAACTAAGCCTGATAAATACTTGTCAAAAGTATGAGAGGAGCAAACATGACACTCCAAAATATCGAGGAAAACATTGCCAAAAGATTTGGATTCAAATCTGAATTTTATTTGAATTTGAAAAAATGGATTTTATAAAGTTTGGATTTTGCCTTTGGAAAATGTTCAAATGAAAGGAATATTCCCCATCATTTTGGTATATATATACCCTATATAAAATATTTATAGTTATTGTTTTATTTCAGTTTTTTTAAAAAATAAAATTTTAAAAGAAAAAAAAACCCTGGCGCCAAATAGGCCACCCCAGCCCAGCCAGTGCCAGCAGCCTCACACTTTGCCCAGCAGGCCCACACTGCCAATCGCCAGCCAGCCCACCGACCTCTCCCTCCCCTCGCCCAGCGCTTCTGCCCG
The DNA here is from genome assembly GCA_021605205.1 of Aegilops longissima. Lineage (NCBI taxonomy): Eukaryota > Viridiplantae > Streptophyta > Magnoliopsida > Poales > Poaceae > Aegilops > Aegilops longissima. Next base: position 428,249,413 of record CM038681.1, on the reverse strand, counting down.
CCACCCTTCGCCTCGCCTCTCTCTCTCTCGACCATGGGGCCCACCCCATCTTCTTCCCCTCGCCCACGCCTCGCCCTTTGCCGAGATCGCGGATCCCGGGATCCGGATTCCGATCGCCCGATCGCCTCCCAAGCCGCCGAGGCCCCGGCTATAAAAGCCGACCCTCCGCACCCCATTCCCCCTAGCCTCACGGACCCCTCTCCTCTCTCTCCAGAGCACGCCGGAGACCCAAGCTCTCGCCGCCAAAGTCGCCGCCGTCGCCGCCTAGGCCACCCCGACCACCCCGACCCCACCAAACTCCTCACCGACCTCCCCGACCAAGACGGCGACTCCCAGCTCCCGACGCCGAACCCTTGACGACTCTCGCCGCCAAGCAGCCGTCGCGGACTCCGGTAAGCCACCGAAACCTCCCCGGTCCGATCCCTAGTGAACGGCTATTTATTAGAACCCAAGGGGTATGTTTTATTAGAAAACCGCCGGTTCATTCGGTTTATTAGTTAGTTAGGTTTATTTTTTAGCCCGGATCGTTTAGTTTAAACCTAGGCCCGTTTAGACTATGTGGCCTTTCAGGCCTGAAAGATAGGCCCATTTGGCCTTTTTCTTTTATTCTGATTTTCTGTTTTAGCAGAATAGTAAATCTGCTATAACTTGAGTTAGAAAAATTATTTTTGGATGATTCTTTTTGTCCCAACTTTATTTTGACATTGCCAAACCATAGAAATTAACTTGGGTATTTTAGGATTAATAAATAATTAGTTTTAAGCAGAATCCTATTAATCCTAATTAATTAACTAGCTCTGTTTTCCTAATATTTTAATTAGTAAATGAATTTATTTTTAACTTGTGATTAGTTATTCTAGGTTAGTTTCTGTCACTCTAGTAGATGAACTTTTATTTATAATTAATAAAAGTTTTATTTTATTTTCCTAATAGAAATTGGATTAGGCCTAATAGGAGTTTTATAAAAGCTTTTTAATTAATTCTTTTTGCTCCTAGTTGCTTAGTGAGTTCTTTTCTGTTAAGTTAACCTAAAACCTTGATTAGTTATGATAGAAATTTTTTTATTATATAGAACTACTTTTAGTTATTATTTGAAGTAGGAAAAACTTTGAGTTGGTTTCTTTGAGTTTCCTTTTGGATTTGGTTTTGGTTGTTTTGTTGTGTTATGTTACTTTTGTTATGTTGTGTGATCCTATTGCTTTGTGCTTATTGTGTTATTGTTTGTCTTGGTAGAGTTTCCGGTCTGAAGCTTGCTACTCTTACTCTTTAGCTTACGAGGATCATCAAGAAGGCAAGTTTTGATCATGTTATTTCTATACCTATGTTTTTGTGCATTAGAATTGTCACCACCCCACCATGCATGCAGTAGTGAAATTTTGAAGTTATTAAACTTGAGTAGTATCATGTGGTAGGATGAACCAATCCCCTTGTTACCATGACCCCGGGACGAAGTAGTTACTTTGGTATGCTCGTAGATGGGTTTTGGGTTGAGTGAAATTCATAAGCAAGATGTGAGAGTCAATGATGATGACAACCCCATGAACTACAATGATCAAGATGGACTTCGGAAAATCACTACTGGGTGGAGGATTTGTTGACGGGCACCTGGAGAACCAGTGGTGGCGGGATGCATGGAGAAGTGCCATGACATCTTGCGGAAAGCTTCACCCAGCCACGAAGAGAAGGATGGATGCCCCATGACCGAAGCTTACTCAGCAGCCGCAAGCCATTATGGGCTCTGGCTGGGTTGACCCTAGTAGTGACGCTGGCTGGGCGGTACTACGAGATGTAGAAGAACGGTAGGATTGGATGGGTACGGCGGTAGCGAAAGAACTCTTTGGAAGACCTGTTTCATTCGTCCGTCTTCAAACACCATGAAGTGCGAAGACTTTAAAGGAGGGAATGATTCTTGCGGGAAAGTCGCAACCCTCTGCAGAGTTAAAGATCTAATCGATTAGCCGTGTCCCGATTCACGGACATTTGAGCCTCTGGAACTTGGAAGTATTCGGATATCTCAACACTAAAACTAATGAATTTAATTTGAGGGTTTTATGACTTAATAATTGGGAGCGAGATATTGGTTGGCGGAACCATCTCAATAACTACCAACAATTGTAGTAATTTGCAAGCAAGTCCACTTGTAGTAGGATAAAATTTGCTTTTCGCAAAATGATGAAACTTAGAGCCCCACAGCCAAAATGCATATAGTGTTAGTAACTTTATTATTGATATTCTTCATGACTTGCCGACTTATTCCAAAAGCTGACCTACATGGCTGCAACGTATTATGTTGCGTAGATATATTCGATCGGAGTGAGGCTACGCTCGCGCTTGGCGATTGCCCTTGAGTCGGATGGACTCGCTTTACCTTCGACGCTTCCAAAGCATTAGTAGTTTATTTCTCATGAGTTGGCCTTGGGCGAATTTATTCCTTGTAATAAAAACTCTATATGAGAATAGTTTAATGATATTCAGGTGTGATTGAACTTTGATTACTTTATCGATGTCTTTGTGAGTACCAATGATCTTGGGATGGTATGCATACCACGAGATTTGACCGATTTTGGGTCAGTCGCTCTGAGAGATGGTATCGAGCACACGCTGACCGTAGGATCGTAACCCCTAGGATCGGAAAGCCATAGGAAGAGACCATTTACTTTGAATCCTTTTCATTCCATAATTCTCCCTGTTCAATTCGACTCTTCTCCCATTTGCAACATTCTAGATGGTCGTCGAGTTCACCCCAGTTTGCTACGGAGTTCTGCCACCCGATGAGGCGATGCCCTTCGAAGAAAGCTGGTCCAGATGGTGAAGCAGCTGAAGATAGCTCTACCCTCGATCACCGGAAACCCACTAATGCACTTCCGACGGACACCCGCTTCTGAGATTGAGGTGCATATCCTGTGAGAACCTTCGAGGACACACGGAGCCGATTGACTTTGAGTTCACCGAGTTCAACTGGATCATCGGAAGGGCGTGGCGATCTATCGAGCACTTGGACATCTCCGAGAGGAGTACAGGCCGAGCTCGATCACTCGGACCTCGCCATGGTTTCTCGCAGGGCAAGGAATGGAGATATCATCCGTGCCGTGGAGGATGATTCCACTCTCTTACATCCAGACTTGGAGTGTCTTCTCGAGAAGGGAGATTCAGACTCGCCGTAACTCAAGACACACGGAAGCTCTTGTTCCGTGAACTGGGCTCGGAGGAGAAGGCACGCAGACTTCCTTGGCCATGAGGAAGAAATCATGGACTTCATGGAGATAGTCGACGACCAAGATGAAGCTTGCCGCGATAGAGGAAAAGATGGACTTGGGAGAGGACCTTTATCCGAGTGGAGACAAGGACCCTCGTGAGTAATGATCAGGATTTTGAAGGAGTACCACCAAGGAAACCCCAAGAGGAGGCGCCATCGATGAAGACTTTTAGTCGACCACCATGTTATCTTTTACTTTTTAAATCGATCGTTAGGCGATGTTTTCCCTTGATTAGTCATGAGCTTTTGTAATCGAGTTTGAACCATGTTTGAGTGGAATGAATAAATGATTGGTGTGTTATGATTGTGCATTCATATGGGTAGTGTTATTCTCATAGACCATTGTTCTATTCTAATCTTCTCATCCACTCCAAAACACCAGATGCCTCCGAGGCGTGACACTGGTTTCCGCCGAGCTCACCCAGCTGCTCCAAAGCAGCAGTAATGCACCGATGCAGCTACTTATTCGTAATCGTAACAACAACGCCAACAACCCACCGCCACCACCCACTGTGGACAACTTGACTCGATTTACGAGGTTGAATCCGCCATGTTCTCTAGTAGCACCGAGCCGATTGTTGCTGATGATTGGCTCCGCAAAGTCGGAAGAGAGCTAATCACCGTTGGATGCACCGATCTTTGAGAAGGTGCGCTTTGCACGCATCAACCGGATGGACCTGCAGCTTCTTAGTGGGAGAATTACACCGCCACTTTTCCCATTGGTGCCATCACCGATCAATTCCAGAGCCTTCCGCACCGCTCATGTCTCAGCTGGAGCCATGAGTCTGAAGAAGCGTGAGTTCCGCAACTTGCGCCAGGGGAACCGTACTGTGGCACAGTACGTGGATGAATTCAGCAAGCTCGCTCGCTATGCCCCTGATGATGTGGCCACAGATGCCGCCAAGCAGGAGAAGTTCCTTGAGGGACTCAATGATGAACTGAGCATGCAGCTTATTGTGGCTACTTTCAACAACTACCAGGAGCTGGTAGACAAGGCCACCATTCTTGAAGGCAAGCAGCAGCAGATAGAAAGGCGCAAAGCGGAAGTACAGCCGGGGAAGCACAACTCGGGAGCTCAGCGAAGCCCGCTATGCACCATACTCGGAGGGCACACCCATCATAACCATGGAGGTCATAACCATGGAGGAAATGGGAACAACCGCAGCCAGACAACAAGTCAGGCCATGGCAATGGCAATGGCAATGGTAATGGCAATCAGCACCGTTCTGCCCGGCTCGAAGGATCTGAGCCACATCACCGCTTCAAGTGCGGAAGACAGGCACTATGCCACCGACTGCCCGGAGGCCAAGCGGAGGAATGGTAATGGCAATGGAGGCTCAGCAAAGAAGCCCAATCCGTTCCCTCGTGCTCGGTGAACCACATCGGCGTGGAGGACGTCTATGATCAGCCAGACACCGTGGTTGGTAAGTTTTTATTGAATTCACGTTCAATTTTGGTACTCTTTGATTCTGGTGCAACGCATTCATTCATATCAAGGGTAGTTGTGGAAAAGTACGGGTTGCCCACTAGAACCCTTAGAAGCCCCCTTCGCGTCAGCTCCGCAGGAGGAGAAATGATGGCAGGCGTAGGCTGTCATGCAACCCTCAACATCGGGAATCATAAATTTCCGTGGACCTCATAGTGTTGGAAACCCGGACCTTGGATGTAATCCTAGGCATGGATTGGTTGTCAAAGTTTGAAGGAACATTGATCGTGCTCAAGAAGTCTATTCTGCTCACCACCGGGCGCGAAGAGGATCAAGTATGTAGCCGAGCATAGCCGGATGAAGAATCAGTGCATTCCCTCACGGAGTTGTTCAGGGAAGAAGTGCCGATGGTGCAAGATTTTCCGATGTGTTTCGGAGGAATTACCAGAATGCCACGGACGGGACATTGAGTTTCGATTGAGCTATTGCCCAAGACAGCCCCAATATCCAAGAGACCTTATCGGATGCCACCGAATGAGTTGAAAGAGATCAAGGATCAAATTAATGAGTTATTGGAGAAAGGATATATTCGTCCAAGCTCATCACCTTGGGGAGCCCCAGTTCTTTTGGTAGAGAAGAAGGATGGAAGCTTGAGGATGGTTGTGGATTATCGTGCATTGAACGAAGTAACCATCAAGAACAAGTACCCTCTGCCGATGATTAATGATCTGTTTGATCAGCTTGTTGGAGCCAAGGTATTCTCTAAGATCGATCTTCGATCAGGGTATCATCAGTTGAAGATCCGTGAAAAGGATATACCCAAAACAGCATTCACTACCAGGTATGGTTTATATGAGTATACCGTCATGTCATTTGGATTGACTAATGCTCCTGCATACTTCATGAACTTGATGAACAAGGTATTCATGGAATATCTGGACAAGTTTGTCGTGGTGTTCATCGATGATATACTAATTTTCTCCAAGAGCGAGGAAGAGCATAAGGAACATTTACGTCTAGTTCTGGAGAAACTTCGAGAACATCAGTTGTATGCCAAGTTCAGCAAATGTGAATTTTGGGTGAAGGAAGTTGGATTCCTCGGACATGTTATTTCAGGAGAAGGAATAGCACTTGATCCCGCTAAGGTTGAATCAGTCACCGATTGGCAGTCACCCACCACAGTCAAGGAGATCCGCAGTTTTCTCGGACTCGCAGGATATTATCGGAGGTTCATTGAGAACTTCTCGAAGATTGCCAAGCCCATGACTGAGCTATTGAAGAAGGAAGCCAAGTATGTTTGGACCGAGGAATGTGAAGCCAGTTTTCAGGAATTGAAGAAACGGTTGGTCATAGCCCCAGTATTGATTTTGCCAGACATACACAAGGAATACCAGGTTTATTGTGACGCTTCTCGTCAAGGACTTGGAGGAGTACTGATGCAGGAAGGAAAAGTTGTAGCTTATGCCTCCGGACAGCTCGACCTCATGAGATGAATTATGCCACGCATGATTTGGAGTTAGCAACTGTAGTGCATGCACTCAAGACACAGAGACATTTCCTCATCGGAAACCGTTGTGATGTTTACACGATCACAAGAGTTTGAAGTATATTTTCACGCAGAAGGAATTGAACCTCGAGCGGAGGAGATGGCTAGAGTTGATAAAGGACTACGACATGAGATTGCATTACCACCCGGTAAGGCTAATGTTGTAGCAGATGCTTTGAGCCGTAAGAGTTATGTGAATACTCTTACAGCGGGAGGATTACCCAGAGTTAGTTGATGACCTCGAGATCTCCGATGGAGATAGTTCGAAAGGATTTGTTGCAACTCTGGAAGTACAGTCCACTTTGGCGAAAGGATTCGTGAAGCCGTAAGTCGGACAAGGAAATTGATGAGATAAAGCAAAAGATGGAGGACGATAAAGCTAAAGGATTCCGTAAGGATGAACATGGAACTATATGGTTTGAGGATCGTATTTATGTGCCCAATGATCCCGAACTCGTGAAGCTAATTCTTGGGAGGCTCATGATTCACCGTACTCGATTCACCCCGCAACACCAAGATGTACCGGATTTGAAGCAAGGTTTACGGTGGACGGTATGAAGAAGGATATTGCGAGTGCGTAGCGATGCGATGTTTGTCAACGTGTGAAGGCAGAACATCGAAGCCAGTAGGGTTACTTCAACCTTTGCCGATTCCCGATTGGAAATGGGAGAAACTTGAATGGATTTCATCACGGGATTACCGGACCCGTTCAGTTATGATTCTATCCGGGTAGTGGTAGATCGTTTGACCAAGGTAGCTCACTTCATTCCGTGAAGACTACCTACACCAGTGCTAAGTTGGCCAAGATATACATGACCAGGATCGTATGTCCGCATGGAGTTCCGAGGAAAATCGTGTCGATAGAGGAACGAGTTTACCTCAAAGTTTTGGAAGCGATTGCATGAAACTTTGGGTGCGAGGCTGGAATTGATCTGACTTTTCATCCGCAGAATGATGGATGACCGAGAGAGTCAACCAGATTCGGAGGACATGTTGAGAGCTTGTGTGCTAGACTATGGGTCTAGCTGGGATGATAATTTGCCATCGCAGAGTTCTCTTACAACAACAGTTATCAATCCAGTTTGAAGATGGCCCCTTCAAGCTCTATACGGAAGGAGGTGCGAACACCATTCTTTGTGGGATAGTGTTGGAGATCGATCACTTTTCGGTTCCGATCTTATCAGGATTCGAAGAGAAAGTCAAGCTGATTCGAGACAGGCTCAAGATAGCACAATCGAGACGTAAGAGTTATGCCGACAAGAAGGCGCAAGGAAGTGAGTTCTGAAGTGGGAGACCGAGCATATCTTCGTGTGTCTCCACTTCGTGGAATCAAGAGGTTTGGTGTCAAGGAAAGTTAGCACCCCAATTCATTGGCCCTACAAAATCCTCGAGCGTCGTGGAGAGGTTGCATACAAGTTGGAATTGCGGAAGGATTGTCCGGAGTTCATGATGTCTTCCATGTTTCTCACCAAGAAGTGTCATGCCGACATGGCCGATGTTCCGTTGAGAGACACAAGTGCCCTAGAGGCCATACAGCTTGACGGTGATCGACTTACAAGGAGAAACCCGTCCAATTCTCGAGACTGCAAGCAGAGTCACCCGCAGCAAGGTCATCAAGTTTTGCAAGGTCTGTGGAGTCACCACACCGAGGAAGAAGCCACACAGGAGCACGAAGAAGATCTTCTTCGAGACCATCCGCACCTATTTGCTAGCCAACCCGAATCTCGAGGGCGAGATTCATCTTAAGGTGGGTAGGTTTGTAACATCCCAAATTTCCTATTTGGAATGTTTTACAATTATAGCTAAGCATCCTATGCATCCTGTTTGAATTTGAATGTCATTTGAAGTTTCAGAGAATTTTGAGTTTTGAATTTGAATTTCAAACTTTGGCAAGTGGGAAACATTTCAAAAACTAAGCCTGATAAATACTTGTCAAAAGTATGAGAGGAGCAAACATGACACTCCAAAAATATCAGAGGAAAACATTGCCAAAAGATTTGGATTCAAATCTGAATTTTATTTGAATTTGAAAAAAATGGATTTTTATAAAGTTTGGATTTTGCCTTTGGAAAATGTTCAAATGAAAGGAATATTCTGATCATTTTGGTATATATATACCCTATATAAAATATTTATAGTTATTGTTTTATTTCAGTTTTTTTAAAAATAAAATTTTAAAAGAAAAAAAAACCCCGGGCGCCAACTAGGCCACCCAGGCCCGGCCAGTGCAATGACCCTGCCTTGCCCAGCCCAGCCCCTTTGCCAATCCCAGCCACCGACCTCCCCTCTCCCCGCCCGGCGCTCTGCGCCACGCCACCCCCGCGCCTCGCCTCTCTCTCTCTCTCTGACCATGGGCCCACCCCATCTTCTTCCCCTCGCCCACGCCTCGCAGACCGCTGAGATCGCGGATCCCGAAGGATCCGGGATTCGATCGCCCGATCGCCTCCCAGCCGCCGAGGCCACAGCTATAAAAGCCGACCCTCCGCACCCCATTCCCCCTAGCCTCGCGGACCCCTCTCCTCTCTCTCTCCAGCACGCCGGAGACCAAGCTCTCGCCGCCGCCAAAGTCGCCGCCGTCGGCGCCTAGGCCACCCGACCACCCCGACCCCACCAAACTCCTCACCGACCTCCCCAGACCCCTGCAGCGACTCCCGAGCTCCCGGCGCCGGAACCCTTGACGCACTCTCGCCGCCGCCGCAGCCGTCGCCGGACTCCGGTAAGCCACCGGAAACCTCCCCCCCCGGTCCGATCCCTAGTGAACGGCTACGATTAGAACCCCCGAAGGGGTATGTTTTTATTAGAAAACCGGCCGGTTCATTCGGTTTATTAGTTAGTTAGGTTTATTTTTTTAGCCCGGATCGTTTAGTTTAAACCTAGGCCCGTTTAGACTATGTGACGCTCAGGGCACAGTATAGGCCCATTTGGCCTTTTTCTTTTATTCTGATTTTCTGTTTTAGCAGAATAGTTTCTGTTTTGAAAAATTGATATCTTTTATTCTGTTTAATATTTTTAGATGATTCTTTTTTTGTTAGTTTGCAAATTTTATGTAGTTTCTGTAGAATATATATTTAGCTATGTTAAAATTAATTAAAATTGCTTTAATTTAGTTTTAGCCAGAATAGTAAATCTGCTATAACTTGAGTTAGAAAAATTATTTTTGGATGATTCTTTTTGTCCCAACTTTATTTTGACATTGCCAAACCATAGAAATTAACTTGGGTATTTTAGGATTAATAAATAATTAGTTTTAAGCAGAATCCTATTAATCCTAATTAATTAACTAGCTCCTGTTTTCCTAATATTTTAATTAGTAAATGAATTTATTTTTAACTTGTGATTAGTTATTCCAGGTTAGTTTCTGTCACTCTAGTAGATGAACTTTTATTTATAATTAATAAAAGTTTTATTTTATTTTCTAATAGAAATTGGATTAGGCCTAATAGGAGTTTTATAAAAGCTTTTAATTAATTCTTTTTGCTCCTAGTTGCTTAGTGAGTTCTTTTCTGTTAAGTTAACCTAAAACCTTGATTAGGTTATGATAGAAATTTTTTATTATATAGAACTACTTTTAGTTATTATTTGAAGTAGGAAAAACTTTGAGTTGGTTTCTTTGAGTTTCCTTTTGGATTTGGTTTTGGTTGTTTTGTTGTGTTATGTTACTTTTGTTATGTTGTGTGATCCTATTGCTTTGTGCTTATTGTGTTATTGTTTGTCTTGGTAGAGTTTCGGTCTGAAGCTTGCTACTCGACTCTTTAGCTTCGAGGATCATCAGCAAGGCAAGTTTTGATCATGTTATTTCTATACCTATGTTTTTGTGCATTAGAATTGTCACCACCCACCATGCATGCAGTAGTGAAATTTTGAAGTTATTAAACTTGAGTAGTATCATGTGGTAGGATGAACCAATCCCTTGTTACCATGACCCGGGACGAAGTAGTTACTTTGCTATGCTCGTGAGAGACGGTTTTGGGTTGAGTGAAATTCATAAGCAAGATGTGAGAGTCAATGATGATGACAACCCCATGAACTACAATGATCAAGATGGACTTGGAAAATCACTCTGGGTGGAGGGCGGTTGACGGGCACCTGGAGAACCCAGTGGTGGCGGGATGCATGGAGAAGTGCCATGACATCTTGCGAAAGCTTCACCCAGCCACGAAGAGAAGGATGGATGCTCCATGACCGGAAGCTTACATGCAGCCGCAAGCCATTATGGGCTCTGGCTGGGTTGACCCTAGTAGTGACGCTGGCTGGGCGGTACTACGAGATGTAGAAGAACGGTAGGATTGGATGGGTACGGCGGTAGCGAAGAACTCTTTGGAAGACCTGTTTCATTGGTCCGTCTTCAAACACCATGAAGTGCGAAGACTTTAAAGGAGGAATGATTCTTGCGGGAAAGTCGCAACCCTCTGCGAGTTAAAGATCTAATCGATTAGCCGTGTCCCGATTCACGGACATTTGAGCCTCTGGAACTTGGAAGTATTCGGATATCTCAACACTAAAACTAATGAATTTAATTTGTGGGGTTTTATGACTTAATAATTGGGAACGAGATATTGGTTGGCGGAACCATCTCAATAACTACCAACAATTGTAGTAATTTGCAAGCAAGTCCACTGTAGTAGGATAAAATTTGCTTTTTCGCAAAATGATGAAACTTAGAGCCCCACAGCCAAAATGCATATAGTGTTAGTAACTTTATTATTGATATTCTTCATGACTTGCCAGCTTATTCCAAAAGCTGACCTACATGGCTGCAACGTATTATGTTGCGTAGATATATTCGATCGAGTGAGGCTACGCTCCGCGCTTGGCGATTGCCCTTGGAGTCGGATGGACTCGCTTTACCTTCGACGCTTCCGCAGCATTAGTAGTTTATTTCTCATGAGTTGGCCTTGGGCCGAATTTATTCCCTTGTAATAAAAACTCTATATGAGAATCGTTTAATGATATTCAGGTGTGATTGAACTTTGATTACTTTATCGATGTACTGTGAGTACCAGCATGATCTTGGGATGGTACAGACACAGAGATTTGACCGATTTTGGGTCAGGTCGCTACAAGAAGCCTTCGAAACATTCAATAAAGCCTTAATTTCTGCACCTATTGTTCAACCACCTTATTGGAACTTGCCTTTTGAAATTATGTGTGATGCTAGTGATTATGCTGTTGGTGCTGTTCTAGGGCAAAGAATTGATAAGAAACTAAATGTTATTCATTATGCTAGTAAAACTCTAGATAGTGCTCAAAGAAATTATGCTACTACTGAAAAAGAATTTCTAGCAGTGGTGTTTGCTTGTGATAAATTTAGTTCTTACATTGTTGATTCAAAAGTAATTGTTCACACTGATCATGCTGCTACAAAATATCTTATGGAAAAGAAAGATGCTAAACCTAGACTTATTCGATGGTTTCTCTTGCTACAAGAATTTGATTTACATATCACTGATAGAAAAGGAGCAGAGAACCCCGTAGTTGATAACTTGTCTAGGCTTGAAAATGTGCTTGATGACCCACTACCTATTGATGATAGTTTTCCTGATGAGCAGTTCGCTGCAATAAATGTTTCTCATAACACTCCTTGGTATGCTCACTATGCTAATTACATTGTTGCTAAATATTTACCACCTAGCTTTACATACCAACAAAAGAAAAAAATTCTTCTATGATTTAAGACATTACTTTTTGGATGACCCACATCTTTATAAAGAAGGGGTAGATGGTATTATTAGACGTTGTGTACCTGAGCATGAACAGGGACAAATCCTATGGAAATGTCACTCCAAATCTTACAGAGGGCATCATGCGGGAGACAAAACTGCTCACAATGAATTGCAGTCTGGATTTTAATGGCCTACTCTTTTCAAGGATGCTCGTAAGTTTGTCTTATCTTGTGATGAATGTCAAAGAATAGGTAATATAGGTAAGCGTCAAGAAATGCCTATGAATTATTCACTTGCTGTTGAACCATTTGATGTTTGGGGTTTTGATTACATGGGACCTTTTCCTTCCTCTAATGGGTATACACATATTTTGGTTGCTGTTGATTATGTTACTAAGTGGGTAGAAGCTATTCCAACTAGTAGTGCTGATCACAACACCTCTATTAAAATGCTTAAGGAAGTTATTTTCCCAAGGTTTGGAGTCCCTAGATATTTAATGACTGATGGTGGTTCACACTTTATTCATGGTGCTTTCCGTAAAATGCTTGCCAAGTATGATGTTAACCATAGAATTGCATCACCCTATCATCCTTAGTCTAGTGGTCAAGTTGAACTTAGCAATAGAGAAATAAAATTAATTTTGCAAAAGACTGTCGATAGGTCCCGGAAGAATTGGTCTAAGAAATTGGGTGATGCACTTTGGGCTTATAGTCAGCATATAAAAATCCTATGGGTATGTCTCTTTATAAAATGGTTTATGGAAAAGCTTGTCATTTGCCTGTTGAATTAGAACATAAAGCATATTGGGAAATTAAAGAACTAAACTATGATTTCAAACTTGCTGGTGAGAAGAGGTTATTTGATATTAGCTCATTAGATGAATGGAGAACCCAAGCTTATGAAAATGCCAAGTTATTTAAAGAAAAAGTTAAAAGATGGCATGATAAAAGAATCCAAAAGCGCGAGTTCAAAGTTGGAGAATATGTCCTTTTGTACAACTCTCGTTTCAGATTCTTTGCAGGAAATATCCTCTCCAAATGGGAAGGACCCTATGTTATCGAGGAGGAGGTTTATTGGTCTGGAGCTATCAAAATAAATAATGCTGAAGGTACTAACCCGAAGGTTGTTAATGGGCAATGAATAAAACATTACATCTCAAGTACGCCCATTAATATTGAAAGCAATATTATCCAAACCATGACACCGGAAGAACACATAAAAGAGACCTTTCGGAACACTCCAGAATCGTGAAAAAAATAGGAGGTATGTGATACGGTAAGTAAACAGACTCCAAAAATCCGCAAAAATATTTTTTGTCAGTTTTGGAATATAACAAAATTTAGGAAAATAAGAAACTACCGGGAAGCACACCCTGGTGGGCACAAGGCACCAGGGCGCGCCTGGCTTGCAAGGCGCACCCAGGTGGGTTGTGCCCACCTCAGGTACCTTCCGGACTCCGTTTTTCTACATCTTGCTTGTTTCCCAAGATAAAAAAAAGTATATACCCCCCAAACCTATTAACCACCGTATCACAGAGAAATCTTCTCTTTTCCTCTCTTGTTGTTTTCTTGATAGATTTGAAAATATGTCATCCCAAGACTCTGAGTTGCTGATTTTGTCGCAAACCCCAGTCCTATGGGGATGTGGAACATTATGGCTGGACCTGGAGGAAGAGGAAGACTATTATCCTAGGGAGAAGGAGGATATGAGCTCAGATGAGGATGAAACCCCGTTGCCTCAACCTGGGGACATGCATGTGGAATTCACGAAGTCAAGCCTCCCCAACAAAGCAAAGAGGCCTAAGTTTCAGTTTATACCCTTCCGCCTTTTGCAGGAACATAAGCAAGATTTATGAAAAAATGTACTGGAGCTTGAGCAGGAGATCGGTGAATTGAAGGAGGAAAATTCCATCCTCAAGCGTAAGCTGAGGAAGAAGGACAAACCCTCTACTTCATCACCACCATCCTCCTCATCACCAAAAGAAAACTGAGTATCGGGTATGGGCACTCCCCTTGGCTTCCGCAAAGCTTGGGGGAGGTGCCCCTGTATCGTATCACCCCACTACCTTTTGCCTTTACTTATTTTAGTTCCATCCATAGTTATATTTTTCTTTAGATGAATAAAAGTTTAGTTCGGTCCTTTCTTTTTGAGAGTTTGCTTAGTGATCTATCCTTGTAATCGTGTGCGAGATATATAATAAAGTTTAGTTTGAGTTTTTGCTTTCTTTACTTTCATGTTCCAATAAAAAGAAACGAAATAAATGAAAAATATCATATGCTAATCTTATGGTAGGTGATGACACCACATAAGGAAAAGTATAAGTAGAAAATTTTATTAGAGATTGACAAACATAGCATTGGTCAATGATGTAACTCATGAAAGAATTAATAAGGGAAGAGAAGATTCACATATAAATACACTATCCTGGAAATCTTTTGAGATTGTGAGCCCCCATCAAAATATTATATGCCAAAATTGTTGACGTTGGACAAGGAAGACAACTTAACGATTTATGTTTGTTCATATTCACATAGAAGTTATATTGTCATAGATCCTTCAACATGTGGTGCTTGCACCCATCTTTGCTAGCCAAAATTCCGCACTAAGTAAAGATACTACTTGTGCATCCAAATACCCTTAAACCAAATCTTATTTTCAAGAGTCCACCATACCTACCTAGGGATTGAGCAAGATCCCTCAAGTAAGTTGCCATCGGTGCAATAAGGCAATAAAAATCACTTCTAAAAGTGTAAGATCATTTAGTGTAAGACAAAATTGAGCGTTGTACGAACATGTCATGGCGAAGAATAAAAGCGAGAGACTGCATAATAAAGGTTGCCATCACAAGGGACAATACAACGTGACGTTCTTTTGCACTAAGGGGTTAAGCATACAAATAAATAAGTGCATGGCAACCTCTTCTTCCCTCTGTGAAGGGCCTATCTTTTACTTTTATGTATTTACTTTTATGCAAGAGTCAAAGTTTTTCCCTGTATTCCTTTTTATTTTTCTCCTTTGGCAAGCATCATGTGGTGAGGAAAGATCTAGGCATATGTGTCCAGTTGAATATGGGTAGCATGAGTTATTATTGTTGACAACACCCTTGAGGTGAATACGTTGGGAGGCGAAACTATAAGCCCCTATCTTTCTATGTATCCGGTTGAAACGTTTTGCTCATGTGTATGCGGTGAGTGTTAGCAATCATAGAAGACTATATGATGGGTGAGTATGTGGACTTTCCTAAAGGCTCTGATATGTGACCCTTCCTGAAAAGATGATGAATTGTAGTTGTAAAGTTGACTGGGAACATAGTTTGTTGGTTTCTAATAGAATTTATGCTTTATACTTCGATAGTGTGATGAATTGTTACTTATTCATGAGAAGTCTATGATAAAAGTTTTATGTTGAAATTTGTTGCTGTTATAATAATTCACATGATGCTTCTATGTTTGTATTTTCTTTTTATCGACACCTCTCTCTCTAGGCATGTGGACATGTTTTTCGATTTCGGTTTTCGCTTGATGACAAGCGAGGTCTAAGCTTGGGGGAGTTGATACGTCCATTTTGCATCATGTTTTCCTACTGTTATTTATGATGTTTTTATGCATAATAATGCTTTTTGGAGTAATTCTAATGCATTTTCTCTCATAATATGCAAGGTATATACAAAAAGGGAGAATTCCAGCAGCTGGAAATCTGACCTGGAAAAGCTACGCCAGGCCACCTATTCTGCACAACTCCAAATGAGCTGAAACTTTACGGGGATTTTTTATGGAATATATGAGGAATATTGGAGCCAACATGTACCAGAGGGGACCCACCAGGTGGGCACAACCCACCTGGGCACACCAGGGAGCCCTGGCCCGCCCTGGTGGGTTGTGCTCCCCTCGGCCCACCTCCGGTGCCCATCTTCTGGTATATAAGTCATTTTAACCTAGAAAAAATAAGGAGAGGACTTTCGGGATGGAGCGCCGCCGTCTCAAGGCGGAACTTGGGAAGGAGCACTTTTGCCCTCCGGCGGAGCGATTCCGACGGGGGAACTTCCCTCTCAAAGGGGGAAATCATCGTCATCATCATCACCAACAACTCTCCCATCTTGGGGAGGGCAATCTCCATCAACATCTTCAACAGCACCATCTCCTCTCAAACCCTAGTTCATCTCTTGTGTTCAATCTTTGTACCGGAACTATAGATTGGTCCTTGTGGGTGACTAGTAGTGTTGATTACATCTTGTACTTGATTACTATATGGCTTATTTGGTGGAAGATTATATGTTCAGATCCATTATGCTATTTAATACCCCTCTGATATTGAGCATGTTTATCAGTTGTGAGTAGTTACTTTTGTTCTTGAGGTCACGGGAGAAATCATGTTGCAAGTAATCATGTGAACTTGATATGTGTTCGATATTTTGATAGTATGTATGTTGTGATTCCCTTAGTGGTGTCATGTGAACGTCGACTACATGACGCTTCACCATATTTGGGCCTAAGGGAATGCATTCTGGAGTAGTTATTAGATGATGGGTTGTGAGAGTGACAGAAGCTTAAACCCTAGTTTATGCGCTATTCCGTAAGGGACCGATTGGATCAAAAAGTTTAATGCTATGGTTAGAATTTATTCTTAATACTTTTCTCGTGGTTGTGGATGCTTGCGAGGGGGTTAATCATAAGTAGGAGGTTTGTTCAAGTAAGAACAGCACCTAAGCACCGGTCCACCAACATATCAAATTATCAAAGTAGCGAACACGAATCGAATCAACATGATGAAAGTGACTAGATGAAATTCCCGTGTACCCTCAAGAACGCGTTGCTTATTATAAGAGACCGTTTTGGCCTGTCCTTTGCCTCAAAAGGATTGGGCTACCTTGATACACTTTTGCTACTACTATCTTTACTTGCTCATTACAAATTATTTTGTTATCAAACTACTCTGTTAATTACAATTTCAGCACTTGCAGACATTACCTTGCTGAAAACCACTTGTTATTTCCTTCTGCTCCTCGTTGGATTCGACACTCTTACTTATTGAAAAGGCTACAATTGATCCCCTATACTTGTGGGTCGTCACCGGTGAGCAGAGCTGGCAACCTCCATTACAAAGGCATGTGCTTAGGCGGTCCAAACCGACGCGCGCCACTCAGTCGTTGACGTCTGGAAAGCTTCACCTGATACATACAACGAGAGTGCCCATACTTATTCCCGCGCGGTGGTTAGTGCGAAAAGGCCAGTGGCCTACTCGGATGACATATCCAAACAGTTAGTGTCTTGGTGTAACGTGGTAACGAGCATAGATTCACAATCATGTGACCCCGTCGCCCCGTCTCATGGACTTGCGGCAAGGGCTAAGAATGCCCGACCGCGCCGCGTGGAAAACTCGCGGGTATCCTCTAGATCAACCCAACTACACATCAACTCGCGGGTACCCTCACGGTCAACTCGACTTCACTTTTCTCTCGCGTGCACCCCTCGGGGCCGACCCGACTTCATTCATGGTTTTGTGGTAAAGTCAAAGTAATCGTGTGTCTGAAACAGCAAGGGGGAAACCCGGGGAATCACCCTCGATGGATTCCCACTCGATGTAACTGTCAAGGTGGACTTGGAGGAATCAACCTCGATGGTCCACACTTGAGGGGTTGCACGACAGAGTCGTTATCGGGAATGGTGAAGGAGGAATCACCATCCGTAGACCACTGTCGATTAGCTACGCTACAGAGGTATCATCAGAAGTGCTGATGAGGTATCACCCTCGTCACTCAATAGTAACTCTGCAGAGTCGTACAACTAAGGGGGGGGGGGTGATGTGCGGTGTCAGGGCCTGGACGTCGATCACGTTGATTGAGTCATCAAACATAACGCGGGGCAACTCGGACAAGGTGAGGGGTCACATATGGATCACTAACCAACCTATACTAAGCAGTTTAGGATAAACAGGTAAGGTATGAAAGCAAGTAACAAAAATAGGCTATGCATCAGAATAGGATCATACAAAAACAGTAGTAATTCTAATGCAAGCATGAGAGGGAAAGAAATGGGCGATATCAAAATGATCGAGGGGGGTTTGCTTGCCTGGAAGCTCTGCTGAAAAGGAAGAAGGGTCGTCGTCGACGTAGTCGATCACAGTGGCATCGGTAGCGGTCTCTGGGTCTACCAGAGAGAAGAGGGGGAAGAAACAATAAATATAAAGCAAACGTATCATCACAAAGCATAACATGGCAATACGTTGTGCTAGGGGTGACCTAACGCAGTGCTACGTGATGGCTCGTGTCCGCGTCAGTATTTCCCCGAAGAGGAAGGGATGATGCAGCACAACTTCGGTAGGTATTTCCCTCTGTGATGAAACAAGGTTATCAAACTAGTAGGAGAACTAAGCAACACTATGTAAACGGTACCTGCACACAAAGAACAAATAGTTGCAACTCGACGCGTAAGAGGGGTTGTCAATCCCTCTCGGGTAAAAGATAGATTGGTTTGTAGTAGATTGGATAAATAGATCTCGCGAAATGTGAAATAAAATAAATAACAAAAAATTGCAGCATGGTATTTTTGGGTTTTTGGAATAATAGATCTGAAAATAAAAGTAAATAAAAATAGATCTCAAAGAAAATATGATAAAGAATAAACCCGAGGGCCGTAGATTTCACTAGTGGCTTCTCTCGAGAAAAATAGCATACGGCGGGTAAACAAATTACTGTTGGGTAATTGATAGGACTTCAAATAATCATGAAGATATCCAGGCAATGATCATTATATAGGATTCACATCCAAGATTAGTAGACCGACTCCTGTGTGCATCTACTACTATTACTCCACACATCGACCGCTATCCAGCATGCATCTAGTGTATTAAGTTCATGGAGAAACGGAGTAATGCAATAAGAATGATGCCGTGATGTAGACAAGATCTATTCATGTAGAAATAGACCCCATCTTGTTATCCTTAATGGCAACGATCAATATGGGTCTTGCTGCCCCTTCTTTCACTGGAAAAGAACACCGCATGACCGAACCCATCACGAAGCACCTCTTCGCATGGCAAGAAAAATCGATCTAGTCGGCCTAACTAAACCAAAGATTCGAAGAAGAAATACGAAGCTATAAGTAATCGTGCATATAAGAGATCAAAACTCAAATAACTTTCATGGATAAAATAGATCTGATCATAAACTCAAAGTTCATCGGATCCCAACAAACACACCGCAAAAAGAGTTACATCAAATAGATATCCAAGAGACCATTGTATTGAGAATCAAAAGAGAGAGAGGAAGCCATCAAGCTACTAACTACAGACCCGTAGGTCTACAATGCACTACTCACGCATCATGGGAGACGCACCAATGAGGATGACGAACTCCTCCCTGATGGTGTCTAGATTGGATCTGGTGGTTCTGGAACTTACGGCGGCTGGAAGTGTGTTTCGTCGACTCCCCTAGGATTTTTGGATTTTCAGTGTATTTATAGAGCAAAGAGGCGGTGTGGGAGGCGCCCGAGGTGGGCACAACCCACCAGGGCGCACCCAGGTGGGTTGTGCTCCCTTCAGAGCCCCCCTCTGGTACTTCTTTGGCCCAACAGGTGTCTTATGGTCCAGAAAGATTCTCCAAAACGTTTCACCGTGTTTGGACTCCGTTTGGTACTGATATTCTACGAAGTAAAAAAACAAGCAAAAAACAGCAACTGGCACTGGACACTATGTCAATAGGTTAGTCCCAAAAAATGATATAAATGTGACAGCCCAGTTTTTGCCTTCTATCTTTTTCCGGATTTCTTTGCCTTCGGTTTTGTAGTTGTAGTTTTTGAATCAACTCAATTGGACTTAAACACTTGGGGATGTCCTTGATTTTCACCCAAGTGACCCATCCCTATAAAAATCATCATTTCATCTCTGATAAATCCCAAAATGGCATTTGGAATACTTTCATAAATGAAAAATATTCATCTTCCTCTCTGAAAATCATTTCAGCAACATATGCTCCAAAGCAACCCTCGGTTTTCTTGCCCCTAAAAATCCGAGAAAATTCCCAAATATTCTTTTAACCTTGGCACACCTCCCTGTGCAAAACTATTTCATACTTATTTGGAATATTTTTGCTACAGAAAATCATTTCTATTCTGGCCTCAAAATGCAGTTTCTACAGCAAGTATATTTTTCCTTGATCCAAGGAGGCTGATTTTTCTTGAGCTTCATTACCCTCCTAGGAAAACCTTAACCCCGGGAAATTAGACCTAAACTCCTTCTAGAACCTCTCCAAACACAGTGCCAAAGTTTGTGACCAAAAACTTGCTAGCTAGCTCACGCTCAATCTGGTCGGCCTGGCAGTGTGCCATCTCTTCCCCTAGACTAAACACTACACGGACAACACACTAGACACGGTTTGGCATCGCCTGGGCGTCCTTTTGACCGAGCTAGCATGGTGACCGCGTGTGGACACGGGCTTTGGCACACGTTCGACTCACTCTGCGCTGCGCCCGTGCCTCTCTTTAGCGTGTGCTCATCTCAGCGCTTGCCACCGACTGCCGCACCGCGCCACCAACTTCGTCTCATCGCCCTTAACCTCTCCCTGGTGCTCGCCGACACCGGGGCCGCCGCAGCGAGCACGGGCACGACGCGGCCAAACCCATAGTGCGCCCCGTGCCACTGCCTTCGTCCACGCCCGCGTTCCTGTGCTCGTCCGCAAGCTTCATAGTGGCCGCGTGATCGTTGAGCCCTCTCCACCCCTCCCTGGCACTCCTCGTCGTCGTAAGCCGCCTTCCAGAGAGCTCCGCCGGAGCCGAGAACCCCCAAACCCCTCCACCTATAAATACCGATCCCCTGGCCTCTCCGAGCTCATCAACCCACTCCGCCATCCACCACAAGTAGTAGAGGAGCCGCAGCCCGGTCGGGCAGGCATCGGGCCGCCGCGCTCAAGCTCGAGCTCGCTGGCGATCCCCTCTGCTTGCCCCCACCTCTCCACTACCCCTCGAGCTCCAGCTCCTTCTCTGGCGACTTATTGGAGGTCCGTTGGTGCCCGCTGACCCGGTTGGAGCCCCTACCGCTGCTTCCCGCCATCTTCTTCATCTTCGGCGAGACCCGACCGCAGCCGCCGCTTGGGAGGTTGATTTCGAGCTGCTCCAGCCACTGATACGTCTCCGTCGTATCTACTTTTCCAAACACTTTTGCCCTTGTTTTGGACTCTAACTTGCATGATTTGAATGGAACTAACCTGGACTAACGCTGTTTTCAGCAGAATTGCCATGGTGTTATTTATGTGCAGAAACAAAAGTTCTCGGAATGACCTAAAACTCCACGGAACTTATTTTTGGAAAATATTAAAAATATTGGCAAAATAATCAAGGCTAGGGGGCCCACCACCTGTCCACGAGGGTGGGGGGCGCGCCTGCCCCCCTGGGCGCGCCCCCTGCCTCGTGGGCCCCCTGGTGCTCCACCGACCTCAACTCCAACTCCATATATTCGTTTCGAGGAGAAAAAAATCAGAGAGAAAGATTCATCGCGTTTTAAGATACGAAGCCGCCGCCAAGCCCTAAACTCTCTCGGGAGGACTGATCTGGAGTCCGTTCGGGGCTCCGGAGAGGGGAATCCGTCGCCGTCGTCATCATCAACCATCCTCCATCACCAATTTCATGATGCTCACCTCCGTGCGTGAGTAATTCCATCGTAGGCTTGCTGGATGGTGATGGGTTGGATGAGATTTATCATGTAATCGAGTTAGTTTTGTTAGGGTTTGATCCCTAGTATCCACTATGTTCTGAGATTGATGTTGCCATGACTTTGCTATGCTTAATGCTTGTCACTAGGGCCCGAGTGCCATGATTTCAGATCTGAACCTATTATGTTTTCATGAATATATGTGAGTTCTTGATCCTATCTTGCAAGTCTATAGTCACCTACTATGTGTTATGATCCGCAACCCAAGTGACAATAATCGGGACCACTCCGGTGATGACCGTAGTTTGAGGAGTTCATGTATTCACTATGTGTTAATGCTTTGGTCCGGTACTCTATTAAAAGGAGGCCTTAATATACCTTAGTTTCCATTAGGACCCCGCTGCCACGAGAGGGTAGGACAAAAGATGTCATGCAAGTTCTTTTCCATAAGCACGTATGACTATATTCGGAATACATGCCTACATTACATTGATGAATTTGAGCTAGTTTTGTGTCACCCTATGTTATGACTATTACATGATGAACCGCATCCAGCATAATTCTCCATCAACGATCCAATGCCTACGAGCTTTTCACATATTGTTCTCCGTTTATTTACTTTTCTGTTGCTACTGTTACAATCACTACAAAACCCAAAAATATTACTTTTTCTACCGTTACCGTTACTTCCATATTACTTTGCTACTAAATATTTTGCTGCAGATACTAAGTTATCCAGGTGTGGTTGAATTGACAGCTCAGCTGCTAATACTTGAGAATATTATTTGGCTCCCCTTGTGTCGAATCAATAAATTTGGGTTGAATACTCTACCCTCGAAAACTGTTGCGATCCCCTATACTTGTGGGTTATCAAGACTATTTTCTGGCGCCGTTGCCGGGGAGCATAGCTCTATTCTTTGAGTCACTTCGGATTTATATCTGCTGGTCACTATGAAGAACTTGAAAGACGCGAAAACAAAAATTTATCCCTCAACTACGAGGGGAGGTGAGGAACTGCCATCTAGTTCTGCACTTGATTCACCTTCTATTTTGAGTAAGCTTGCGACACCTAAACCTGCTTCTGCTATTAATTCTGATATGTCGCATGTTATTGATGATGCCACTTCTGCTATGCATGATACTTATGATGAAACTACTTCTATGCTTGATGCTACTGTGCCATGGTGAATTCCTTGATGAACAACTTGCTAGGGCTAGAGAGAATGAAATTATTGAAACTGATAATATTGATGAAAGTGATGATGAAGGCTCTCCCAATAAATATGAATTGCCTGTTGTGCCTGAGGGCTATATTATGGATGAAGAGACTAAAAGAGACTTTCTTGCTTGCAATGATAGAAGTGATCTTAAGAAATTATTAGCTAAGCTTAAACAAAAAACTCTGAATGTTAGAATTAAATATGATCCTACTTATGCTACTTCACCTATCTTTGTTACTGATAAGGATTATGAATTCTCCATTGATCCTGATATAATTACTTTAGTTGAGTCTGATCCTTTCTATGGCTATGAATCTGAAACTGTTGTGGCACATCTTACTAAATTAAATGATATAGCCACCCTGTTCACTAATGATGAGAGAATTCGCTACTTTTATATCCTTAAAATATTTCCGTTCTCGTTAAAGGGTGATGCTAAGACATGGTTTAATTCTCTTGATCCTGGTTGTGTGCGTAGTCCCCAGGATATGATTTATTACTTCTCTGCTAAATATTTCCCTGCTCATAAGAAACAAGCTGCTTTAAGGGAAATATATAATTTTGTGCAAATTGAAGAAGAGAGTATCCCACAAGCTTGGGGGAGACTTCTCCAATTACTTAATGCTTTGCCTGATTATCCTCTCAAGAAAAATGAAATACTTGATATCTTTTATAATGGACTAACCGATGCTTCCAGAGACCACCTGGATAGTTGTGTTGGTTCTGTTTTCAGGGAAAGAACACCAGATGAAGCTGGAATTCTATTGAATAATATGTTGACCAATGAAAATAATTGGACAACTCATGAGCCTATTCCTAAACCAACTCCAAAGAAGAGGGGGGTTCTATTTCTCAGTCCTGAAGATATGCAAGAGGCAAGGAAATCTATGAAGGAAAAAGGTATTAAAGCTGAAGATGTTAAGAATTTACCTTCTATCGAAGAAATACATGGTATTCATTTACCGCCTGCTGAAGAAATATATGGTCTTAATCCATTACCTATTGAAGAAACTCATGGTCTTGATAACCCGACACAGGTAGTAAAGGTAAATTCTCTCTATAGATATGATAAAGCTGAAATCCCTCCTACTAAAATTGCTAGCCAATGCATAGATGAGTTTGATGATTTTATGGTTAAGCAAGAAGACTTCAATGCTTATTTTGGTAGACAATTAAAACAAAATGCTTATATGATTGAACACTTGGGTGATTATATGTCCAGAGTTATAGGTGAACTTAAACTCATTAGTAAACATGCTTCTATGGTTACCACTCAAGTAGAACAAGTACTTAAAGCTCAAAATGATTTGCTCACTGAATTAAATAGTAAGAATAATGATTATGCTGTTAGAGTGGCTACTAGAACTGGTAAAATGACTCAGGAACCTTTGTATCCTGAAGGCCATCCTAAGAGAATTGAGCAAGATTCTCAGAGAAATAATATAGATGCACCTAGTCCTTCTAAAAAGAAGAAAAAGAAAAATTATAGGACTTTGCATGCTTCTAGTGAACCTATTGCTGAACCACCTGAGAATCCAAATGATATTTCATTTTCTGATGCTCAAACACAATCTGGTAATGAACATGAACCTAGCAATAATGTTAATGATAATGTTCGTGATGATGCTCAACCTAGCAATGACAATGATGTAGAAATTGAACATGCTGTTGATCTTGATAACCCACAATCAAAGAATCAACGTTATGATAAGAGAGACTATGTTGCTAGGAAGCACCGTAAAGAAAGGGAGCCATGGGTTCAGAAACCCATGCCTTTTCCTCCTGAACCATCCAAGAAAAAGGATGATGAGGATTTTGAGCGCTTTCCTGAAATGATTAGACCTATCTTTTTGCGTATGCGATTAACTGATATGCTCAAAATGAATCCTTATGCTAAATATATGAAGGAAATTGTTACTAATAAAAGAAAGATACCGGAAGCTGAAATTTCCACCATGCTTGCTAATTATACTTTAAGGGTGGAATACCAAAGAAACTTGGAGATCCAGGAGTACCCACTATACCATGCTCCATTAAAAGAAATTATGTTAGAACTGCTTTATGTGATCTTGGAGCCGGTGTTAGTGTTATGCCTCTCTCTTTATATCGTAGACTTGATTTGAATAAGTTGACACCTATTGAAATATCTTTGCAAATGGCTGATAAATCAACTGCTATACCTGTCGGTATTTGTGAGGATGTGCCTGTTGTGGTTGCAAACGTTACTATTTTAACAGACTTTGTTATTCTTGATATTCCCGAGGACGATAGTATGTCTATTATTCTTGGAAGACTCTCTTTGAATACTGCAGGGGCTGTTATTGATTGCAACAAAGGCAATGTCACTTTTCATGTCAATGGTAATTAGCATACGGTACACTTTCCAAGGAAACAACCTCATGTCCACAGTATCAATTCTATTGGAAAAATTCCATCGAATATTATTGGAGGCTTTGAATTTCCTCTTCCTACTGTCAAAAAGAGATATGATATTCTTATTATTGGGCATGTGCATATCCTCGTTGAGGTTACATAGTGTTATTCAAAATTTCTACGGTTCCATGTTATTCGGAATGGGTTCGTTAACAAGACCTGATCAACCTTGTTAGTGGATTCCTTTTGATGAGCATGAGACGAATGAAGTTAGAAGGCACAACCTTCTGTACCCTCTCTTTACTTTCTGTTATTTAGTTGAAGTAAGTAAAAATAGTATTTTTTTGTCTGTTTTCTGAATTATCCATGCAATATAAAAATACCCCGAAAACAAAAGTTCTCCAAATGCCCTGAAATTGAAATATGATTTTTTCTGGAATATTTGAGAATATTTGGCACTGAGAACACAGCAGGGGGAGCAAGCACCCAGGCACGAGGGTCCAGGCGCGCCCCTGCCTCGTCAAACCCACGGTGGCTCCCCTCCACTTATTCCTGCACCCACACACTTCTTCTTCCTCCCCCAAAAAATCACCATCCAGCTCAAGCACGAGTTCTAGCTCATTTTACTGCGATTTTCGATCTCCTTGCTCAAAGCACCTCACACAAAACTGCTTTGGGGGATTGTTCCTTGGTATGTGACTCCTCCATTGGTCCAATTAGTTTTTGTTCTAGTGCTTCATTCATTGCAAATTTGTGCTGCCTAGTTGACCATGTTCTTGAGCTTGCATGTCAAATTTATATGGTTCCAAGTAGTTCTAATGCATGATATAGGCCCTAGGCACTTGTAGGAGTAGTTGCTATCAATTTTGTTGAGCTTGGTTCACTTCTATTTGAAGTCACTAAAAATTTCTGAAATTTTTCAAAGGAAGAAATATGTTTAGGAAAATGTATCAAGGTGGTCCTTAAAGGAAGCAAGGACCCAGGCTTGCAATGCGTGATGCTGATGATGAACCACCAAGAGACGCCCCAGTGCGGCCTTGTGAATGTCCTTCAGAGGACTTCATGGATCAAGCAGGAATTAAGGAAGAATTTAACGCATATTTGCGTAACGCTGATCTTGTGAGCTTCGAAGCAGAAAAGTGCCGTCAGTACCACTATCTCACTAGTTCCTTTGTGAGGAGGTTTGAATTTTCATCTTCACGCAATTCTCAAGCTGTCCTGTTTGATCTTTATGAAAATTCTTATACTATGGACTTAGAGGATTTTACCACTGCTTGCAAACTTCCACAATTGGGTAGTGCTAGTGAACCTTGCAAATCCGAATTTAGAGATTTTCTTGCTAGTATAACTGTGGGGGAATCTAGAGACATAGCACAAGCTACCATAGGGAGCATTCATTTTCCTGCTATACATTATTTTGCTCTCTTAATAGGTAGGTGCATAAATGGTAAGGATGAAGCATGTCACATGTGTGTCCCTGACCTCAGTATTCCTAGGAGTGCGGTGTTAGGAGATAAGCATTATAATTTGGGAGCTATTGTTGCACGTAGGTTGCATCATAATAGATTTAATGGAGATTTCTTTGGTGGAATTTATGCAACCCGTATAGCTAATTTTCTTGGTGTAGCCATACGTGAGGATGATATTGAGTTACCTACTGCTTATTTAGATTGTGAGGCTATGGTTCATCATCGTTTTGTTGAGAGGAACGATCAGTTCCCCCAGTATCGACTAATTTTTGACAGACAACGCACCTATCACGTCGCTCTCCCTGCTTCTACTTTCTTTGACTTTCAGGCAAAAGGGAGACATTTTATAACCAGAGAGGAGGCGGAAGAGTACAAGAGGAGGGCTGAGATAGCTCGCCTCCAAGATGCAGCCCACGATGCAATGACTACTGCATCTCAGTACGACCCCAACTATAACTTTGGATATTCGCCAGGCCATCCATGGCAATAAACCAACTTAGGCCAAAAGCCTAAGCTTGGGGGAGTACATATTTGTCATCGACATTACATTTATGTTCACACACTCATTGCTAGTTGTCGGTGCTCATACTTTTTCATTGTACTATCCATGCTAGTTTATTTTCTTCTTCTTGCTTTCTTCTTGTGTGTTTAGTAAATCTTAAGAAAAACCAAAAAAATTTAGTTGCAGTTTTTAGCTAGTTTACCTTTCTTGCTGTAGTAGTAATAATTAAAAGAAAACCCAAAAAGATTTCCTGTTCTTCTTTTACTTGTTGGTAGCTTTCCCGTGTAAATAGTTTTATTCCTTTTCTTTTCTTTGGGGGTCGATAGGAGAAGACCATGACTAAATTGTTGAAGTGGCTCTTATATGCATTATTGTTGATTTAACCAAGAGCCCATATTGCCTTGTCTTCTCCTGTTTATTGAATGCTCGCAGATTCCAGCTTAGTCCAATGTACGTGCACTATTATTATTCACATCATTCGGTCATGCAAGTGAAGGACAATTATGACGATATATGATGGACTGATTGAGATGAGAGAAGCTGGTATGAACTCGACCTCTTTTTTTTGTAAATATGATTAGTTCATCGTTCCTGATTCAGCCTATTATGAATAAACATGTTTGCAATGACAATTAGAGATTATAGTTACTTATGCCATGCTTAATTAGCTAGGAGTTTATAATGGTTTACCTTGCGTGCCAACATGCTATTAAAATGGTTATGATGTGGAATGATGGGGTGGTATCCTCCTTTGAATGATTCAAGTGACTTGACTTGGCACATGTTCACGCATGTAGTTGAAACAAAACAACATAGCCTTCACGATATTTATGTTCATGGTGGATTATATCCTACTCATGCTTGCACTCAATGTTTATTAATTTTAATGAATGTTCATGACTGTTGTCGCTCTCTAGTTGGTCACTTCCCAGTCTTTTGCTAGCCTTCACTTGTACTAAGCGGTAATACTGCTTGTGCATCCAATTCCTTAAACCCCAAAGTTATTCCATATGAGTCCACCATACCTTCCTATATGCGGCATCTACCTGCCGTTCCAAGTAAATTTGTATGTGCCAAACTCCAAACCTTCAAATGAAATTATGTTTTGTATGCTTGAATAGCTCATGTATCAACTAGGGTTGTCCATATCTTCCATGTTAGGCGGGTTATTCTCAAGAGGAGTGGACTCCGCTCCTCACTCACGAGAAAATGGCTGGTCAGCGGGATGCCCAGTCCCATGCTTTATGCAAATCAAATCAAAATAATTGCAAACAAAACTCCCCCGGGACTGTTGTTAGTTGGAGGCACTCGTTGTTTCGAGCAAGCCATGGATTGATGCTGGTTGGTGGAGGGGGAGTATAAACT
This sequence comes from Aegilops longissima, assembly GCA_021605205.1. Classification (NCBI taxonomy): domain Eukaryota; kingdom Viridiplantae; phylum Streptophyta; class Magnoliopsida; order Poales; family Poaceae; genus Aegilops; species Aegilops longissima. Next base: position 428,220,951 of record CM038681.1, on the reverse strand, counting down.
TTACCATTCTGTTTGGGAACCGCCTATAATGTGTGTAGCATGGAAGATATTTCCATCTCTTGGTTGTTATCTTGACAATAAAAGTACGCCGCTCAAAATATTATTCATCTCTATTTCAAAACCGAGCTCTGGCACCTCTACAAATCCCTGCTTCCCTCTGCGAAGGGCCTATCTATTTACTATTATGTTGAGTCATCACCCTCTTATTAAAAGCACCAGCTGGAGAGCACCGTTGTCATTTGCATCCATTACTATTAGTTTATATTGGGTATGACTATGACTGGATCTCTCTTTTACCATGAATTACAATGTCTAGTCAGTCCTTGATCTTTAAAGGTGCTCTACATTTATGTTTTATCGTCTCAGAAAGGGCTACCGAGATACCATCTTGTTATATCATATTATGATTGTTTTGAGAAAGTGTTGTCATCCAAGATTTATTATTATTGCTCGCTAGTTGATTATGCCATTGATATGAGTAAACATGAGACCTAAGTGTTATTGTGAATGTGGTTAGTCACAATCTTTGCTGAAAATTTGAATGCTGCCTTTACATATTTACAACAACAAGAGCAAACAGAGTCTGTAGAAGTTTTTCTTTATCACTTTCAGTTTATAAACTAAATTGCTTGAGGACAAGCAAAGGTTTAACCTTGGGGGAGTTGATACGTCTCCGTCGTATACTTTTCCAAACACTTTTGCCCTTGTTTTGGACTCTAACTTGCATGATTTGAATGGGACTAACCCGGACTGACGCTGTTTTCAGCAGAATTGCCACGGTGTTGTTTATGTGCAGAGACAAAATTTCTCGGAATGACCTGAAACTCCATGGAACTTATTTTTGGAAAATATTAAAAATGTTGGCGAATGAATCAAGGCCAGGGGCCCACCACCTATCCACGAGGGTGGGGGGTGCGCCCCCTGCCTCATGGGCCTCAATCATCCATATATTCTCAGATCAACTCAATCTGAAAACTCAGGCTGAGTCCGCCGGGCCCCAGAGGAATCATGTCAATCATGATCATGATGCATTGATCCATGGCTGAATTCAGATCAGGAAGTGATGACTTTGATGCATGAATCATCTGTTCTGTATGTTTGATCCTATCTTGCAAGTCTATAGTCACCTACTATGTGTTATGATCCGCAACCCCGGTGACAATAATCGACCACTCCCGTGATGACCATAGTAGGTGACTATAGACTTGCAAGATAGGATCAAGAACTCATATATTCGTGAAAACATAATAGGTTCAGATCTGAAATCATGGAACTCGGCCCTAGTGACAAGCATTAAGCATAGCAAAGTCATAGCAACATCAATCTCGTAACATAGTGGATACTAGGATCAAACCCTAACAAATCTAACTCGTTACATGATAAATCTCATCCAACCCATCACCGCCCAGCAAGCCTTACGATGGAATTACTCACGACGGCGGTGAGCATCATGAAATTGGTGATGGAGGATGGTTGATGATGATGATGGCGATGGATTCTCTTCGAGCCTCGAACGACTCCAGATCAGCCTCCCGAGAGAGTTAGGGCTTGGCGGTGGCTCAGATCGTAAAACGTGATGAATCTTTCTCTCTGATTTTTTTCTCCCCGAACACGAATATATGGAGTTGGAGTTGAGGTCGGTGGAGCTCCATGGGACCCACGAGACAGGGGGCGCAACCAGGGGGCAGGCGCGCCCCCACCCTCGTGGCAAGGGTGTGGGCCCCTGGCCTTGAGTCTTTCGCCAATATGTTTTATATTTTCCAAAAATAATCTCCGTGAAGTTTCAGGTCATTCCGAGAACTTTTGTTTTTGCACATAAATAACACCATGGCAATTCTGCTGAAAACAGCGTCAGTCCGGGTTAGTTCCATTCAAATCATACAAGTTAGAGTCCAAAACAAGGGCAAAAGTGTTTGGAAAAGTAGATACGACGGAGACGTATCACCCACCTTCTAATGAGAGTAACTCTCCCACTCGTACATTATTTAATGTCCCTTCGTGCTTACCGAAGGATGAATGCTATGATAATTGTTGTGATCCCATTGATTCGATTGAAATATCCCTTGTTGATGATGCTTGCTATGCTTGTGGCCATCATGCCAATTTAAATTATGCTTATGGAGATGAACTTGCTATAGTTCCCTATGTTAAGAATGACATTACTGCTATTGCACCCACACATGATAGTCCTATTATCTTTTTGAATTCTCCAAACTACACTATATTGGAGAAGTTTGCTCTTATTAAGGATTGCGTTGATGGGTTGCGTTCTACCGTTGCACATGATGATTACAATGAGTATAATATGCATGTGCTTGCTGCTCCTACTTGCAATTATTATGAGAGAGGAACTATATCTCCACATCTCTATGTTTCCAACACGATAAAATTGCAAGAAACTGCTTATGCTATGTACTGGCCTTTACTTGATGTGACATGCCGATGCATAGGAAGAGAGTTAGAGTTCGTTATTGCATGATATATATTGCTTTGTGCTTTCTACTAAATGCCAAATCATTGTTAACTAAAATTAGCTTTGATATACCTTGGGATCCGGGTGGATCCATTACTTGAGCACTTTACGCCTAGCTTAATGGCTTTAAAGAAAGCATTGCCAGGGAGACAACCCGGAAGTTTTAGAGTCATTTATTTCTGTTGAGTGCTTTTATAAAGTTTAAAAACAAAAATATATAGAGGGGTGCTACCTCTTGAGCACTGTGTTGGTTTTTCCCTTGAAGAGGAAAGGGTGATGCAGTAAAGTAGCGTAAGTATTTCCCTCGGTTTTTTAGAACCAATGTATCAATCCAGTAGGAGACCACGCTCAAGTCCCGCGCACCTACACAAACAAATAAGAACCTCGCAACCAACGCGATAAAGGGGTTGTCAATCCCTTCACGGTCACTTACGAGAGTGAGATCTGATAGATATGATAAGATAATATTTTTGGTATTTTTATGATAAAGACTAAAAGTAACGAAAGCAAAATAAATGGCGCAAGAAATAGCTTGTTGACGGGAAATTAATATGATGGGAAATAGACCCGAGGGCCATAGGTTTCACTAGTGGCTTCTCTCAAGATAGCATAAGTGAGGGATTCCAGGATTAGGGGGTGTCCGGATAGCCGAACTATCACCGTTGGCCGGACTCCGGGACTATGAAGATACAAGATTGAAGACTTCGTCCCGTGTCCGGATGGACTTTCCTTGGCGTGGAAGGCAAGCTTGGCGATACGGATATGTAGATCTCCTACCGCTGTAACCGACTCGTAACCCTAACCTATCCGTGTCTATATAAACCGGAGGGTTTTAGTCCGTGGGGCTAACAACAATCATACCATAGGCTAGCTTCTAGGGTTTAGCCTCCTTGATCTCGTGGTAGATCTACTCTTGTACTACCCATATCATCAATATTAATCAAGCAGAGTAGGGTATTACCTCCATCGAGAGGGCCCAACCTGGGTAAAACATCGTGTCCCTTGTCTCCTGTTACCATCCGCCTAGACGCACAGTTCGGGACCCCCTACCGAGATCCGCCGCTTTGACACCGACATTGGTGCTTTCATTGAGAGTTCCTCCGTCGTCGCCGTCGGGAAGGATGCCTCATCCCGCCTTTAAAGACGATACTATCGCCAAAGGAGCCTTGGCCATCGGTCGACTCTTCGCTAGGTGGTTTTCTTATGACCGCCACTCGCCATCACAACCGACGATGACTTCTCGAGTCATCAAAACCAATCTCCACGCTAATTCGAACTTGCCGAACAGTTAGATCCGATCGAGCTCTCCTCCGTAAACGAGCTCTTGATCGCATCGCCGCCTGGAGTCGCCATGAGTATGACCGATTGGGCCTAAAACCGATCCGAGAGATCAACTCTCCCGTGCTACCCATCATGTTGCTGTGATAGAGGAGCAATGCGGCGATTCTTCTTCTATCTTAAGGACTAGTTACGTCCGGATTCCCGATCCCTCCATGCCGGATTCCCGCAGAGGGACGGATGTCGATCAAGCCCTGAACTTAAAGTCAGGCGACGGGATGGATTCGTTGGATAGCATTCAAAAATCCAAACTTCCGAGTTCGGAAACTTCCCGTCCCTTGAGTCTTAAATTGGACGGGGTTCCGATCCAGTCCTCCGCCCACCCAAACATTAGCGATCTATCCCGAATTCGCAAGAGCCCGCTGAAACAAGACATCATTATCGGGCCGATTCCTCCCGGTTATGGACAGGATAAAGGATGCCGAGAGGAGGACGCAATCCCAATTTTCTGCAATAATTGCACGGACAAGGGAATCCTAAACGCCATAAGTCATCGCGAAATTACATGCTTTGCTGACTTGGTGACCATAGTACAAAAGTACTGTGCGATGGAGAGCGCCTGGAAAACTGAAAGTAAATTTTGGGATAATCCGCCCCGAATACATCCCTAGTCCGAAATAAAAGGGTGCATCATTACCAAGCACCTGGGTTAAACACCAGAAAACCAAAACCCCCTAAAGGGTACGGAACCGTACTGGAGGGTTGGCTAAACAGACCCAGCAAAATTCATAGCACAGAGGGCGCCACTCCAACTCATAGCCTTCGAGCATGTTGGATACTACGGCAGGTGGCCAAAAGTGGCGAAGAGCTTCTAGCTTCAGAATCCCATCCGTTGTTGGAGGCCGGATCATGCACTTTGACGGCTCCAAAATGTTGGCCGGCCTGGGGGCTGGCGTCGTCCTGACGTCCCCAACAGGGGACACAGTCCAATGCGTTCTTCAGATAATGTATACGGACTCCAACAACGCAGCCGAATACGAGGCCTTTCTGCACGGCCTCCGGATGGCAGTCTCCATGGGCATTAAACACCTAGAGGTGCGCGGGGATTCGAACCTCGCGATATCTCAAATAAACGGAGACTTTGATGCCAAAGATCCGAAAATGGCAGTGTACCGCAATGCGTTTCTAAAAATGTCAGCACAGTTCGAAGGGCTCGAATTTAATCATATAGCCCGGGATAACAACCAGGCGGCTGACATATTAGCACGCATCGGTGCAAAACGCGATGCCGTCCCACCCAACATCTTCTTGGAACGGCTATTCAAGCCATCCGTACTATGGGAAGGGGAGTCCGGAAATAACAATCCGGACCCAACCACACTGCCTGACGCCGAACACTCTGACACAATCGACGGCTCCGCCACCGAGATAACACCCTCCGCCCAAGAAATAATGGCGGTTATCGCCCCATGGACAGAGCCATTCCTAGCCTACCTAACTAGGCAGGAACTCCCCGAAGACCAAAATGAGGCTCGCTGCATAGTACGGCGATCTAAAGCCTATAAAGTCCATGAGGGAGAGCTTTATAAGAAAAGCACAACATGAGTCCTTCAAAGGTGTATCTCCGAAGAGGAAGGGCGAAACCTCCTGGCTGAAATTCATGCCGGACTGGGTGGGCACCACGCCGCAGCCCGGGCCCTTGTAGGCAAGGCCTTCCGTACATGATTTTATTGGCCGACGGCCCGGCAGATCTTGAGGATTTAGTCCAACGATCGTCGGTTGCCAGCTTTTGCTAACCAAGGCCACATGCCACCCACCGCCTCAAAACTATACCCATCACCTAGTCATTCATGGTGCAGGGGCTTGACATGGTTGGACCCCTTAAGGGGAACCCACAAGCAAAAATACCTATTGGTCATGGTGGATAAATTCACCAAATGGATAGAGGCCAAACCTGTTAAAACGGCCGAATCCGGACCGGTGATAGACTTCATATCAGTGGTAGTTCACCGTTACGGTGTCCCCACAAGATCATCATCGATAACGGCACCAACTTCACGGCCGATGAGGTCAAATTATGGTGCAAAAACATGGGCATCAAGCTCGATTACGCCTCAGTCTATCACCCTCAAACCAACGGCCAAGTCGAACAAGCAAACGGTCTAATCATGAGCGGCATTAAACCCAGACTAGTGCGATCCCTCAAGGAATCTAACACGCACTGGGTTGAGGAGCTCGACTCCGTACTCTGGGGGCTGCGGACCACAACGAATCGTACTACCGGATTCACACCATTTTTTATGGTGTATGGTGCAGAGGCAGTCCTGCCTTGCGACATAATTCATGACTCACCTCGCGTGCACATGTATGAAGAAAGAGAAGCCGAGCTCGATCGGCAGGACAGTTTGGATGCATTGGAGGAGGAGCGCGACGTGGCAAAAGCTCGTTCCGCATTCTATCAACAGCAGGCTCGAAGATATCAAAGCAGGGAAGTACGAGCCAAAGCTAATAACGTTGGCGAACTAGTTCTACGCCTGCCGGACAAGAAAAAGGACAAACTCAAGCCCAAATTGGAAGTCCCTTCAACATCGACCAGGTCCTGACCGGCGGAGCATACCGTCTGCGAAACGCATCAGATAACCGACTCGAGCCGAACCCATGGAACGCAGCCCGCCTACGAAGATTCTACGCTTAAGCGCCGGACTCCAAGTTCGTTTCCTTCCTCCGTCCAAATTTTCTATTTTTGCTGTCTTTTATTTCTCTCCTTCCTCCTCCTTCTTCCTGAAGCCTTTAGAGGCTCGTTTGCGCTTCGTTCACACATATTTGACGCTGTGTACGCTCATTATACACAGGGCTTCTTTACGAAGCTTATTTTATACGGGCTTCATGCCCAATACATGCGTCAAACTTCCGCATGTACCATTTATTCACCATTATATGCATTGATATGACTTAAGTTTTGGCCAAGCTGGGTTGCCTGGCTCCTGTGCTTACCCCTACGTTCCGATTGTTCGCTAGGTGGTAAAGGAGCACCTCTGCGATTATTCTTGCCGGGTCAGCGGATGTGTACCTCGACCGGGTGAAGCCGAAAGCTAGCGTTCTTAAGGGAATATTCGGTCGGTGAACTGAAAGATGATTTTAACTATTTACCCATCTGCCCCAGGATGATTTTCTGCTTTCTAGCAGTTTTGACATGCACTTTAGGGCATGCATCCCAAAAAAGGAACCCTTAACGGAACTATTCTCCTGGAAGATGTTTCTTACTATCCATGTAATATAACATAACTAGTTGGGCACTTATGCGATACAACAATAATGACCCCTCGCCTTGTCTCCATGCATACCTTGTTCTTATATAACCACGAAGGTATTCGGACACACTCCGGACTATTGGGTCACGAGGTCGAAGCGAAAAGGTCCGCTATGACAAGCGATCTACAATCCGGCTAGAAGACATTTTCATGTCATATTTTTACATAGTCAACTCGACTCATTGTATTCCTTCACAATGCCATCTAATAGGCTATCTAATTTACAATCTTGTTGGGAATACTTGGCGGCCAATTCTACTTGGCCGCACACTAACTTACAGGGATCTCCTTCCCATCAGGGCCCCACAGTCCGACCTCGGCCATGTGGTTTGGGTCAACAACCGTGTACAGCGTCTTTACCATGGCCCAGCCTCCTGGCGCCTTGACGGCAGGCCGATATCTTCCATAGTCGGAGCGCCACGTGCTCCTTGAAGCCGCTCTGCCAGCTCCCCAATGCCTTGAGCGGGGAGATAGATAGCCACAAGGCTGGCCGGCGCCTTTCATCACCAACTTCGTTCGTGTAGTAGCGAGAGATTCGGGAAGAAGATCACCCAAGTATTGGGCATCTCCTCCTTAGGGCGACCTGTGAGCAAACCTACATACATGTTTATGTTAGTCGCCTTCCTCGCCGAACTCTTTCAAAGTTCGCTCAAGCACTTATGAAAATGCCGCGACGGTTGTCGATTCTCCTTCTGGTCGGACAAGCTGAGCACGAACATCCTTTAGTTCCTCACCCAGTTTGGTGTTGGCATATTGGAGGTTATTTTTCTCCCGCCGCACCTCGTAAGCACGCTCTCGCCGACCTTTAGCTGGCGCAAGAGTTGTTGCTTGTCCGAATCTAGTCCGCGCCATCTGCAATATTTTTGTCGATTTACACACCGCCGCACTTCAAAAACTATTTATCTTTTGAAGCGTATATTACGGAGGGGTCTCTGTGGCTCCCCACATGGCGGCTAGTCTTGACCTCAAGTTGGGCCTTGCATTATTCAAGCTCCCGGGACAGTCGGGTACTCTTTTTGTAAGATCTCAGCATAACAAATGATCCTTAAATCAGCTATTCTAACTATTTTAAGTCTCGGGACTCTTGGCATATATAATCATCAAATTTCCTCACCGTATGTCCTTTACATACTGCTCAGTGGCTCTGGCTAGACCATCTTGGCGGCACGGAGTGCGATCTCCCAATTGAAGGCATTCAAGGCCTCTTGGGAGAAACATGCGTCACGAAGAACTGTCCGGCAGCGCTGTGATTCATGGCGCTCTCCACCTCGGAGTTGGTGGCGGACAATCTGTCGGCATGCTCTGTCGGAGGAGCATCCGACATACGCCTCGTGCTTCGCCTCCGCTTCGGACTGGCTTTAGAGCCCGGGTGGCGGAGGTTCGATTAACAACCTCTCCGGACTCATCCCGCGAGTGCTCTTTTTGACAAGAGCATCAGGCGTTAATCGCCTTCGAGAATCAATCCTAGGAACATGGTGACACGCCATACCGTTGGGCGGAGTTTCGATCCGGACCACACTTCTTTTTAGCCTGCGGGGCAGACTGCCTTGTTGGCTAGTCGCCCTTGGAGCTCGGCTTCCTGCCTCGAAGGTACCCTGCGAAACACCATTGGTATACGGTGATCAAGAAATAAGCACGGATGGGTCATTATCGAATATTGGGACCTCGGTCTCGATTACTGCGGTGGAAGTATTCCGGTAATCGGCCGTGATGGCAGCCAAAGCATTATCGATGCTAAGTTGGTAGAACACCTTGTCGATCAACTCCACCTTTATATCCGGATCCTCTTGGAGGCGGATCGAGGACCGTTCGGATCCTCGGGTTGTGAGGCGGGCTGTGTATCTTCTCCATGGCCTGGCGCGGTTTCTGCAGAAACCATGAAATGAGATATTTAATTACGGGAACATGGATCGGACAGGCCACAAAGATGTTTGCTTACCCAACTTCGAGGATTATTCGAAGAAAACTCGCTCAGTGGGTTGACGCGGAGAAAATCCTCCTCCTCCCCTTTATACATGGCAGACAAGATCTTCACCAGTTCGGTGACCGATCCTGGCCCTTTGCGGCCATGGCGGGTGGCATCGTCCTCCCCGTTGAAGTCCCACATGGGGTGGCCCTATATTGGAGCGGCTGCACTCCCCTCATAATGCAGATTGCCATGACTCCAATCATGGTCAATCCGGCATGAGCCAGTAATCTTATTCGGCTCATCAAGTAAAGGACATCCCGGTCATTTTCCCTCTGGGGGCTCCGAGGGCGCCAGCTTAGGCGCTTCTTCAGAGGAGCATTGCTAAACTCCGGAAGGCCGATCTGAACAGGATCCGGCAGCGGGACGTCCTCCATGTAAAACCATTCCGAAGGCCAGTCTTCGGACGCCTTCTTCGGGGTTTCGGATAGATATCCGGTCCCGGCGATGCGCCATAGTTCGCTCCGCCCACTTGATATATTGACCCCTCATGAGAACGGGGTACTAGGCAGAATAATCTCTTCTACAGCGAAATGAGCCTCGGCGCCAAGAATAGTTAGCAAAGGGCCATGAAGCCCGCGATGTGCAAAATGGAGGCAGGCGTAAGGTGGTGCAGCTGGAGGCCGTAGAACTCCAAGATCCCCCAGAGAAACGGATGGATTGGAAATCCGAGTCCTCTTACTAGATAAGAGACGAAGCATACCCGCTCTCCTTTAGAGGGATCGGGGACACTCTCCGCTTGCTTTCCGCCCTTGTAGGTGGCAAGTCCGCTCAAACCGAACCATGAAGGCCGGGGGAAGAAATCCCTTGGTTTGGAGTATAACTAGCTCGCTATGCGGGACTGAGCATCTCTCCCAATTTCCAGGCTGAGGGCTGGGAGCGCGAGAGGAGGAGCCGTGTCGACTGTCCATGATGGAATGGGCTTTGGTCAGAGGCGCTCCGATGAAAGCTCGCGAAGGGGGGATGGTGTGACTCAGATCTAGATCCTCGCCCCTTTTATAGGCAGCTCATTTGCGCAGCTAGGGGGGTAAGTGTAAAAATACCATGGCTTTTCACATTCATTCAAACACGTGGAAGATGGCCATTATTGGGCGTAGAAGCCAAGGAGCGCAGCATTTATCAGAAGCCGGACACTATTCGACAAGTATATGGAATTTGGAGAAGAACCCGCCTCGCAATGCCGAAGACAATCAACGCGTCGGACTCATCGTCATTGAAGCCTGGTTCGGGGGCTACTGAGGGAGTCCCGGATTAGGGGGTGTCCGAATAGCCGAACTATCACCGTTGGCCGGACTCCTGGACTATGAAGATACAAGATTGAAGACTTCGTCCCGTGTCCGGATGGACATTCCTTGGCATGGAAGGCAAGCTTGGCGATACGGATATGTAGATCTCCTACCATTGTAACCGACTCTGTGTAACCCTAACCTATCCGGTGTCTATATAAACCGGAGGGTTTTAGTCCGTAGGACGAACAACAATCATACCATAGGCTAGCTTCTAGGGTTTAGCCTCCTTGATCTCGTGGTAGATCTACTCTTGTACTACCCATATCATCAATATTAATCAAGCAGGAGTAGGGTATTACCTCCATCGAGAGGGCCCGAACCTGGGTAAAAACATCGTGTCCCTTGTCTCCTGTTACCATCCGCCTAGACGCACACTTCGGGACCCCCTACCCGAGATCCGCCGGTTTTGACACCGACAATAAGTATTACGGTGGGTGAAGAAATTACCTTTTAAGCAATTGATAGAATTGAGCATAGTTATGAGAATATCTAGGTACGATCATTTATATAGGCATCACGTCCGTGACAAGTAGACCGACTCCTGCCTGCATCTACTACTATTACTCCACACATCGACCGCTATCCAGCATGCATCTAGAGTATTAAGTTCATAAGAACGGAGTAACGCTTTAAGCAAGATGACAAGATGTAGAGGGATAAACTCATGCAATATGATATAAACCCCATCTTGTTATCCTCGATGGCAACAATACAATGCGTGTCGTTTCCCTTTCTATCACTGGGATCGAGCACCGCAAGATTGAACCCAAAGCTAAGCACTTCTCCCATTGCAAGAAATATCAATCTAGTAGGCCAAACTAAACTGATAATTCAAAGAGACTTGCAAAGATAACCAATCATACATAAAAGAATTCAAAAGAAGATTCAAATATTGTTCATAGATAAACTTGATCATAAACCCACAATTCATCGGTCCCGACAAACACACCGCAAAAGAAGATTACAGCGAATAGATCTCCATGAGAATCATGGAGAACTTTGTATTGAGATCCAAAGAGAGATAAGAAGCCATCTAGCTAATAACTATGGACCCGAAAGTCTAAGGTAAACTACTCACACATCATCCGAGAGGCTATGGTGTTGATGTAGAAGCCCTCCGTGATCAATGCCCCCTCCGGCAGGACGCCGGAAAAGGCCCCAAGATGGGATCTCACGGGTACAGAAGGTTGCGGCGGTGGAATTAGGTTTTCGTGGATGCCTCTGTTGGTTCGGGGGTACGTAGGTATATATAGGAGGAAGAAGTACGTCGGTGGAGCAATGTGGGCCCCATGAGGGTGGAGGGCGCGCCCAGGGGGGTAGGCGCGCCCCCTGCCTCGTGCTCTCCTCATTGATTGCTTGACGTGGACTCCAAGTCCTCTGGATCACGTTTGTTCCAAAAATCACGTTCCCGAAGGTTTCATTCCGTTTGGACTCCGTTTGATATTGTTTTTCTGCGAAACACTGAAATAGGCAAAAAAAACAGCAATTTGGGCCGGGCCTCCGGTTAATAGGTTAGTCCCAAAAATAATATAAAAGTGTATAATAAAGCCCATTAAACATCCAAAACAGAATATAATATAGCATGGAACAATAAAAAATTATAGATACGTTGGAGACGTATCAAGCATCCCCAAGCTTAATTCCTGCTCGTCCTCGAGTAGGTAAATGATAAAAACAGAATTTTTGATGTGGAATGCTACTTGGCATAATTTTCAATGTAATTCTCTTAATTGTGGTATGAATGTTCAGATCCGAAAGATTCAAGACAAAAGTTTAATATTGACATAAAAATAATAATACTTCAAGCATACTAACTAAGCAATTATGTCTTCTCAAAATAACATGGCCAAAGAAAGTTATCCCTACAAAATCATATAGTCTGGCTATGCTCTATCTTCATCACACAAAGTATTTAATCATGCACAACCCCGATGACAAGCCAAGCAATTGTTTCATACTTTTGGTGTTCTCAAACTTTTTCAATCTTCACACAATACATGAGCGTGAGCCATGGACATAGCACTATATGTGGAATAGAATGGTGGTTGTGGAGAAGACAAAAAGGGAGAAGATAGTCTCACATAAACTAGGCGTATCAACGGGCTATGGAGATGCCCATCAATAGATCAATGTGAGTGAGTAGGGATTGCCATGCAACAGATGCACTAGAGCTATAAGTATATGAAAGCTCAACAAAAGAAACTAAGTGGGTGTGCATCCAACTCGCTTGCTCACGAAGACCTAGGGCATTTTGAGGAAGCCCATCATTGGAATATACAAGCCAAGTTCTATAATGAAAATTTCCCACTAGTATATGAAAGTGACAACATAAGAGACTCTCTATCATGAAGATCATGGTGCTACTTTGAAGCACAAGTGTGGTAAAACGATAGTAGCATGGTCCCTTCTCTCTTTTTCTCTCATTTTTTTGTTTGGGCCTTTTTTTATGGCCTATTTTTTTTAGTCCGGAGTCTCATCCCGACTTGTGGGGGAATCATAGTCTCCATCATCCTTTCCTCACCGAGACAATGCTCTAATAATGATGATCATCACACTTTTATTTTCTTACAACTCAAGAATTACAACTCAATACTTAGAACAACAATATGACTCTATGTGAATGCCTCCGGCGGAGTACCAGGATATGCAATGAATCAAGAGTGACATGTATGAAAGAATTATGAATGATGGCTTTGCCACAAATACGATGTCAACTACATGATCATGCAAAGCAATATGACAATGATGGAGCGTGTCATAATAGACGGAATGGTGGTAAGTTGCATGGCAATATATCTCGGAATGGCTGTGGAAATGCCATGATAGGTAGGTATGGTGGCTGTTTTGAGGAAGATGTATGGTTGGTTTATGATACCGGCGAAAAGTGCGTGGTATTAGATAGGCTAGCAATGGTGGAAGGATGAGAGTGCGTATAATCCATGGACTCAACATTAGTCATAAAGAACTCATATACTTGTTGCAAAAATCTATTAGTTATCAAAATAAAGTATTACGCGCATGCTCCTAGGGGGATAGATTGGTAGGAAAAGACCATCGCTCATCCCCGACCGCCACTCATAAGGAAGACAATCAATAAATAAATCATGCTCCGACTTCATCACATAACGGTTCACCATACGTGCATGCTACGGGAATCACAAACTTTAACACAAGTATTTCTCAAATTCAAAACTACTCAACTAGCATGACTTTAATATTACCATCTTCATATCTCAAAACAATTATCAAGCATCAAACTTCTCATAGTATTTGTGACGCCCCCGATTCAATCGTACACTAATCATGCACGCAAATGTGTACGATCAAGATCAGGGACTCACGGGAAGATATCACAACACAACTCTACAAATAAAATAAGTCGTACAAGCATCATAATACAAGCCGAGGGCCTCGAGGGCTCGAATACAAGTGCTCGATCATAGACGAAGTCAGTGAAGCAACAATATCTGAGTACGGACATAAGTTAAACAAGGTGCCATAAGATGGCTAGCACAAACTGGGATACTGATCGAAGAGGAACAGGCCTCCGCCTCGATCCTCCTAGGTCACTCCCGGTCGTCCGTGGGCTGGCTGCACGTAGTAGTAGGCGCCTCGCAGTAGTAGTCGTCATAGGCGGCGCGCGTCGCTCTCGGGCTCCATCGTCGATTGCAGCAACCGAGTAGAGGTAGGGGAAAAGGGGAACAAGGCAACCGTGAGTACTCATCCAAAGTACTGCAAGCAAGGAACTACACTACATATGCATGGATATATGTGTAAAGGCCATATCGGTGGACTGAATCTGCAGAATGCCAATAAGAGGGGATAGCTAGTCTTAACGAAGACTACGCTCGACACCTGTCTTACAATGAATGAAGAGGACAACGGAAGTCCTCCAAGTAACATCATATAGCAATAATCCTACCCGCAATCCCTTCTCATAACCCCGAGCGAGAGCGACCACCGGTTGTATCGGCACTTGGAAGGGTGTGTTTTATCAAGTATCCGGTTCTAGTTGTCATAAGCTCAAGGTACAACTCCAAGTCGTCCCATTATCAAGATCACGGCTATCCAATAGACTAACTTCCTGCAGGGTGCACCATCTTACCCAAAGACGCTTGATCCCATTTGGCGGACACACTTTCCGGGTCATGCCCGCCGCGTAAGATCAATACGCCGCAGCCCCACCTAGGCACAACAGAGAGGCCAACCGCGCCGTCTAAACCTAAGCGCCGCAGGGTGCAGGCCCATCGCCTGAGCACACCTGCACGTTAAGTAGGGCGGCCGAAGCAGACCTAGCCAGCAGTGCGTTCAGTCCAATCCGGCAGCGCCGCCCGTCGTTGACGTCTGAAGTGCTTGGTGATACCACGACGCCGGATACCCATAACTACTCCAGCGTAGATGGTTAGTGCGTATAAGCTCAGAGCCAACCCAGATCAAATACCAAGACCTCGTAAGCGTGTTAAGTAACCGCGAACGCCGAACAGGCCAGCCCACCTCTCTCCTAGGCGGTCTCAACCTGCCCCTGTCGCTCGCCTCAAAGATCCACTCATGGTGCTCCATCACCCGACCCGACTTTAGTCTCCACATGTATCATGTATAAGTATATAGTCTATACCGTGATCATCTCCCAAGTGATCACGGCCCGATAGTATAGCACGCAGACGGACAAGAAAGTAGGGCCACAGATGAAAGTACTAGCATCCTATACTAAGCATATAGGATTGCGGTAAGGTAACAAATGGTTACAAGGACAAAGCTATGCAAAGAAGATAGGAGTATCTGAAAACAGAACATGCTATGCTACTCTAATGCAAGCAGTGTAGATAAGAGGAGGCGATATCCGTGATCAAGGGGGGCTTGCCTGGTTGCTCGGGCAAGAGAGAGGGTCGTCAACACCGTAGTCGAACTGCCAAGCAGCGTCGGTCTCGTAGTCTACCGGAGAGAAGAGGGGAAGAAACAATGAATACAAAGTAAACAGATGCATATCGATGCATGACATGCCAAGAAGCGATGCTAGGCGTGCCCTAACGTGGTATGAGGGGGTATGGTTAGGGGAAAACATCCGGGAAGTTTTCCGGTTCGACGTCATCGATGATGAACCGGAGAGGAAAGTTTGCAGTTCGATAGGTTAGAGGCGTGTGGTGGACGAACGGACCGCATATCCGGATTCGTCCTCGCTGCGTTACGAGTAACTTTCATGTTGAAAATATTTTAATCCGGATTACGGATTAAAAGATATGATTTTTAAAAGATTTTATTAATTTCTGGAATTTAACTAATTATTTAATTAATTTCGAAAATGCATTTATGACATCAGCATGATGTCATGCTGACATCAGCAGTCAACATGGTTGACTAAGTCAACCCTGACAGGTGGGTCCCGCATGTCATTTTCTGTTATCTAATTAACCTAATCAAAGTTAATTAACATTAGTTCATTAGGTTAATTAGTGATTAGGGTTAATTAATCAGAATTAATTAGATTAATTAATTACTTAATTAATTAATTAGTTAATTAGTTTTATTTAATTTTTCATTTTCTTTTTATTTCTAAACCGTTCTGTGGGGGGTGGGGCCCCCATGTCATCGACCCAGGGGCCAAACGGGCGTGGGTCTAACGGGCGGTGGCGACGGATAAGGCGGCACCACCACCGAACGGTATGAGAGGGTCGCGCAGCACGGCGAGGCCATTGAAGCGATGGGGTGGGCGCAGCAGTGGTGGCCGAGGCCACGACGGCGGCCGAGGGGCCGCAGCCACGGCGAGGGTGGCTGGCCAAAAGCGGCGCGGGCGAAGGCGGCCGGGCGGCGGGGCAAGGCAGCGATGGCCGGGCGTCGGGAGGAGTGGCGAGCGCCGTGCGGGCCGCGGTGAAATCGAAGCGCCGCCATGGCGAGAGATGGTGTGGAGGCGTCGGCATGCAGCGTCGCACCGCAAGGCCGCCGGGTGGGGAGAACGTCGGAAGGGGCCGGGGTTCGGCGGCCGTGGGAAGCGGCGCCATTCAGCGGGGAAGGAGCGGAAAGCAGGGGAAGGCGGCGAACATGGCGGCGGAGCCGCGGCGGGCTCTGGCGTCGTTCGAGGGGAGAGGGGATCGACGGGGGGGAGAAGGAGTCGAAGCTCACAGCGGGCGGCGTGGGGTCTAGGGGAGCGGGCTCGGTGGAGCACGATGGAGTCCAGCGAGGAGGCGGGTGGGGAAGCAGCCGCCGGTGTCGGGGAGGCGTCCGGTGAGGCGGAGGGTTGAAGTCGACCAGCGGCCGGCGCAGCGCCTGTGGGGCGACGGAGGAAGGAGGGGCCGGCGGTGGTGTAGAGGAGGAGGAGGGGTCCGGGCGGCGGTTGGGGGCGGGGGCCCAAGCGAGGTGGGCGCGCGGGGGTCCTCGCCCTCGATCTGGATCGGGCGGGGCAGAGAAGGGATCGGGGAGGAAATGGGGCTAGGGTTTCCCAGCAGTGGGGAGGGGTTAAGTGGCCGGGGGTGGCTGGGCGGCCAGGGGAGGGGCTGGGCCAGGGGTGAGGGGCCAGTGGGAGGGGCTTGTCGGGCTGGGGGGAAGGGCTGGCCCAGATGGGCCAGGGGGGTTCCCTCCCTCTTTTCTTCTTCTTTTTCTTTTGTTTTATTATTTTTCTTTTTTCTGTTTTAGTATAATTAAAATGCCAAAACATTTTACAAAATTTTGTGCACCCCACCATAATTAGGTTTGCTATTTTAGACAACCCCCGAGCATTTTAGTTTTAGGTTTTTGAAACTTTTTATCTTTGCTTTTGTTTCGAATTTATTTGCAGACCGGTTTCGAATCAACGTGAGGTTAGCCATTAGTAACCGGGGTGATTACTGTTCCTTAATCATCCGGGTGTTACAAATCTCCTCCACTACAAGAAATCTCGTCCCGAGATTTAGGAGGTAGAAGGAAAGAGTGCGGGGTTTTCATCTCGAAGACGATCCTCGCGTTCTGTGTGGCTTCTTGAGTGATTCGACCACTGGACCTTGAGGAACTTGATCGCCTTCTGACGTGTGCGGCGTTCAGCTTGGTCGAGAATGCGGACCGGATGCTCTTTATAGGAGAGGTCCTGTTGCAATTCGAGCACTTCATGGTCCACTGCTCTGATTGGGTCCTTGAAGCAGCGTCGGAGTTGGGACACGTGGAACACATCGTGAACCTGAGAAAGGTTCGACGGAAGCTCCAGTTGATATGCCACTTTTCCACGCCTTTCCAAAATAGTGAATGGGCCAATATAGCGAGGAGCTAGCTTGCCTTGATCCCGGCGCGTGAGCACCCTTCATTGGTGTAACGCGAAGATAGGCCTTTTCGCCAGTTGATAGACCATGTCCTTGTGATGACGGTCATAATTACTCTTTTAGACGAGACCGAGCAGTCTTGAGATTCTCGCGAATAATGCGGACTTGTTCTTCGCATATTGGATAATATCCGGACGAAGAGTGGACGCTCCCGCTTCGACCAGTTCGGAGGGGTTCGCACTTTCGCCTATATAACACTTCAAGGGGCCATCTTCGACTAGCTTGATAGCTATTATTATAAGAGAACTCAGCATACGGAGAGATTCCTCCCATTTCTTGCCGAATGAAACGACACAAGCTCAAGCATCTCTTCGAGAATTTGGTTGACACGTTCAACTTGCCCTTGAGATCATGGATGAAAAGCAATCTTCGAAAGATAAATGAGTCCCCATAGCTTCTTGAAAACTTTCCTAATCTTGAAGTGAATAAGCTGCCACGGTCCGAATCGATAACCAAAGGAATACCGTGAAGTGAAACAATTCGGACATATAGAGCGCTGCAAGCTGGCTAGCAGTGATCGCTTCTTTGACCGCCGAAAATGTGCAACTTTAGAAATCCGTCAATGACGACAAGAATAGCATCATTACCTTTCTGCGATTTGGGAAATCCAAGGACGAAGTCCATTTCAACATGGTCCCATTTCCATTCGGGAATAGAGATAGGTTGCAGAGTTCCAAAGCAGGCCTTTGATGTTCTCGCTTGATACGACGGCAAACGCCACACTCGTAAACATAGCGAGCAATGTCCTCGCTTCATATTAGACCACCGTAATCTCGATTTAATGTCTTGATACATCTTTGTACTGCCGTGGTGGATACATAGAGGCGTATCATGAGCTTCTTTCATAACCTTCGAGTCATATTCAGGTTTTCCTTCTTACGGCACCACTAGGCGGCCTTTGAAGTACAAGGCGCCATCATCGAGAATAGTGAAGGATGAAGGAATTCCTTTCTTGATGTCTTGTTTAAGCTTATGTACTTCAGAGTCAAATCCTGCATTGTCTTTATGGTGCCCACGAGATCGGGTTCAACAGCCAGGTATAGAGGGAACCTGGGAACAACACGGAGATTCATCTTATGGAACTCCGGAGGAGGGGAGCGAGTGCACCGGAGGAACAATATGGAGGTTCAGCTTTCGATTTCTTCAACAAGTGGGGCTGAACTTGGTGAACTCAAGGTGGTTGCAGAAGACTTGCGGCTCAAGGCATCAGCCATTACATTAGCCTTGCTCGGCGATAGGAAATACCCAAATCAAAGTCCGCCACGCCTCCATCCATCTCTGCACGACGGAGGTTCAGGTCTGGCTGAGTAAATGATACTTCAGACTTTGGTGGTCGGTGAAGATCTCGCAATGATTACCAAGATGGTAATGTCGCCACTGCTTTAGTGCATGAATGACGGCAGCAAGTTCGAGGTCATGAACTGGGTAGTTCTCCTCGTGAGGGCGCAACTGTCGAGAGGCATAGGCAACTACTTTGCGCTCTTGCATTAGGACACCGCCTAATCCTTGACGAGAAGCGCCGCGATAAATGACGAAGTCCTTCTTAGTATCGGGAGGAGCTAGCACCGGGCGAAGTCAACTTGTCTTTGAGTGCTGGAAACTTTCCCGACACTTATCTCGCCCATTGGAATTTGACGCCTTTATGCAACAAAGTTAGTCGAGGCTCGGCAATCTTGGAGAAGTTCTCGACTAATCGACGCAATAGTGGCGAGACCGAGAAAACTTCGACTTGCTTAACGTTCTTCGGAGGAGTCCAATCGAGAATAGCCTGAACTCTTTTAGGGTTGACGGCAATACCATCCTTAGAAATGACATGCCCAAGATAGGTTACTTCGGGAAGCCAGAACTCACATTTGGAGAACTTGGCATAGAGCTGATGCTCTCTAGCTTTTCCAGCACAAGACGAAGATGTTCGGCATGTTCTTCTTCATTCTTGGAAAAGATCAGATATCATCCAGATAAACCACTTACTTAACTTGTCGAGGTAATCCATGAATATATAGTTCATCGAGCGAGAGAAGGTGGCTGGAGCATTGGTTGCCGAAGACATGATGGTGTACTCGTATGAACCATAACGAGTCACAAATGCGGTCTTGGGGATATCCTCCTCACGAACACGGATCTGGTGGTAACCCAACCTCAAGTCGAAGTTTCGAGAACACCGATTTAACCAGCCAATTGATCATAAAGATCATTGATCCGAGGAAGAGGATACTTATTCTGAATGGTAGCTTGATTTATAGGACGGTAGTCTTGGACCAATCGGTTTGTCCCATCCTTCTTCTTAACAAAGAGAGAAGGTGCTCCCCAAGGAGAGCAACTTGGGCGAATGAAACCGCTTTGAAGAGATTTGTCGATTTCCGCCTTTAGCTCAAGGAGTTCATGCGGCGGCATCTTGTAGGGCCGCTTGGCTATAGGAGTGGTGCCTGGTTTCAAGTCGATGACGAATTCGACAGCTCTAGCAGGGGGAATCCCTTGAAGTTCTTCAGGAAAGACGTCCTGGAAGTCGCGAACGACAGGAATGTTTTCAATTCCCTCGAGGGTGCGGCGTTCAATGCATTCAATGCATAGAGTCTTGCCTCGCATTTTGCACCGATGAGCTTGGTAAGTGACTATTTCATCCGAAGGGTGTAGCAGATGGACGGTCTTAGTGGCGCAAACGATTGACGCCAGATGTGCTTTCAACCAATTCATTCCCGAATGAGGTCAATGCTACAAGACTTCAAAGACGATAGGAGAGACAAGGAATTCCATTCCTTCGATTTCAACGGGGACGTCGTTGCAAATCATGGAGGTCCGACATTGGCCCGCGGGGGTGTGTACTAATAGTGAAGCATTCATGTCTTCACTTTTAATGCCATGCATGAATGCAAAATCTTCGACATGGATGAATGCGATGCCTCAGATCAAATAAGACACATGCTGGTACTGAATTTACGAAAGTGTACCCATCACAAGAGCAGGTTGGTCTTGAGCTTCGCTCGAGATCAACGTGGTTGGCCTGAGCTTGCCCATAAGACTTGCCGGTGTTGTTGCGGTTCGGGTGTTTCCACGGCCACCGCCGGAAGGGCCACCGATTCGGGTTCTGGTTGCATTCTCTAGCACGGTGCCTCTGTTGTCCGCACCAAGCACAAACCATTATTGGGAGTGGGAACAGAGCTTGGGGTGGTGGAGCTGGGAGCTTGGCTGCTTAGTTGTAGGCGGGGCGAGGTGTAGCATAGTTCTGCCTTGAAGCGTGTGCATTCGGCTGGTACATGCTGTTGGGAATCCATATCTTGCGCTTCGCAAGGACGGGCCCAAGATGAGCCCGTGTCACGGTTGCGCTCGTTAGAGCTCGGTATTCCTGCAGACCAGTTTCGACATTGATAGCTTTGTTCACCAAGGTGGCGAAATCAGCAAAGTCGTGCACTAGAAGTGCGAGCTTGATGTCGCCTTGAAGTCCGCCACGGAACTTCTCCCGCTGCGTGCATCGCTTGTAATATCCTCTTCAAATAGCGAGACAAGTCCAGAACTCTCGCGATAGGCTTCAACAGTCTTGTTGCCTTGGGTAAGGTTGCGAACTCACGCTTCTTCCGTCCATGACCCCTTGAGGGATGAAGCGGCACGGAAGGCGGCCCGAAGTCTGCCAGGTGATGAGTGTTCCAACTGGCGAGTACGCCTGTGGCTGTCCCACCATTGAGCTGCGGGTCCCTTCAGAAGAAGGATGCAAAGGTGACATAGCTGGCAGGGCTACATCAGCAGACTCCATCTCATAGGTGATGTCACGGAGCCAATCATCAAGATCCAAAGGGCTGAGTTGAGCTGCGGTACACGCCGGGTTCAGCGTATGAAATCCTGCAGTTGTTCCGCTTTGGGTGCTGGTGCATATTCGGGCGAGGCTCGAGCCATCTCCATGAACTGGCGATTCATCTCGAGCTGTTGGATCATACCAGCCATGTACTCAAAGCGGTGGTGGGAAGTTGGCACCACGACCACGACCTGCTGGCCTAACCATCCCGCTATTATATAACAGGGTTGTTCAGCATTTGAGAAAATATGCAAGAGACAGGAATCATTCATGATGAAACATGCATAATGAAAGCAAAGATGATGGGAACTACATAGTAGTTGGCATATCTTACAAAAGGATTCATGCATAGAGTTCGATACATAGAGTCCAAAGACATAGACTACTACATCATAGGCGGCACGCAGTGCTCGCGCGGCGAATACATCAAACACTAAAAAGCAAGTCTACATCAGTCCCACGCGGCATCGCGGAGGTAGCTGTAGCCCCAAAGCTGGTAGTGCGGCAGGGATAGTCCTCCACGCCGGTGACTGGGGCCGGATACTCGGTGCTGAATCCGACGCCCGTGTGGCGTAAAGGGCCAAGTCGGAGAGTAGCCTCCCACGTCGGGCCAACCGACACCCTGGGGCATCACGGTCCTAGCTGGGTAGATCGCAGAACGCGGCAGCTCTCCGGATCGGACAAAGGGGTGCATCAGCGTCAGAGCACGGTAGAGGTGCTGACGGGTGATGTACAACTCGTGGCGAAGAGCTCGGTTTATCTCGATCCAGCCCATCGCATGCGTAACAAAGTTCGATGGTGGAAGGGCTCTCGGTGACAGATGGTGTAGGCAGCAGTAGTAACCTCCTCACCAACATCGACGCGATAGCAATGTGCCCAAGGGGAGGTGTCCAACTCTCGATACTCGCACGAAGACGTGTCGAGCAGCATAAGCAGATCGTGGACTGCCATATCGATAGTCACTCCAACACCATGTGCGGTGTGCAGACAAGAGTGGACTCATACTCCCGAGAGTAGAGGTGGACGATGGCGCTGCATCGCTCCTCGGTTGTAGTCCCGGTACTCCTCATAGACGGTGTACTCGGGGTGCCAGCGATAACCCGATAGGTCATCATTTCGCTAGCACCGCAGTGATCCCGAGGCACCAATGGCCGTCGTGTGGCGCACGACCTGCCTCGTGGGTTCCATCTGAAAACAAAGACGCTTCAAAGGAGTCAAATGACAAGTGTGGAAATTTCTCAAATACAATTCCAAGAACAACTAAGGCTATATCCAACTTTGGGGTGAATGCGGTCACGGGATCCTAGTGATAGTTAGTAAAATCGTTTAACCCGAGTAGAAGAGAGTTCAGAGTCCCAGAGTAAAGGTCGAGGAGTAAAAGATCCTAGTACCACCCGATGGCGGCGTGGGCCCGTAAGGCACACAGCCAAGTTAGTAAAAGTTTTGCAATGTCTAGACTCGACTTCGCCAAGGAGTGTGGAAGGGGATTCCTACAGCAATGGCTCGATACCAACTTGTGACGCCTCGATTCAATCGACACTAATCATGCACGCAAATGTGTATGATCAAGATCGAGACTCACGGAAGATATCACAACACAACTCTACAAATAAAATAAGTCGTACAAGCATCATAATACAAGCCGGGGCCTCGAGGGCTCGAATACAAGTGCTCGATCATAGACGAAGTCAGCGGAAGCAACAATATCTGAGTACGACATAAGTTAAACAAGGTGCCATAAGATGGCTAGCACAAACCGGGATACAGACGAAGAGGAACAGGCCTCCCGCCTCGATCCTCCTAGGTCACTCCCGGTCGCCGCCGTCGGCTACACGTAGTAGTAGGCGCCTCCAGTAGTAGTCGCCATAGGCGGCGGCGTCGCTCTGGGCTCCATCGTCGATTGCAGCAACCGAGTAGAGGTAGGGGAAAAGGGGAACAAGGCAACCGTGAGTACTCATCCAAAGTACTGCAAACAAGGAACTACACTACATATGCATGGATATATGTGTAAAGGCCATATCGGTGGACTGAATCGCAGAATGCCGAATAAGAGGGGATAGCTAGTCTTAACGAAGACTACGCTCGACACCTGCCTTACAATGCATGTAAGAGGACAACGGAAGTCCTCCAAGTAACATCATATAGCAATAATCCTACCCGCAATCCCTCGCCATAACCCCGAGCGAGAGCGACCACCGGTTGTATCCGCACTTGGAAGGGTGTGTTTTATCAAGTATCCGGTTCTAGTTGTCATAAGCTCAAGGTACAACTCCAAGTCGCCCTGTTATCAAGATCACGGCTATCCGAATAGACTAACTTCCGCAGGGTGCACCATCTTACCCAAAGACGCTTGATCCCATTTGGCCGGACACACTTTCCGGGTCATGCCCGCCAGCGAAGATCAATACGTGCAGCCCCACCTAGGCACAAGAGAGGCCAGACGCCGGTCTAAACCTAAGCGCCAGGGTCAGGGCCCATCGCCTGAGCACACACAAGACGCTATGCGGGCGGCCGGAAGCAGCACCTAGCCAGCGAGCGTTCAGCCCAAATCCGGCGCTATCCGCTCGTCGTCGACGTCTGAAGTGCCGGTGATACCACGACGCCGGATACCCATAATTACTCCCCGTAGATGGTTAGTGCGTATAAGCTCAGAGCCAACCCAGATCAAATACCAAGACCTCGTTAAGCGTGTTAAGTAACATGAACGCCAACAGGGCCAGCCCCACTCTCTCCTAGGCGGTCTCAACCTGCCTGCCGCCCGCCTCAAAGATCCACTCATGGGTGCTCCATCACCGACCCGACTTTAGTCTCCACATGTATCATGTATAAGTATATAGTCTATACCGTGATCATCTCCCGAGTGATCACGGCCCGATAGTATAGCACGCAGACGGACAAGAAAGTAGGGCCACAGATGAAAGTACTAGCATCCTATACTAAGCATATAGGATTGCGTAAGGTAACAAAAGTTACAAGGACAAAGCTATGCAGCGGTATAGGAGTATCTCGAAAACAAGAATATGCTATGCTACTCTAATGCAAGCAGTAGATAAGAGTAGGCGATATCCGTGATCAAGGGGGGCTTGCCTGGTTGCTCGCAAGAGAGAGGGTCGTCAACACCGTAGTCGAACCGCCAGCAGCAGCAGCTCGGTCTCGTAGTCTACCGGAGAGAAGAGGGGAAGAAACAATGAATACAAAGTAAACAGATGCATATCGATGCATGACATGCCAAGAAGCGATGCTAGGCGTGCCCTAACGTGGTATGAGGGGGTATCGTTAGGGGAAAACATCCGGAAGTTTTCCTGCCCGGACGTCTGTCGATGTGATGAACCGAGAGGAAAGTTTGCAGGTTCGATAGGTTAGAGGCGTGTGGTGGACGAACGGATCGCGATCTGGATTCATCTCGCTGCTCGAGTAACTTTCATGTTGAAAATATTTTAATCCGGATTACGGATTAAAAGATATGATTTTAAAAGATTTTATTAATTTCGGAATTTAACTAATTATTTAATTAATTTCAAAATGCATTTATGATATCAAGATGATGTCATGCCGACATCAAGATCAACAGGGGTTGATGAGTCAACCCGACATGTGGGTCCCACATGTCATTCTTCTTATCTAATTAACCTAATCAAAGTTAATTAACATTAGTTAATTAGGTTAATTAGTGATTAGGTTAATTAATCAGAATTAATTAGATTAATTAATTACTTAATTAATTAATTAATTAATTAATTAGTTAATTAGTTTTATTTAATTTTTCATTTTCTTTTTATTTCTAAACCGTTCTGTGGGGGGTGGGGCCCCCATGTCATCGACCCAGGGGCCAAACGGGCGTGGGTCTAACTGGCAAAGTGGCGGGCGGATAGGCGGCGCTGCACCAGCCCGAACGGCGCAGAGGGTCACGCCTGGACGGCGAGGCCATTCGGGCGATGGGGTGGCGCGCGAGCCGGGTGGCCGAGGCCACGACGGCCGGAGGGGCCGCAGCCACGGCGAGGGTGGCCGGCCAACAAGCGGCGCCGGGCGAGGCGACCGGCGGCGGTCGGGGCAGCGATGGTCGGGCGTTCGGGAGAGGCCGAGGCGCCGTCGCGGGCCGCGGGGGTCGGAAGCGCCATGGCGAGATGGTGCGGGAGGCGCCGGCCATGGCGTCGGCACCGCGTCAAGGCGCGGGTGGGGAGAACGTCGGAAGGGGCCGGGGTTCGGCGGTGGTGGGGGCGGCGCTGTTCGGCGAGGGGGAAGGAGAGGAAACGGGGGAAGGCGGCGAACATGGGCGGCGGCCGAGCCGGGCGACGGAGCCGGGCGACGGGCTCAAGGCTGCTCGGGAGGGGAGAGGGATCGACGGGGAGAAGGAGTCAAGCTCACAGCGGGCGGCGTGGGGTCTAGGGGAGCGGGCTCGGTGGAGCGATGGAGTCCGGCGAGGCGGGTGGGAAGCAGCCGCCCGGTGGGAGGCGTCCGTGAGGCGGGGGTTCGAGTCGACCAGCATGGCGCGGCGCCAGCGGGGGGCGACGGAGGGAAGGAGGGGCCCGGCGGTGGTGTAGAGGAGGAGGAGGGGTCCGGGCGGCGGTTGGGGGCGGGGCCAAGCAGGTGGGCGCGGGCGGGGTCCTCGCCCGATCTGGATCAGGCGGGGGGGGAGAAGGGATCGGGGAGGGAATGCGGGCTAGGGTTTCCCGGCTGTGGGGGAGGGTTAAGTGGCCGGGTGGTGGGCCGGCCCAGGAGGGCTGGGCCAGGGGTGAGGGGCCGTGGGAGGGGCTTGTCAGGGCAGGGGGAAGGGCTGGCCCAGATGGGCCAGGGGGTCCTCCCTCTTTTCTTCTTCTTTTTCTTTTCTTTTATTATTTTTCTTTTTTCTGTTTTAGTATAATTAAAATGCCAAAACATTTTACAAAATTTTGTGCACCCCACCATAATTAGGTTTGCTATTTTAGACAACCCCCGAGCATTTTAGTTTTAGGTTTTTGAAACTTTTTATCTTTGCTTTTGTTTCGAATTTATTTGCAGACCGGTTTCGAATCAACGTGAGGTTAGCCATTAGTAACCGGGGTGATTACTGTTCCTTAATCATGCGGGTGTTGCAGTATTCAACACACTCATAAGAATTTTTTTACTAGTCTTGAATGCCTATCATAATTAAAGCAAATTATCACGCTGTTTTGTAGGACTCTCAAAATTATCTAAGTGAAGAATGAGAGAACAATAGTTTATATAAAACAAATCCACCACCGTTCTCTAAAAGATATAAGTGAAGCACTAGAGCAAAAACTATAAAGCTCAAAAGATATAAGTGAAGCACATAGAGTATTCTAACAAATTCTGAATCAAGTGTGTCTCTCTCAAAAGGTGTGTACAGCAAGGATGATTGTGGCAAACTAAAACATAAAGACTCAAATAATACAAGACGCTCCAAGCAAAACACATATTATGTGGTGAATAAAAATATAGCTCCAAGTAAATTTACCGATGAATGAGGACGAAAGAGGGGATGCCTTCCGGGGCATCCCCAAGCTTTGGATTTTAGGTGTCCTTAGATTATCTTGGGGTGCCATGGGCATCCCCAAGCTTAGGCTCTTGCCACTACTTGTTCCATACTCCATCAAATCTTTACCCAAAACTTGAAAACTTCACAACACAAAACTTAACAGAAAATCTCGTGAGCTCCGTTAGCGAAAGAAAACAAAACACCACTTAAAGGTACTGTAATGAACTCATTCTTTATTTATTTGGTGTTAAACCTACTGTATTCCAACTTCTCTATGGTTTATAAACTATTTTACTAGCCATAGATTCATCAAAATAAGCAAATAACACACGAAAAACAGAATCTGTCAAAAACGGAACAGTCTGTAGTAATCTGTAACTAACGCAGACTTCTGGAACTCTAAAAATTCAGCCAAAATAAGACGACCTAAATAATTTGTTTATTGATCTTCTGAAATTGGAATCAATATTATATCACGTTCTGGTAATTTTTAACAATTGTTTTCGTGAACAGAAAGTTTCTGGAATTTACAGCAAGATCAAAACTATCATCCAAGAAGATCCTATAGGTTTAAGTTGGCACAAACACTAATTAAAAAATAAAACAAATCTAATCAGAGGGTAGATCAAATATTTATTCCTAAACATAAGCAAAAAAGCAAAAAACTAAAAATAGAATTGGGTTGCCTCCCAACAAGCGCTATCGTTACCGCCCCTAGCTAGGCATTGAGATTTCGATGATGCTCACATAAAACATAGTAATTGAAATACAAAGAGAGCATCATAAAACATGTGAAAATCACATATAAGTCTAACATACTTCCTACGCATAGGCATCTTATATGCAAACAAATTAGCAAGGCAAGCAAAAACTAGCATATGCAAGGAAGCGAAAAGAAACAATAGCAATCTCAACATAACGAGAGGTAATTTAGTAACATGAAAATTTCTACAACCATATTTTCCTCTCTCATAATAATTACATGTAGGATCATAAGAAAATTCAAAAATATAGCTATCACAAAACATATTCTTAACACGATCCACATGTGTGCGAAGTTGACACTCTTTCAAAATAGTGGGATTAACATTAACTAAAGTCACGACCACTCCAAACCCACTTTTATCAAAAACTTCATAAGATTGAACATTCTCCAAATATGTGGGATCTAAAGTTGACACTCTTCCAAACCCACTTTAAATATTATTGCAAACACTAATATCAATCTCATATTCATCATGGGGCTTAAATAAATTTTCAAGATCATAAGAAGAATCACCCCAATCATGATCATTGCAACAAGTAGTAGACATAGCAAAACTAGCATCCCCAAGCTTAAGGTTTTGCATATTATTAGCACAATTGACATCAAGAGAATTTATAGTAAAATCATTGCAATCATGCTTTTTATTCAAAGATCTATCGTCAAGCGCTTCATAAAGTACTTCATCACATTTTCCAGATTCACGAATTTCAAGCAAAACCTCATAAAGATAATCTAGTGCACTCAACTCACTAGCAATAGTTTCATCATAATTGGATCTCTTAAAGAGATTAGCCAGTGGATGAGGATCCATAAACTTTTAGCAAGCGAAGATGCAAGCAAAAAGAAGGCACATGGGAACACAAGCAAACGAAAAAGACGAACGGGAGAGGTGCGAATAAAACGGCAAGGGTGAAGTGGGGGAGAGGAAAACGAGAGGAAAATGGCAAATAATGTAATGCGAGTGATAAGAGTTTGTGATGGGTACTTGGTATGTCTTGACTTGGCGCGAATCTCCCCGGCAACGGTGCCAGAAATCCTTCTTGCTACCTCTTGAGGACTGTGTTGGTTTTTCCCTTGAAGAGGAAAGGGTGATGCAGTAAAGTAGCGTAAGTATTTCCCTCGGCTTTTGAGAACCAAGGTATTAATCCAGTAGGAGACCACGCTCAAGTCCCGCGCACCTACACAGACAAATAAGAAACTCGCAACCAACGCGATAAAGGGGTTGTCAATCCCTTCACGGTCACTTACGAGAGTGAGATATGATAGATATGATAAGATAATATTTTTGGTATTTTTATGATAAAGACTAAAAGTAAAGAAAGCAAAATAAACGGCGCAAGAAATAGCTTGTTGACGGGAATTAATATGATGGAAAATAGACCCGGGGGCCATAGGTTTCACTAGTGGCTTCTCTCAAGATAGCATAAGTATTACGGTGGGTGAACAAATTAATGTCGAGCAATTGATAGAATTGAGCATAGTTATGAGAATATCTAGGTATGATCATGTATATAGGCATCACGTCCGTGACAAGTAGACCGACTCCTGCCTGCATCTACGACTATTACTCCACACATCAACCGCTATCCAGCATGCATCTAGAGTATTAAGTTCCTAAGAACGTAGTAACGCTTTAAGCAAGATGACATGATGAAGAGGGATAAACTCATGCAATATGATATAAACCCCATCTTGTTATCCTCGATGGCAACAATACAATACGTGTCGTTTCCCTTTCTGTCACTGGGATCGAGCACCGCAAGATTGAACCCAAAGCTAAGCACTTCTCCCATTGCAAGAACTACCAATCTAGTAGGCCAAACCAAACTGATAATTTGAAGAGACTTGCAAAGATAACCAATCATACATAAAAGAATTCAGAGAAGATTCAAATATTGTTCATAGATAAACTTGATCATAAACCCACAATTCATTGGTCCCAACAAACACACCGCAAAAGAAGATTACATCGAATAGATCTCCACGAGAATCGTGGAGAACTTTGTATTGAGATCCAAAGAGAGGGAAGAAGCCATCTAGCTAATAACTATGGACCCGAAGGTCTGAGGTAAACTACTCACACATCATCGGAGAGGATATGGTGTTGATGTAAAAGCCCTCCATGATCAATGCCCCCTCCGCAGACGCTGAAAAAGGCCCCAAGATGGGATCTCACGGCATGTAAGGTTGCGGCGGTGGAATTAGGTTTTCGTGGATGCCTCTGTTGGTTTGGGGGTACGTAGGTATATATAGGAGGAAGAAGTATGTCGGTGGAGCAACGTGGGCCCCATGAGGGTGGAGGGAGCGCCCAGGGGGGGTAGGCGCGCCCCCTGCCTCGTGCTCTCCTCGTTGATTGCTTGACGTGGACTCCAAGTCCTCTGGACCACGTTTGTTCGAAAATCACGCCTGAGGGTTTCATTCCGCTTGGACTCCGTCGATATTCTTTTCTCGCAAAACACCAAATAGGCAAAAACATCAATTTGGGCAGGGCCTCCGGTTAATAGGTTAGTCCCAAAAATAATATAGAAGTGTATAATAAAGCCCATTAAACATCCAAAACAGAATATAATATAGCATGGAACAATAAAAAATTATAGATACATTGGAGACGTATCAAGGGGAACTTAAAACTTCACAAAAAGAAAAGTGGAAGTGAGATGGAGAGCACCGTGGAAGCGGGAGCATGCCTTGAACTTTGTTCATGCCCTTGGAAACTTTGTGAATCTTGAATTGTAGAAACTTTTCAACAAAAATAATTATCCCCTTGTAAAATTACATTGTATTATAAAAATAATGTGCCGAGATTTGCCTTTAGGATGTTTAGATTGCTTGTTGGTATGTGCGGTGCAGAAACAGAAACTTTGTCTGTAGTGCGTGATTTTACATTTTTTACTCGAACATCGAAAGGTTCTGAAACTTTTTGCACTTGATATTTTTTTTATTTGTCCTAATTTTTTCAGAATTTTTGGAGTACAACAAGTATGGTGAGTGTTCAGATTACTACAGACTGTCCTGTTTAAGACAGATTCTATTTTTGATGCATTGTTTTGCTTGTTTTGATGAAACTATCGATTCTATCGGTGTTATAAGCTATAGAGAAGTTATATTACAGTAGCTACAATGCAAAAACAAAATATGAATTGGTTTTCAACAGTACTTAGAGTAGTGATTTGCTTTATTATACTAACGGATCTTACTGAGCTCTCTGTTGAGTTTTGTGTGGATGAAGTGATCAAAGATCGAGGAGGTCTCGATATGAGGAGAAGGAGGAGAAGCAAGAGCTCAAGCTTGGGGATGCCCAAGGCAACCCAAGTAAATATTCAAGGACACTCAAGCGTCTAAGCTTGGGGATGCCTCGAAAGGCATCCCATCTTTCTTCAACAAGTATCGGTATGTTTTCGTCTTTGTTTCGTTCATGTGACATGTGCAAATATTGGAGCGTCTTTTGCGTTTAGTTTTCATTTTTCTTCTATGAACCATGCTGGTATGAGATATTCCATGGTTGATTTATAGAATGCTCATTGCACTTCACTTATATCTTTTGAGTGTGGCTTTATAGAATGCTTCATGTGCTTCCCTTATATCATTTGAAGTTTGGATTGCCTGTTTCTCTTCACATAGAAAACCGTTGTTTGTAGAATGCTCCTTTGCTTCACTTATACTCCCTCCGACTCTATTTAGTTTGCGTGCTAGCGTTTTATCCCTGATTCTTCCCAGACTGCCCCTCTTCTGGGCTGTGCATGCGGGTGCATTAACTAGTTGCAAGAAAGAGGAAGGGCATGCACTGGTCGAGCACCATGGACAGCGTGCATGCGGTGGCATGGGGAACGAGGAGAAAGGAGGGCAGCCAATCAACTCGTTTGCAGTTACAATCGCGCAATAATTACGACCATGCAAACCAAGTTACTATGCATCCCAAACCATGGGTAAAAATGTCCAGATTCTTGGTCCC
This sequence comes from Aegilops longissima, assembly GCA_021605205.1. Classification (NCBI taxonomy): domain Eukaryota; kingdom Viridiplantae; phylum Streptophyta; class Magnoliopsida; order Poales; family Poaceae; genus Aegilops; species Aegilops longissima. Next base: position 428,189,370 of record CM038681.1, on the reverse strand, counting down.
GTAGCCCTCCTTGGTATTTGTGCTTGCTCTTAGACGCAAACTAAATAGAATCAGAGGGAGTATTTATTAGAGCATGGTCTTTTATAGAAAGAATTAAACTCTCATGCTTCACGTATACCCATTTAGAGAGTCAAAAGGAATTGGTCAATTGCATGGTTAGTCATAAAATCCTACATAAAACTTGTGGATCACTGAGTATGATATGTTTGATTCCTTGCAATAGTTTTGCGATATAGAGAGAGAGAATATGTGGGAGGTACTAGTAAACGGTTGTGGTTAGTAAGAATATTGGTGTTAAGGTTTGTGATTCCCGAAGCATGCATGTATAGTCTCTCGTTATGCTATGAAGTTGGAGCATGATTTATTATTGATTTTCTTCCTTATGAGTGACGGTCGGGGACGAGCGATGGTCTTTTTCTACCAATATATCCCCCTAGGGGCATGCGTAGTAGTACTTTGCTTCGAGGGCTAATAAACTTTTGTAATAAGTATATGAGTTCTTTATGACTAATGTGAGTCCATGGATTATACACACTCTTACCCTTCCGCAATTTGATAGCCTCTACGGTACCATGCATTGCCCTTTCTCACATCGAGACATGGTGCAAACTTCGCAGGTGCATCCAAACCCCGTGATATGATACGCTCTATCACACATAAGCCTTATTATATCTTCCTCAAAACAGCCACCATACCTACCTATTATGGCTTTTCCATGGCCATTCCGAGATATATTGCCATGCAACTTCCACCGCTTCTGTTTGATGACTTGAGCTTTCATTGTCATATTGCTTTGCATGATCATATAGCTAACATAGTAGTTGTGGCTCAGCCACCATTCATCATTTTTCATACATGTTACGCTAGATCATTGCACATCCTGGTACATTGCCAGAGGCATTCATATAGAGTCATACTTTGTCATAGGTATCGAGTTGTAATTTTTCTTTTCTTTTGAGTTATAAGTAAATAGAAGTGTGATGATCATCATTATTCATTTTTAGAGCAGTGCCCCGGCGAGGAAAGGATGATGGAGACTATAATTTCCCCACAAGTCAGGATGAGACTCTAGACAATGAGAGAAAAATAAAAAAGGAAAAAAATAAAAGGAAAAAACAAAAAGGAAAAAAAGAAATAAATAAACAAAGAGAGAAGGGGCAGCGTTAGTATCCTTTACCACACTTGTGCTTCAAAGTAGCACCATGTTTTTCATATGGAGAGTCTCCTATGTTGTCACTTTCATATACTAGTGGGAATTTTTCATTATAGGATTAGATGCACACCCACTTAGTTTTCATATTGAGCTTTTATACACTTATAGCTCTTAGTGCATTCGTTGCATGGCAATCCCTACTCCTCACGTTGATATCAATTGATGGGCATCTCCATAGCCCGTTGGTTAGCCCCTTCGATGTGAGACTTTCTTACTTTTTGTCTTCTTTATATTTACCCCTATCATCATACTCTATTCCACCCGTAGTGTTATACCCATGGCTTGCACTCATGTATTGCGTGAGGGTTGAAAAGCCTGAAGCGCGTTAAAAAGTATGAACCAATTTCCCGGCTTGTCATCAGGGTTGTGCATGATAAAGACGTTGTGTTAAGAAGACAGAGCATGACAAGACTATATGATTTTGTAGGGATATCTTTCTTTAGCGTTGATATTTTGAAAGACATGATTGTTTGTTGGGATGCCTGAGTATTGATGCCTTTATGTCAAATTATAGACTATTGCTTTGAATCACTTATGTCTTAATATTCATGCCATGATTAGATATATGATCAAGTTTATGCTAGGTAGCATTCCACATAAAAAAATATCCTTTTTCTCATTTACCTACTCGAGGACGAGCAGGAATTAAGCTTGGGGATGCTGATACACCTCCGTCGTATCTATAATTTTTGATTGTTTCATGCCAATATTATACAACTTTCACCTATTTTTGGCAACTTTTTATATGATTTATTGGACTAACCTATTGCTCCAATGCCCAGTGCCAGTTCCTATTTTTTGCATGTGTTTTGTGTCGCAGAAAATCCATATCAAACGAAGTCCAAATGCAATAAAATTTTACAGAGAATTATTTTGGAATATATGTGATTTTTGGGAGTTGGAATCACCGCAAATGGAGGCCCACACAGCCCACAAGACACCAGGGCACGCCAGAGGCCCCTGGCGCGTGGTGGTGGGTTGTGCCCTCCTCGAACGTCGGTTGGAGCTCTACTTCGGGCGCAAGGAAGCTTATATCCTGTAGCGACCTGACCCGAATGGATCAAGTCTCTGTGCTTAGGTGTCATCCCTGGATCGGTATGCTGACACACACAGTACTCGAAGGATTTATAACAGAGGTAAATCACATGTATAAAGTAGCGTAAATACTATTACCTCAATCCAAATATAGCGGAAGCAACAAAGTTGTGGATTCCCATCAACACCAACGGCAAAGTTGAGTATAGGAAATCGTAACCCTAACGTATAACTTACTCGTCGTCTGAAAAATCTGCAACATGAAACGTTGCAGCCCGAAAACGGGTCAGCACATGGAATATGCTGGCAAAGTAACACATAGAGAATAATGAAGGAATAAGCCTATACTACATGCATATATGGCTGGTGGAAAGCTCTATGGTTACAATTTTGCATAAAGCCATTTTTTCCCTACATCAAAGGAATAAATTTTACTTTAACTATCATGGTGGTTGAAACATCATTGAGAAGGTATAACCCCACCTCAATCCCAATTAAAGTGATTAACAACCCAGCAGTATTAATTTAGAGTGATGAGATACATGTGAATACTCAAGTACTAGATACTCAGAATTGTCCATAACCGGGGACACGGCTAACCATGATTAGTTTGTACACTCTGCAGAGGTTTGCGCACTTTTCCCCACAAGACTCGATCGCCTCCGTTGATTTCTCGCACTGCATGGTGTTTGAGAGACGGATAGATCATACCAAACCTATAAAACCCACTACCTGCTGACCTACCTCTTCGAGAGCTTCACGTAACTTACTCAACTGTGGCTGCACACGGAAGTTTCTAGCACGAAAATATCTCAGTTCCCTTTGAGCCTGGGTGGCGAACCATAGGATGATCACACGGTATAACCCCGGGATTTCCAAAAAAACAGACAACACTGGGTTCCCCAGGTGCCTCAATCCACCCAGATGTGTATTTAAGTTACCACCTTAAAGTAAACCATTATTTAACAACCTCACATCTGTCGTGAATATCTCTCAAACCCAAACCACGTCTACGAGCATAGCATGGCAATATAAGCATAACGTAGAAGTAACTCCCAAGGGTTTGATAGTAACAGGGCAATAGGTTCCTACCTCATCATCTACTTCCCAACCCACAAATTAATGCCATCCTAATCATGCAATGTTTGAGGATTGAGCTAATGCATAAAACTGGGTAGGAAAAGATATGATCAAGTGTTACTTGCCTCCAAAGTTGATGAAGATGATTCGTACTCAAAACTCTTGACAGATCTACTCGTCACACTCCGGTCAATCTATCGAAATCAAGCAATAGTAACCACACATAAGCAATCACTCAAAAGATCGGAAAGAACGAAGAAAACGATTCGGAAAACATCAAAACCAAGCAAATAACTCTCGCAACATAAAGCAATCTCTAACAGTACCAAAATTATGTATATTTGGCCTTATCAGAAAGTTTATGTCCAGAGCTTCGATTTGCAAAAAGAATCAACTAAATCGGAGTTATAAAACTCAAGTTACGATCAAACGAAGTTTGAATTCAAATCTGATCTAATTCAAATTTTAAACTTTCAAAAATATGTTTGAGTTGAATTACTGGATAGAGGGGATCATAACGAAGAAGTGGCCGTTGGTTTCGTTGAATTCCGACTAACGAGCAAAAAGTTATGGTCGTTTGAAAATCAGGGACTAATCTGTAGAAAAAATATATATATTCACGGATAGGTCCCTGACGGAAATTAAAAATAAAAAGAAAAATCTATCGAGCGAACGCTCGCTACAGAACCTAAACCGACAAAAACCGTTCGCTAAGGAGATCTAAACATCGAACGCTCACTATATAAACTAACCAAATAAAAAAAACGGGTTTTAAACAAAACCGAAACCCTAAAAAAACCGATCTTTAAAGAAAAGAACCGGGGTCGGTTTATACCGGTTTGCGGCGGCGGCGAGGTCGAATTCCGGCGAGTCCGGCAAGGCGGCGCGGGGCTCCGGTGGTCCTCCGGCGACGGGCGGCGGCGGGCGAGCGTCCGGCGACGGCAGCCGGCGGCGCAATGAGCGGAGAGACAGCAAGGCGTCGGCGCGAGGAAGAGGCGGCGGCGGACCTCGCTCGGTGGCGGCGACTTGGCGGCGGGCGGCGAGCGAGGGAGAGAGGGAGGAACGGGCCGGGCGACTTAAATAGGCGGAGGCGGCCTCGGGAGGCGTGGAAAAGGGCCACGGGAGGCGTGCCTGCCGGGACTTCAGACGGCGGCGGCGGACTCCCGAGCGAGTCCCGCCGGGACGAGGGCGACGGGCGTGGGCGGATGGGCCACGGCTGGGCTGTAGTCTGGCGGTTGGCTGGGCCGCCTGCAGAGAGAGAGAGAGAGAGAGAGAGCAGGCTGGGCTTCGCCTGCACTGCTCAAGCATTTTTTTTATACAAAATTTCACAGAACTAAAATAATAAAACAAAAATAATTAAAACTTTTATATAGGCATATAATATATCAAAATTTTCAGAAAAGATTTTCTACAACATGAACATTATTTTAGCTTCAAATAAAATACACACAAATTCAAATAAAACAAGGAGTGCTTCAGCTCTAATAAAATCCACTAAAAATCATTTTAAAATACCCAAATGACTTTAAATTTATTCCTCTCAATTTTCTGTTGTAGGGAATCATGTTACCCTATTTTCCATGTATTTTATTTTTGGAGAAAATAATTTGAATAAAACTCAAATAACTCCAATTGAAAATAAATTCAAAAGAACTTTGAATTTAATTATTTGAAACTCCCAACTCATATTTCATATGTTTTGAAGAAGTCATTTTATCTTCACTGTGAAAATCATTGAGTTGCTTAAAGTTTCAGAATTGGAAATATTCTCAAATGAAGTTCAAATATTTTCAACACCCTTGTCATTTAAATAAATGGAAGAAGTCATGTCATCTTCTCTCCGTGGTTTTGTGATGAAAAGAATTTGAATTCTCAAGATCATAAAAGCAAAATGAAAGTTTGGGAAAGTCCTTTATTCCTCTCATTTAACTTTCAAAAGTTTCAAATTCACTCACTTGCAGTCAATCAATCAAACAATCAATCAAAACTCTCTATTTGTTTATAACATTCCAAAATTTAGAATTTTGGGATGTTACAAACTACCACCCTTAAAATGAATCTCGTCCTCGAGATTCGGAGAGGCTAGCAAGAAAAAGGTTAGGATTTGGGGGTCTTCTCAAAATCCATCGATCATCTCCGGGGTCTCGGGTGCTACCACCCTTAGAAGCATTGTTACGGTTCCATCAAAACTCATATACGCCATCCTTATTCCTGACAGTGTCGGTCTTCTCAGATTGTAAGGATAATTTCTTCTCTGTGCTCTTCCGGTAGTGGCATAACCTTTTCCTCAATTCCTTTGTCCTTTCCTCTTGGTAAGGTTATTCCGAGGTTGGGTCTTCATAGCTGACGGGTATGGCGCCAATACTAAACAACTATCGATATCTCATGGTGGTCAACAATTTATGGTTTTTCCTGCAGAAAACGGGTCTGGGTTGAACCTCACCGTATTTCCTACGGTTGGCAACAACTGCCTTGTACAAGGGGAAAAATTCTTATACCATTCTAAGGTATAAACAGGGTTTTGATCGTCGTCTCTCTATTATAGGTAAGTCACTCAGATTTACCATCCCATATAGCAAAGCGAATAATAAGAGTAAGTCGGTATGGTGATCAATCCATCCCGCACCCAAATCATTACCTTGTACATGGTTTAGTGAATCTCGCATTCTAACACTCGGTCATCCTCACAAGCATTGCAGAATTTCTCTTGTCGAGGAACCAAGTTCGGAAAATCCATTGATTCTGCAAGCCAAACAAACAACTATCATCCTTCACAACTCTCAGGTTTTGCGTTACTCCTATAAAATCGTCGGTTGATAAAGGCATATCCTCTTCTTCCAGAGTTTTCCTTCAAGAGTGTGCTTGCTTCTTGGAAGGTCCTGGGGCCTGTGGGTTATGGCCCATCTCATCACTTGTAAACTTTGAAACTCATCATCTCGGCAACTGATCATTATTCCAACTTCCAACTTCCAGCTTCCTAGCATACTTAAAATCCATCCAATTGTAATGTCTTTCTTCCTTCTATTTGTACCAAACTGAGACGTGATTACTCAGACTCATCATGGAATTTCCATTGATCCATATTTCCAACATCATACCTCCTTTATCCAATAGTAATTCATCTCTTCATCCTCGTGGGATATCCCACATATCGAGATAAAACTTATACTTATGAAGTCCATACTCCACTTCGTGGAACATCGTTATCTTTTTCAGGGTCAAGCGTCCTTACAGGGGAATATTGGCCATCTCTGCAGGGCACTTCTTCAACTGGAATACGTGAAACACATCATGAACTCCTGACAGTCCTTCGGGTGACTTCAACTTGTTAGCCAATTCTCCCATACGTGCCAAAACTCGGTATGGTCCTACAAATCTCGGGGCTAACTTTCCCTTAACTCAAATCGTTTAAATCCTCGCAGAGGTGGCACACAAAGATATGCTATTCTCTGATTTCATAGACTACCTCCTTGCGTTATTGAGTATGCATAACTATTCTGCCTGGACTGAGCTACCTTCAGTCTATCTCAAATCAACTTAACATTCTCTTCTGACTCCTTGATCACATTTGGTCCAAACAACTGATGGTCTCCAACTTCATCCCACATCAACGGTGTCTGGCTCCTTCTCCCATACAAAGCTTCAAAAGGGGCTATCTTCAAACTAGCTTGGTAACTGGTGTTGTATGAGAACTCCGCGTAAGGTAGATTTATCATCCCTACTAGATCCATAATCTAGCGCACAAGCTCTCAACATGTCCTCCAGAATCTGATTTACTCTCTCAATTTGTCCATCTGTCTGCGGATGAAAGGTTGTACTGAACTCTAGCCTAGTACCCAAAGTCTGGTGCAGCTGATTCCAAAACTTTGAGGCAAACTGTGTTCCTCTACGATGGTCCTCGGAACTCCATGCAGACATATGATCCTTGTCAAACATATCTTGGCCCACTTTGCACTTGTATAGGGGTTTTCACTGGGGAAAAGTGAGACACTTTGGTCAAGCGAGTTAACTACTACCCAGATAGAGTCATATCCCAATCGGGTTCTGGGAAATCCGGTAATGAAATTCATGCCAAGCTTATTCCACTTCCATTTGGGTATCGGCATAAGCTGTAGTACTCCCGCTGGCTTCTGATGTTCTGCCTTCACACTCTGACATACATCACATACGGCTACATACTCGGCAATATCCTTCTTCATATCAGTCCACCAGAAACACTCCTCCAAATCCAAATACATTTTGGTGTTTCCGAGTATTAATCGAGTATGGTGAGTCATGAGCCTCCTGAAGTATTGATTTCCTGATATTTGCATTAGTAGGTATATATATACTGTCCTCAAACCATAAGGTGTCGTGCTCATCCTTACGAAAACCTTCGGCCTTTCCTTTACTCATCCTCTCTTTTACCTCAGCAATCTCTTTGTCATCCTTCTGAGCTTCACGGATCTTTCCCAACTTTGTAGACTGAACTTCCATTGCTGCAACAAAACCTTTGGGAACAATCTCCAATCGAAGTTCCCTGAGATCCTCGGCTAACTCCTTTGGTAATCCTCTGCTTATGAGGGTATTCGTCCTTGTTTTCTTTATGGTTGTATCCTATTTCCCCACAAAGCTTGTATGCACAATGTTTCTTCATATCCTTTCCATAAGGCCTCAATTTCTGGGTCACAAACCGAGACTTTAGCAAAGTCAACTTTAATTCTTTCCAAGTGGTTACTCCTTGCAATCCATTGATGGTTTGGTACACCTCCACTAAGTAGCAGCACCTCTTTCAAAGCATTGAAGAGCATGCTGGGCCATATCCTTTCTGGCTGTAGGGTTATTCTCCAAGTGATCCTCCATGTTCTGAATACACCGGTCTGTCTCCAATTGACTCATCGGTCCAGAAAATCCAAGCTCATCTCCATTCATCCTCTATTGGGTCCATGGGTTTTAGGGTGGAGTAAGAGAGATAGAGAGGATGCACACAATACAAACAAAAGTTTTGAAAAGGCAGATTTTATTGTGGCTGTCGGAAAAACAACATCAAACAAATGACAGCTCACAATCGCGATCTAACGAGGTATATAACAGGGTTTGGTCTTCTAAAGGTCAATAATCTTCAAGGTCGTCAAACTCTTCCGGTCTTGATCATGTCTCCAATGGCTTCTTCCGATCGTGCTTGTCCTTCTCAAGTTCTTTTGCCAAGTCATCTCTGTTGTCGCAGAGTCTCTCGTGGCGTCCTTTAATATTCCTGGAGTTGCATTCCAAACTTATGGTTTCAACTTCCTTGACATGGACCATGATCCTAGTGTCCTTCAGTTCCTGACGAATCTCTAATGTCTCAAGGTTTTGCTCCTCCGGCTTGGCTACTTTCAGTTTCAGGTTCCTGAATTCTTCAAGAATTGCCTCCTTGTCAAATACGGCTTCCTCCAGATCCATCTTAAACTCCTTGATGTAATACTCCAGATCCTGGCGATATGCCAGCTAAGGTTAAAACTGCATCTTTTGCTGATAGGTGCTCCATCAGCCTTCTACCATCCAATCATTCCATGCATATGCATGCTTAACTCAGCACGGTGACAATAGCATAAGCGGGCGATAACATCATGGATAGCGTGTTTCTGATCTTGTCATTTCCATGAGCTATCATTCCTTAGTTGATATCTCCTGCCTTAGGGTTTTCCTAACAAAACTTTGAGTTTCTAACTCTCCATGTTCCGGTCTTTCTCCGATACACCTTGATCTTGGGTATTGAAAACTTCCTTAGTCTGTCAAATTCCATAAGCGTAACCTTCCTAGGTCATAAAAATATGGGAATTCTTCAAAGCCTTCAAATTCTCCTAGTCTTCGGAGTCTTCACCGTTGTAGTTTCCGTCATTGTAATGCACGGTAAAATCCTCTTCATTCCAAATGGTTTTAGTTGTCCGATTATCTTGTCTCCTTGGAGTGGTCTTATCAGTCGAATCTTCGAGTGGTCAAAAGGGGAAAAAGGGTATGGTCTCACTAAAAGGGAATATTTGAATAAGCTCAGAAGAGAAGAGAGGTAAAAGATCTTTTTGAAAATGAAGTAGTAGAGAAAAATCTTTCCTATGGGCTTGTCAGCTTCTAGGGTCACGCCCCACACCAACATGTGCTCGATACCATCTTGTAGCGACTGACCAATGGATCAAGTCTCGTGCTTAGGTGTCATCCTCGGATCGGTATGTTGACACACACAAGATCAAGGATTTATAACAGAGGTAAATCACATGTATAAAGTAGCGTAAATACTATTACCTCAATCCAAATATAGCGGAAGCAACAAAGTTGTGGATTCCCATCAACACCAACGGCAAAGTTGAGTATAGGAAATCGTAACCCTAACGTATCACTTACTCGTCGTTCTAAAAATCTGCAACATTAAACGTTGCAGCCCAAAAATTCAAGACATGGAATATGCCGCAAAGTAACACATAGAGAATAATGAAGGAATAAGCCTATACTACATGCATATATGGCTGGTGGAAAGCTCTATGGTTACAATTTTGCATAAAGCCAATTTTTCCCTACATCAAAGGAATAAATTTTACTTTAACTATCATGGTGGTTGAAACATCATTGAGAAGGTATAACCCCAACTCAATCCCAATTAAAGTGATTAACAACCCAGCAAGATTAATTTAGAGCGATGAGATACATGTGAATACTCAAGTACTAGATACTCGAATTGTCCATAACCGGGACACGGCTAACCATGATTAGTTTGTACACTCTGCAGAGGTTTATGACTTTTCCCCACAAGACTCGATCGCCTCCTTTGATTTCTCGACTGCATGGTGTTTGAGAGACGGATGACCGAGACACGCTCTTTCGTAAACATTAACTCTCTACTCCTGGATAGATCATACCAAACCTATAAAACCCACTACCTGCTGACCTACCTCTTCGAGAGCTTCACGTAACTTACTCAACTATGCTAGAGCCCATAATAGCTTGTGGCTGCACACGGAAGTTTCTAGCACGAAAATATCTCAGTTCCCTTTGAGCCTGGGTGGCGAACCATAGGATGATCACACGGTATAACCCCGGGATTTCCAAAAAAAATAGACAACACTGGGTTCCCCAGGTGCCTCAATCCACCCAGATGTGTATTTAAGTTGCCACCTTAAAGTAAACCATTATTTAACAACCTCACATCTGTGGTGAATATCTCTCAAACCCAAACCATGTCTACGAGCATAGCATGGCAATATAAGCATAACGTAGAAGTAACTCCCAAGGGTTTGATAGTAACAGGGCAATAGGTTCCTACCTCATCATCTACTTCCCAGCCCACAAATTAATGCCATCCTAATCATGCAATGTTTGAGGATTGAGCTAATGCATAAAACTGGGTAGGAAAAGATATGATCAAGTGTTACTTGCCTGCAAAGTTGATGAAGATGATTCGTACTCAAAACTCTTGACAGATCTACTCGTCACACTCCGGTCAATCTATCGAAATCAAGCAATAGTAACCACACATAAGCAATCACTCAAAAGATCGGAAAGAACGAAGAAAACGATTCGGAAAACATCAAAACCAAGCAAATAACTCTCGCAACATAAAGCAATCTCTAACAGTACCAAAATTATGTATATTTGGCCTTATCAGAAAGTTAATGTCCAGAGCTTCGATTTGCAAAAAGAATCAACTAAATCGGAGTTATAAAACTCAAGTTACGATCAAATGAAGTTTGAATTCAAATCTGATCTAATTCAAATTTTAAACTTTCAAAAATATGTTTGAGTTGGATTACTGGATAGAGTGGATCATAACGAAGAAGTGGCCATTGGTTTCGTTGAATTCCGACTAACGAGCAAAAAGTTATGGTCGTTTGAAAATCAGGGACTAATCTGTAGAAAAAATATATATTCACGGATAGGTCCCTGACGGAAATTAAAAATAAAAAGAAAAATCTATCGAGCGAACGCTCGCTACAGAACCTAAACCGACGAAAACCGTTCGCTAAGGAGATCTAAACAACGAACGCTCACTATATAAACTAACCAAATAAAAAAACGGGTTTTAAACAAAACCGAAACCCTAAAAACCGATCTTTAAAGAAAAGAACCGGGTCGGTTTATACTGTTCATGGCGGTTTATGAAGAAAACCGGCGGCGGCGGCGAGGTCGAATTCCGCGAAGTCCGCAAGGCGGCGCTGGGTTCGGTGGTCCTCCGGCGACGGGCGTCGGCAAGGCGGCGAGCGTCCAATGACGGCAATGGCGGCGCTGGGCGCGGAGAGCGCAACAAGGCGTCGGGCGGTGAGGAAGAGGCGGCGGCGGCGGACCTCGCTGGGCGGCGGCGACTTGGGCGGCGGGGCGGCGAGTGAGGGGAGAGAGGGGAGGAACGGGGCCGGGGCGACTTAAATAGGCGGGAGGCGTGGAGAAGGGGCCACACGGAGGTGTGCCCGGCCGGGACTCGGACGGCGGCGGCGGCGGACTCCCGAGAGGAGTCCCGCTCGGGGACGAGGGCGACGGGCGCGTGGGCCGGATGGGCCACGGCTGGGCTGTAGCTGGCCGGTTGGCTGGGCCGCCTGAGAGAGAGAGAGAGAGAGAGAGCAGGCCGGGCTTGCTACCTGCACTGCTCAAGCGTTCTTTTAAACAAAATTTCACAGTAACTAAAATAATAAAACAAAAATAATTAAAACTTTTATATAGGCATATAATATATCAAAATTTTCAGAAAAGATTTTCTACAACATGAACATTATTTTAGCTTCAAATAAAATACACACAAATTCAAATAAAACAAGGAGTGCTTCAGCTCTAATAAAATCCATCAAAATCATTTTAAAAATACCCAAATGACTTTAAATTTATTCCTCTCCAATTTTCTCGTTGTAGGAATCATGTTACCCTATTTTCCATGTATTTTATTTTTGGAGAAAATAATTTGAATAAAACTCAAATAACTCCAATTGAAAATAAATTCAAAAGAACTTTGAATTTAATTTCTTTGAAACTCCCAACTCATATTTCATATGTTTTGAAGAAGTCATTTTATCTTCGCTCGTGAAAATCATTGAGTTGCTCAAAGTTTCAGAATTGGAAATATTCTCAAATGAAGTTGAAATATTTTCAACACCCCTTGTCATTTAAATAAATGGAAGAAGTCATGTCATCTTCTCTCCAGGGTTTTGTGATGAAAAGAATTTGAATTCCTGAAGATCATAAAAGCAAAATGAAAGTTTGGGAAAGTCCTTTTATTCCCTCTCATTTAACTTTCAAAAGTTTCAAATTCACTCACTTGCAGTCAATCAATCAAAACTATCTATTTGTTTATAACATTCCAAAATTTAGAATTTTGGGATGCTACATATCCGGAAAACAATCGTGTTAAAATCTCAGCGCAATCGGAGTTACGGATCTCCCAGAATATAAGAAACGGTTTTCGGCCAGATCTGGGGAACGCGAAAAACAGAAGAAGAGAGAGGGAGATCCAATCTCGGAGGGGCTCCCGCCCCTCCGCCGCCATGGAGGCCATGGACCAGAGGGGGAACTCTCCTCCCATCTAGGGGGGGCAAGGAAGAAGAAGAAGGAGCGGGGCTCTCTCCCCCTCTCTCCCGGTGGCGCCGTAGTGCCGCCGGGGCAAGGATCGTGATGACGATCTACATCAACAATCTTGCTACCGTCAACACCAACTCTCTCCCCCTCTATGCAGCGGTGTAACACCTCTTATCCCCGCTGTAATCTCTACTTAAATATGGTGCTCAACTCCATATATTATTTCCCAATGATATTAGGCTATCCTATGATGTTTGAGTAGATCCGTTTTGTCTTGTGGGTTAATCATGATCTTGGTTGGTATGATTGTATATTTTATTTATGGTGCTGTCCTATGGTGCCCTCCTTCTTGCACGGTCCCTATTGTAGGGTGTTGTAATATGTTCATGGTTTGCTTATTGTCAGTGTTGCGGGGGTGACAGCAGCCTAAACGTGGATAAGTGGGTTATGGCATATGGGAGTAAAGAGGACTTGGTACTTAATGCTATGGTTGTGTTTCACGACCTTAATGATCTTTAGTAGTTGTAGATGCTTGCTAGGGGTCCAATCATAAGTGCATATGATCCAAGTAGATAAAGTATGTTAGCTCATGCCTCTCCCTCATATAAAATTACAAGAATGATTACCGGTACTTGCTATCGATTGCCTAGGGACAAATGACTTTCTTGTTGACAAAAGCTATCCACTTTTATTACCTTGAAATTTATTCATAGTTCTATTCTCGCAAAGTACTCGTAGTTTTATTCTCGCAAAATAGTTTCATACTTGTTCTAGGTAAAGCAAGCGTCAAGTGTGTGTAGAGTTGTATCGGTGGTCGATAGAACTTGATGGAATATTTGTTCTACCTTTAGCTCCTTATTGGGTTCGACACTCTTATTTATCAAAGAAGGCTACAAACGATCCCCTATACTTGTGGGTTATCACACCGTGACCCCCTCTAGCCATCTATCCCTCTCAAATCGGCCGACGAGCCCTCCTCGCCGGCGTGAGCTCCGGCAGAGCACCGCCACCCCTCTGTTTCCCCCCCTCTCTCTCTCTCTCTCTCTCCACACCTGATGGGTGGGGCCCACTGTCAGACTCTCCACTCTCGCCCAAAGCGGTATGAGTGGAGGCGTATTCGCAGAATACGCTTTCGACGTCACCCCCTGGAATTCTTTTATTTGAATTTAATTCAAATATTTTGACCAGAAACTTTGACCAGCCATAACTTTTAAACCATAAGTCCAAATGAATTGATTCTTTTTGCATTGTGTTTGTACTGAAAAGTTCTAGTAGCACACCAAAATGGAGATTTTTCTCTGCGGTCTAGAATTTCTGGTGAATTTCAGAATGATTCTTGATATTTTCTGTTGTTGTTTCTAAATATTTTCACAGGGAGAAGCTTGTCTTGAAGATAACCAGGAGGACTGTGAACCTCCTCTGCACTAAGGCAAGCCAGACCAACATCTGCATGGTGTCATCTCAATATTTATGATTTTTCCCACATTGAATATGATTTATTTCATGCATTTAATTATTTAAGTGAATTTTGCTGAAGTTAGTTACTTTGTCATTGTTGAAATGCTTGATTTACAGTAGTGTTTTAATGCTTGGACTAGTATGAGGCAATAGAGTAGTGTTGCTTATGAGTGGTTATGCTGTGGTTATGATCGGTATTATTTTTCCTACATGAGTAATTGATTTTAATATACTTTGACATAACTAAAAATGATGCTTTTTAAAAACCAGTAAAGTCAAACCAGTGAAGCTTAATGATGACTAGTGCAAGTAAAAACTTTGATGATGTTGATCTGTTTACTTTAAGTGGTATGTGATGCATGTCGATTAGTTGCATATTCATGGCATATTGTGACTCGAGTTATTTTAATTTCAAGTTAAACCTGATGTTAATCCAACTTGAATATAATGTTGATCGAGTCATGGTGCTACTGAACCGAGTTTTCCCAGTGCAACCACATTTTCCTTTATGGGAAGGCCTTTATTCGACCCGTTGTCATGCCTCTGGTCGGTGCCTCCAACGAGGGAAGGTTATGGCGTACCCTGGCTCGGTAAGCTGACATAACCTTGTGTGCCCGTAGTTGTTATGGTACCTTGTCCTTTTTGGGACTGTTTAAGTTTTGCCACGACGGTGGCCGTTGGTGTCTTTGGTAGACACGGGGCCACCCATGACTTAGCCCAGAATGGAGTTGGTTGGAGTGGTCGAGAGAGTGTCATGGCAATGGGAGGGTTCCGTCGGAATGCCGTTGGTCCACCCGAATGGGAATGCGAGGCCATGGATTTCGTGGTGTGAGTACAGTGTACTAACCTCTGTAGAGTTTTTACCAAATCTATCGATAGCCGCGTCCTCGGTCACGGACACAGCTCGTAAGCAGGTCGCACCATGGATAAACATGATTAATTAATTTTGCACACTAAATTTATATGCTTGGCACTGGTTAAGTGATGAGATTTTGGAGATCATGAAGATGATCGTCGTGGGAACCAAAGTGTTGGTTTAGTTTGTGATCCGGGCTTGATCACCATTCGGTTACGAGGTAACCCGTATGGTAAGAGAGTCCGAGGGACTCGGTGCACAATTTTAATTTCATTGCATCTGTAGTATGTTATTGCATTGCATTTAACTTGATTAAATGTCATGATATTGTTTGTCATTATGCTTATGCTTGTTGTGAGCTTGCAAGTACATTCAATGTACTACCTGGCGTGTCATGCCAGATTTCAGGAAAGTCTTACAGGATCAGAGTGCTTCCCGTGTCTAGATCGTGTCCACATCGGTATCCCTGTGCTATGGAGTTTCGCTTCACCGTCGTTTCGCTGCCGAGTAGTTATCGTGATCGAGGCCCCTTCATGTTCATTAAATAATGTACATATTGTTCAGCCGCACTGTGTGTGCCGCTTGGCCTTGCTACTTGATGTAATATCAAACCTATGTTTTCGATAGCATCAATAAATCAGTTGTTTTCTGTACCAAGTTGTCGTGTGTTGCCAGAAGACTTGATCTCTGGGCTGGAAATGCAAGGTAAACCGGTTGCTCTGAGCCGGGGTGCCACAATAAAGTTGCTATAAAATGACTGTAAAACATCTAAGCATGATAATATAACAACATGGACCAATAAAAAATTATAGATACATTGGAGACGTACCAGCATCCCCAAGTTTAATTCCTACTCGTCCTCGAGTACGTAAATGATAAAAACAGAATATTTGATGTGGAATGTTGCCTAACATATTCATCACATATTCTTTTATTTTGTAGCATGTACATATGGACTTTTATATGGTTCAAAGCAATATCTAGTTTTGACATGAAGATTTCAATACTCAAGCATATCAACAAGCAACCATGTCTTTCAAAACTAAAGCAAGTTATCCCTCAACCATCAAGCTCAATCATTGATCCATTCATGAAACACACTTGCATATTAGCTACACCCAATGCTCAAGTACGATCACAGTGCCCCGTAGTTGGTGCTTTATAAGAGAAGATGGATATTCAAATAAAAATTGCATAAAGTAAATAGAAAGACCCTTCGCAAAGGGAAATAGGGATTTGTAGAGGTGCTAGAGCTCAAAGTGAAAAAATAGAGATAAAAAAATTTGTAGAGGTGCATGCTTTTCCTGTCAACGAAAACGATCGAGTAGTTCCCAATACTTTCCATGCTACATATATCATAGGCGGTTCCCAGACACAAAATAAAGTTTATTACTTTTTCCACCATACTTTCACATTCCACGGCTAGTCGTATCCACGGGTGCCGGCCATACCAACACTTTCCAAGGAATTTATTATTTCACAATATAAAGTAAATTCATTTTCCATTTCGGGACTAGGCATCCCTAATACCTTTGTCGTACTCTCGTGCAACGACAAGTGAATAAACACTCATCTTGAGAATAACACACCTAGCATGGAAAAATATCAGCCACCCCCTACCGTTTCATGAGCGGTACAAGCACACAAAAAGGAAATTATTTTAAAAATTAGAGATGGCACATACAAATTTACTTAGAATGGCACGGTAATACCTCATATAGGTAGGTATGGTGGACTCATATGGCAAAACTGGGTTTAAGGATTTTGGATGCACAAGTAGTATTCCTACTTAGTATAAGTGAAGGCTAGCAAAAAGATTGCGAAGCATCCAACCAAGAAACGAAAAATCACATAAGCGAGCATTAAGCATAACTAACGCAGAATAATGCACCACAAGTAGGATGTAATTTCATTGCATAACTACTGACTTTCGTGCTTGCATAGGGAATCACAAACCTTAACACCAATATTCTTACTAAAACATAATTACTCACTGTTGGAAATATGCCCTAGAGGCAATAATAAAAGCATTATTATTATATTTCCTTGTTCATGATAATTGTCTTTATTCATGCTATAAGCAGATCATACGGAAATCGTGATACACGTGTGAATACATAGACCACAATACGTCCCTAGTGAGCCTCTAGTTGACTAGCTCGTTGGTCAACAGATAGTCACGGTTTCCGACTATGGACATCGATGTCATTGATAACGGGATCACGCCATTAGGAGAATGACGTGATGGACAAGACCCAATCCTAAGCATAGCACAAAGATCGTAGTTCGTTTTGCTAGAGCTTTTCCAATGTCAAGTATCTCTTCCTTAGACCGTGAGATCGTGTAACTCCCGGATACCGTAGGAATGCTTTGGTGTACCAAACGTCACAACGTGATCGGGTGACTATGAAGGTGCATTACAGGTATCTTCGAAAGTGTCTGTTGGGTTGACACGGATCGAGACAGGATTTGTCACTCCGTGTGACGGAGAGGTATCACTGGCCCACTCAGAATGCATCATCATAATGAGCTCAAAGTGATCAAGTGTCCGTCACGGATCATGCATTACGGTACGAGTAAAGTGACTTGCCGATAACGAGACTAAACGAGGTATTGGGATACCGACGATCGAAGTCTCGCAAGTAACATACCGTCGACAAAGGGAATAGAATACGGGTTGCTTGAACCCTCGACATCGTGGTTCATCCGATGACAACATCGAGGCGTGTGGGAACCAACATGGGTATCCAGATCCCGCTGTTGGTTATTGACCTGAGAGCGTCCCGGTCATGTCTGCATGTCTCCCGAACCCGTAGGGTCTACACACTTAAGGTTCGGTGAAGCTAGGGTTAATAGGAAGACTTGTATGTGATTACCGAATGTTGTTCGGAGTCCCGGATGAGATCCCGGACGTCACGAGGAGTTCCGGAATGGTCCGGAGGTAAAGATTTATATATGGGAAGTCGCCAAACGGACACCGGAAAGGTTTCGGTCATATCGGTTTATGGAGGGTCCACCGAAAGGTTCCGGAGGACCACCGGAGGGGCCACCCTTTGGGGGCCACTTGGGCTGCGTGGGAGGCAGCCAGCCCCTGGTGGCTGGGCGCACCCTCCCTTGGCCCATGCGCCTAGGGTTGAGGGGGGAACCTAAGGGGCGCCTTGCTTGGGGGCAAGCCCTCCCTTGGCCGCCCCCCTCTAGATGCATTTAGAGGGGCCGCCCTCCTCCCTTCCCCTATAAATAGAGGGGTGGAGGGAGGGCTGCACACACCATTGAAGGCGCAGCCCTCCCTCCCAACACCTCTCCTCCTCCGCATAAGCTTGGCGGCCCTGCCGAGAACAGTCACTCCATCCACATCACGCCGTCGTGCTGCCATTGGAGTTGTCTTCTCAACCTCTCCTTCCTCCTTGCTGGATCAAGACGAAGGAGACGCCGTCATCCCGCACGTGTGTTGAACGCGGAGGTGCTGTCCGCTCAGCACTTGGTCATCGGTGATCGGAATCACGTTGGGAACGCCTTCATCATCACCACTCCCTCGAACGCTGCACTCGATCTACA
Organism: Aegilops longissima; assembly: GCA_021605205.1. NCBI lineage: Eukaryota > Viridiplantae > Streptophyta > Magnoliopsida > Poales > Poaceae > Aegilops > Aegilops longissima. The sequence continues at coordinate 428,170,666 of CM038681.1, read as the reverse complement.
AGTGGTATGTAGATGCAAACTCTCTCTCGTAACTCGTTGCTTAGATGAACTCATAGATAGATCTTGGTGAAACCGTAGAAAAATTTTAATTTTCTGCAACGCTCCCCAACAAAGGGCATCATGAGCTAGGTCTATGCGTAGTTCTCTTTGCACGAGTAGAACACAATTTAGTTGTGGGCGTGGATCTTGTCAATTTACTTGCCGCTACTAGTCTTATCTTGCTTCCGCGGTATTGTGGGATGAAGCGGCCCGACCAACCTTACACGTGCGCTTACGTGAGATCGGTTCCACCGACTAACATGCACTAGTTGCATAAGGTGGCTGGCGGGTGTCTGCTCTCCTACTTTAGTTGGAGCGGATTCGATGAAAAGGGTCCTTATGAAGGGTAAATAGGAGTTGACAAGATCACGTTGTGGTTATTCGTGAGGTAAGAAAACGTTCTTGCTAGAACCCAATTGCAGCCACGTAAAAGATGCAACAACAATTAGAGGACGCCTAACTTGTTTTTGCAGCAATTGTCATGTGATGTGATATGGCCAAGTTGTGATGAATGATGAATGACATATTGTGATGTATGAGATCATGTTCTTGTAATAGGAATCACGACTTGCATGTCGATGAGTATGACAACGGCAGGAGCCATAGGAGTTGTCTTTATTTTGTATGACATGCGTGTCATTGAAGAACGCCATGTAACTTACTTTACTTTATTGCTAAACGCGTTAGCCATAGAAGTAGAAGTAGTCGTTGGCGTGACAACTTCATGGAGGCACAATGATGGAGATCATGATGATGGAGATCATGGTGTCATGCCGGTGACAAGATGATCATGGAGCCTCAAGATGGAGATCAATGGAGCTTTATGATATTGGCCATATCATGTCACTACTATATAATTGCATGTGATGTTTATTATGTTAATACATCTTGTTTACTTAGAACGGCGGTAGTAAATAAGATGATCCTTACAACAATTTCAAGAAGTGTTTCCCTAATTGTGCACCGCTGCTAAAGTTCGTCACTTCTAAGCACCACGTGATGATCGGGTGTGATGGATTCTTACGTTCACATACAACGGTGTAAGACAGATTTACACACGCGAAAACACTTAGGGTTTACTTGACGAGCCTAGCATGTACAGACATGGCCTCGAACACGGAGACCGAAAGGTCGAACACGAGTCGATAGAAGATACGATCAACATGAGAATGTTCACCGATGATGACTAGTCCGTCTCACGTGATGATCGGACACGGCCTAGTCGACTCGGATCGTGTAACACTTAGATGACTAGAGGGATGTCTAATCTGACCGGGAGTTCATTTAAATAATTTGATTAGATGAACTTAATTGTCATGAACTTAGTCTAAAACTTTTGAATGATATGTCTTGTAGATCAAATGGCCAACGCCATGTCAACTTGAACTTCAACGCTTCCTAGAGAAACCAAGCTGAAAGATGACGGCAGAACTATACGGACTGGGTCCGAACTTGAGGATCATCCTCATAGCTGCCAGAAACAATATGTCCTAGAAGGACCGCTAGGTGACGCCCCGTCTCTGCAGAACCAAGACATTATGAATGCTTGGCAGTCTCGTCTGATGATTACTCCCTCGCTCAAGGCGGCATGCTTTACAGCTTAGAACCGGGCTCCAAAAGCGTTTTGAGCATCACGGAGCATATGAGATGTTCGAGGAGCTGAAACTTGTTTTCCAAGCTCACGCCGGTCGAGAGATATGACATCTCCGACAAGTTCTATAGTTGTAAGATGGAGGAAAACAGTTACAAGGAGCACATTCTCAAGATGTCAGGTTGCACAACCGATGACCCAACTGAATATTAACCTCCCCGATGAGGCGGTCATTGACAGAATCCTCCAGCCGCTCCCACCAAGCTACAAGAGCTTTGTGATGAACTACAACATGCGGGATGGTAAAGACCATTCTGAAGTGTTCTCTATCTGAAGTCGGCCGAGGTTGAGATCAAGAAAGAACATCAAGTGTTGATGGTCAATAAGACCACTAAGTTCAAGAAGGGCAAGGGCAAGAAGAACTTCAAGAAGGACGGCAAGGAGGTTGCCGCCCGTAAGCAAGTTGCCGGAAGAAGTCAAAGAATGGACCCAAACCCGAGACCGAGTGCTTTTATTGCAAGGGAGGGTCATCGAAGCGGAACTGCCCCAAATACTTAGCGGACAAGAAGGCCGCAACACCAAAGGTATATTTGATATACATGTAATTGATGTGTACTTTACCAAGACTCGTAGTAACTCCCGGTATTTGATACCGTGCCGTTGCTCATATTTGTAACTCACAGCAGGAGCTGCGAATAAGCGGAGGCTGAAAAGGACGAGGTGACGATGCGCGCGGGAATGGTTCCAGTCGATGTGATCGCCGTCGACACGCTACCTCTTCATTTACCTACGGGATTAGTTATGAACCTTAATAATTGTTATTTGGTGCCAAGTTTGAGCATGAATATTGTATCCGGATCTCGCTTAATACGAGATGGCTACTCATTTAAATCCGAGAATAATGGTTGTTCTATTTATATGAGAGATATGTTTTATGGTCATGCTCCGATGGTCAATGGTTTATTCTTAATGAATCTCGGCGTAGTATTACACATGTTTATAGTGTGAATACCAAAAGATGTAAAGTTGATAACGATAGTCCCACATACTTGTGGCATCGCCGCCTTGGTCACATTGGTGTCAAGCGCATGAAGAAGCTCCATGCTGATGGACTTTTGCGTCTTTAGATTATGAATCGTTTGACACATGCGAACCATGCCTCTTGGGCAAGATGACCAAGACTCCGTTCTCCGGAACAATGGAGCGAGCAACCAACTTGTTGGAAATCATACATACCGATGTGTGCAGTCCAATGAGCGTTGAGGCTCATGGAGGATATCGTTATGTTCTCACTCTCACAGATGACTTGAGTAGATATGGGTATGTCTACTTGATGAAACACAAGTCCGAGACCTTTGAAAAGTTCAAGGAATTTCAGAATGAAGTAGAGAATCAACGTGACCGAAAGATAAAATTCTTACGATCGATCGTGGAGGAGAATATTTAAGTCGCGAATTTGGTACACACTTAAGAAAATGTGGAATCGTTTCACAACTAACGCCACCGAACACCTCAACAGAACGGTGTGTCCGAACGTCGAATCGCACTCTATTGGATATGGTGCAGTCTATGATGTCTCTTACCGATTTGCCGCTATCATTTTGGGGATACGCCTAGAGACAGCTACATTCACTTTAAATAGGGCACCGCCTAAGTCCGTTGAGACGACACCGTATGAATTATGGTTTGGGAAGAAACCTAAGCTGTCGTTTCTAAAAGTTTGGGGATGCGATGCTTATGTCAAGAAACTTCAACCTGAAAAGCTCGAACCCAAGTCGGAAAAATGCGTCTTCATAGGATACCCTAAAGAAACCATTGGGTATACCTTCTACTTAAGATCCGAGGGCAAGATCTTTGTTTCCAAGAACGGAACCTTTCTGGAAAAAGAGTTTCTCTCGAAAGAAGTAAGTGGGAGGAAAGTAGAACTCGATGAAGTACTACCTCTTGAACAGGATAGTAGTGCAGCTCAGAAAGTGTTCCGTGATGCCTACACCAACCAAGAGGAAATTAATGATGATGATCAAGGTACTTTGGATCAAGTTGCTCTTGAACCTCGTGGGTCCACAAGGACACGCCCGCACTGCAGTGGTACGGCAACCCTGTCTCGGAAATCATGTTGTTAGACAACGGTGAACCTTCGAACTATGAAGAAGCGATGGCAGGCCCAGATTCCAACAAATGGCTAGAAGCCATGAAATCCGAGATAGAATCCATGTATGAAAACAAAGTGTGGACTTTGACCGACTTGCCGATGATCGGCGAGCGATAGAAAACAAATGGATCTTTAAGAAGAAGACGGACGCGATGGTAATGTCACCATTTATAAAGCTCGACTTGTCGCTAAGGGTTATCGGCAAGTTCAAGGGATTGACTACGATGAGACTTTTTCTCCGTGGCGAAGCTTAAGTCCGTCCGAATCATGTTAGCAATTGCCGCATACTATGATTATGAGATATGGCAGATGGACGCCAAAACAGTGTTCCTTAACGGTTATCTTAAGGAAGAGCTGTATATGATACAGCCGAAGGTTTTGTCGATCCTAAGAATGTCGACAAAGTATGCAAGCTCCAATGATCCATTTATGGGCTGGTGCAAGCATCTCGAGTTGGAACATTCGCTTTGATAAGATGATCAAAGCGTTTGGTTTATGCAGACTTATGGAGAAGCCTGCGTTTACAAGAAAGTGAGTGGGAGCTCAGAGCATTTCTCATATTATATGTAGATGACATACTTTTGATGGGAAATGATATAGAATTCTTGGACAGCATTAAGGCCTACTTGAATAAGTGTTTTCAATGAAGGACCTTGGAGAAGCTGCTTATATATTAGGCATCAAGATCTATAGAGATAGATCGAGACGCCTCATAGGTCTTTCACAAAGCACATACCTTGACAAGATTTTGAAGAAGTTCAAAATGGATCAGTCCAAGAAGGGTTCTTGCACAGACAAGGTGTGAGATTGAGCTCAGCTCAATGCCCGACCATGGCAAAAGATAGAGAAGAGATGAGTGTCATCCCTATGCCTCAGCCATAGGATCTATTATGTATGCCATGCTGTGTACTGACACTGATGTAAACCTTGCCGTAAGTTTGGTAGGAAGGTACCAAAGTAATCCCGCAAGGAACACCGGACAGCGGTCAAGAATATCCTGAAGTACCGAAAAGGACAAAGGACATGTTTCGTTTATGGAGGTGACGAAGAGCTCGTCAGAAACAGGTTACGCCGACGCTTAGCTTCGACACAGATCTGATGACTCTAAGTCACAAACCGGATCGTGTATATGTTGAATGGTGGAGCAAGATGCTGGTGCAGCTGCAAGCAGAAAGCGTCGTGGCGGGATCTACATGTGAAGCGGAGTACATGGCAGCCTCGAGCCAGCAGCGATGAAGCAATTTGGGTGAAGGAGTTCATCACCGACCTAGGAGTCATACCCAATGCGTCGGGGCCGATCAAACTCTTCGTGACAACACCGGAGCTATTACACTTGCCAAGGAGCCCAGGTTTCACAAGAAGACCGAGCACATCAAGCGTCGCTCAACTCCATCCGTGAAAATGTTCAGGATGGAGACATAGAAATTTGTAAAGTGCATACGGATCTGAATGCCGCAGATCCGTCGACTAAACCTCTTCCGCATGGCAAAACATGATCAACACCGAACTCTATGGGTGTTCGATTCATCACAATGTAAACTAGATTATTGACTCTAGTGCAAGTGGGAGACTGTTGGAAATATGCCCTAGAGGCAATAATAAAAGCATTATTATTATATTTCCTTGTTCATGATAATTGTCTTTTATTCATGCTATAATCAGTATTATACGGAAATCGTGATACACGTGTGAATACATAGACCACAATACGCCCCTAGTGAGCCTCTAGTTGACTAGCTCGTTGGTCAACAGATAGTCACGGTTTCGACTATGGACATCGATGTCATTGATAACGGGATCACGCCATTAGGAGAATGACGTGATGGACAAGACCCAATCCTAAGCATAGCACAAAGATCGTGTAGTTCGCTTTGCTAGAGCTTTTATAATGTCAAGTATCTCTTCCTTAGACCGTGAGATCGTAAACTCCGGATACCGTAGGAATGCTTTGGTGTACCAAACGTCACAACGAATCGGGTGACTATAAAGGTGCATTACAGGTATCTCCGAAAGTGTCTGCGGTTGACACGGATCGAGACAAGGATTTGTCACTCCGTATGACGGAGAGATATCACTGGCCCACTCGGTAATGCATCATCATAATGAGCTCAAAGTGATCAAGTGTCCGGTCACGGATCATGCATTACGGATGCACGAGTAAAGTGACTTGCCGTAACGAGACTAAACGAGGTATTGGGATACCGACGATCGAGTCTCGGGCAAGTAACATACCGTCGACAAAGGGAATAGAATACGGGTTGCTTGAACCCTCGACATCGTGGTTCATCCGATGACAACATCGAGGCGTGTGGGAACCAACATGGGTATCCAGATCCGCTGTTGGTTATTGACCGAGAGCGCCCCGTCATGTCGCATGTCTCCCGAACCCGTAGGGTCTACACACTTAAGGGTCGGTGACGCTAGGGTTAATAGGAAGACTTGTATGTGATTACCGAATGTTGTTCGAGTCCGGATGAGATCCCGGACATCACGAGGAGTTCGGAATGGTCCGGAGGTAAAGATTTATATATGGGAAGTCGCCAAACGGACACCGAAAAGTTTCGGTCATATCGGTTTATGGAGGGTCCACCGAAAGGTTCCGGAGGACCACGGGAGGGGCCACCCTTTGGGGGCCACTTGGGCTGCGTGGGAGGCAGCCAGCCCCTGGTGGGCTGGGCGCACCTCCCTTGGCCCATGCGCCTAGGGTTGAGGGGGAACCCTAAGGGGCGCCTTGCTTGGGGGCAAGCCCCCCCTGGCCGCCCCCTCTAGATGCATCTAGAGGGGCCAGCCCTCCTCCTTCCCCTATAAATAGAGGGGTGGAGGGAGGCTGCACACACCATTGAAGGCGCAGCCCTCCCTCCCAACACCTCTCCTCCTCCGCATAAGCTTGGCGAAGCCCTGCCGGAGAACAACACTCCATCCGCATCACGCCGTCGTGCTGCCATTGGAGTTGTCTTCCTCAACCTCTCCTTCCTCCTTGCTGGATCAAGACGAAGGAGACGCCGTAAATCCGCACGTGTGTTGAACGCGGAGGTGCTGTCCGCTCAGCACTTGGTCATCGGTGATCGGAATCACGTTGGGACGCCTTCATCATCACCACTCCTCGAACGCTTCCGCACTCGATCTACAAGTGGTATGTAGATGCAAACTCTCTCTCGTAACTCGTTGCTTAGATGAACTCATAGATAGATCTTGGTGAAACCGTAGAAAAAATGTTAATTTTCTGCAACGTTCCCCAACACTCACTGCTACGTCTTGAGCTTGCGTTGGTTTTCCCCAAAGAGGAGAGGATGATGCAGCAGAGTAGCGTAAGTATTACCCTCAATTTTTGAGAACCAAGGTATCAATCCAGTAGGAGGCCACGCGCGAGTCCCTCGTACCTACACAAAACAAATAGCTCCTCGCAACCAACGCGAATAGGGGTTGTCAATCCCTTCAAGGTCACTTAGGAGAGTGAGATCTGATAGAGATAACAGATAATATTTTTGGTATTTGTTTTTGGTATAAAGATGTAAAGTAAAATAAAAGGTAAAGTAAAGAGCAAAGCAATAATAAAGCATAGGAAGATTAATATGATGAAAATAGACCCGGGGGCCATAGATTTCACTAGTGGCTTCTCTCAAGAGCATAGGTATTTACAGCGGGTGAACGAATTACTGTTGAGCAATTGACAAAATTGAGCATAGTTATGAGAGTATCTAGGTATGATCATGTATATAGGCATCACGTCCGAGACAAGTAGACCGACTCACTGCCTGCATCTACTACTATTACTCCACTCATCGACCGCTATCCAAAGATGCATCTAGAGTATTGAGTTAATGAAAACAGAGTAACGCCTTAAGCAAGATGACATGATGTAGAGGAATAAATTCATGCAATATGATAAAAACCCCATCTTGTTATCCTCGATGGCAACAGTACAATACATGGCTTGTCGCCCCTACTGTCACTGGGAAAGGACACCGCAAGATTGAACCCAAAGCTAAACACTTATCCCATTGCAAGAACTACCAATCTAGTTGGCCAAACCAAACGGATAATTCGAAGAGACTTGTAAAGATAACTCAATCATACATAAAAGAATTCAGAAAAGATTCAAATATTGCTCATAGATAATCTTGATCATAAACCCACAATTCATCGATCTCAACAAACACACCGCAAAAAGAAGATTACATCGAATAGATCTCCATGAGAGAGGGGGAGAACATTGTATTGAGATCCAAAAAGAGAGAAGAAGCCATCTAGCTACTAACTATGGACCCGAAGGTCTGAGGTAAACTACTCACACTTCATCGGAGAGGCTATGATGTTGATGTAGAAGCCCTCCGTGGTGGAATCCCCTTCCGGCGGAGCCCCGGAACAGGCCCCAAGATGGGATCTCGTGGATGCAGAAAGTTGCGGCGGTGGAATTAGGTTTTTGGCTCCATCTGATCTGACGGGGGTACGTAGGTATATATAGGAGGAAGAAGTACGTCAGTGGAGCCTCGAGGGGCCCACGAGGTAGGGGGCGCGCCATAGGGGGGGCCCTCCACCCTCGTGGCCGCCTCGGAGCTTTCTTGACGGAGGGTCCAAGTCTCCTGGGTCTTATCCGATGAGAAAACCACGTTCCCGAAGATTTCATTCCGTTTGGACTCCGTTTGATATTCCGTTTCTTCGAAACACTGAAATAGGCAAAAAAAAACAGCAATTCTGGGCTGGGCCTCCGGTTAATAGGTTAGTCCCAAAAGTAATATAAAAGTGGAAAATAAAGCCCAATATAGTCCAAAACAATAGATAATATAGCATGGAGCAATCAAAATTATAGATACGTTGGAGACATATCAGGCATCCCCAAGCTTAATTCCTGCTCGTCCTCGAGTAGGTAAATGATAAAAAGGGAATTTTTGATGCGGAGTGCTACTTGGCATAATTTCAATGTAATTATTTTTAATTGTGGTATGAATATTCAGATTCGAAAGATTCAAGACAAAAGTTCATATTGACATAAAAATAATAATACTTCAAGCATACTAACTAAGCAATTGTGTCTTCTCAAAATAACTTGGCCAAAGAAAGTTCATCCCTACAAAATCATATAGTTTAGTCATGCTCCATTTTCATCACACAAGAATGCTCTCATCATGCACAACCCCGATGACAAGCCAAGCAATTGTTTCATACTTTAGTAATCTCAAACCTATAAGCTTTCACGCAATATATGAGCGTGAGCCATGGACATAGCACTATGGGTGGAATAGAATATAATGATGGGGGTTTTGTGGGGAAGACAAAAAAGGAGAAGGTCTCACATCAACGAGGCTAATCAACGGGCTATGGAGATGCCCATCAATTGATGTTAATGCAAGGAGTAGGGATTGCCATGCAACAGATGCACTAGAGCTATAAATGTATGAAAGCTCAACAAAAGAAACTAAGTGGGTGTGCATCCAACTTGCTTGCTCACGAAGACCTAGGGCATTTGAGGAAGCCCATCGTTGCAATATACAAGCCAAGTTCTATAATGAAAAATTCCCACTAGTATATGAAAGTGACAACATATGAAACTCTCTATATGAAAAACATGGTGCTACTTTGAAGCACAATATATGAGACTCGCTATATGAAGAACATGGTGCTACTTTGAAGCACAAGTGTGGTAAAAGGATAGTAACATTGTCCCTTCTCTCTTTTTCTCTCATTTTTTTTGGTGGGCTCTCTGGCCTCTTTTTTTTATTTGGTGAGCTCTTTGGCCTCTCTTTTTTTATTTGACCTCACATGGGACAATGCTCTAATAATGATGATCATCACACTTCTATTTATTTACAACTCAATGATTACAACTCGATACTAGAACAAAGTATGACTCTATATGAATGCCTCCGTGATGTAATCGGATATGCAATGAATCAAGAGTGACATGTATGAAAAAATTATGAACGGTGACTTTGCCACAAATACTATGTCAACTACATGATCATGCTAAGAAATATGACAATGATGAATGTGTCATGAAGAACGATATGGTGGAAAGTTGCATGGCAATATATCTCAGAATGGCTATGGAAATGCCATAATAGGTAGGTATGGTGGCTGTTTTGAGGAAGATATAAGGAGGTTTATGTGTGAAAGAGCGTATCATATCACGGGGTTTGGATGCACCAGCGAAGTTTGCACCAACTCTTAATGTGAGAAAGGGCAATGCACAGTATCGAAGAGGCTAGCAATGATGGAAGGGTGAGAGTGCGTATAGTCCATGGACTCAACATTAGTCATAAAGAACTCACATACTTACTGCAAAAATCTACAAGCCATCAAAAACCAAAGCACTACGCGCATGCTCCTAGGGGGATAGATTGGTAGGAAAAGACCATCGCTCGTCCCCGACCGCCACTCATAAGGAGGACAATCAAATAACACATCATGTTTCAAATTTGTTACATAACGTTTACCATACGTGCATGCTACGGGACTTGCAAACTTCAACACAAGCATTTCTCAAATTCACAACTACTCAACTAGCACGACTTTGATATTATCACCTCCATATCTCAAAACAATTATCAAGCATCAAAATTTTCTTAGTATTCAACACACTCATAAGAAAGTTTTTATTATACCTAGCATATTATTACTAAGCAAATTACCATGCTATTTAAGACTCTCAGAATAATCTAAGTGAAGCATGAGAGATCAATAGTTTCTTTAAAACAAATCCACCACCGTGCTCTAAAATATATAAGTGAAGTACTAGAGCAAAACTATCAAGCTCAAAAGATATAAGTGAAGCACATAGAGCAAAACTATAAGGCTCAAAAGATATAAGTGAAGCACATAGAGCAAAACTATCAAGCTCAAAAGATATAGATGATGCACATAGAGTATTCTAACAAATTTCAATTCATGTATGGCTCTCTCAAAAGGTGTGTACAACAAGGATGATTGTGGTAAACTAACAAGCAAAGACGCAAATAATACAAGACGCTCCAAGCAAAACACATATCATGTGGTGAATAAAAATATAGCTCCAAGTAAAGTTACCGATGGAAGTGGACGAAAGAGGGGATGCCTTCCGGGCATCCCCAAGCTTTGACTTTTTGGTGTCCTTGGATTATCTTGGGGGTGCCATGGGCATCCCCAAGCTTAGGCTCTTGCCACTCCTTGTTCCATAGTCCATCAAAAAAATTCACCCAAAACTTGAAAACTTCACAACACAAAACTCAACAGAATTCTTGTGAGCTCCGTTAGCGAAAGAAAACAAAAGATCACTTTAAGGTACTGTAATGAACTCATTCTTTATTTATATTGGTGTTAAACCTACTGTATTCCAACTTATCTATGGATCATAAACTATTTTACTAGCCATAGATTCATCAAAACAAGCAAACAACACACGAAAAACAGAATCTGTCAAAAACAGAACAGTCTGTAGTAATCTGTAACTAACGCAAACTTATGAAACTTCAAAAATTCAGCCAAAATAGGAAGACCTAGGAAATTTGTTTATTGATCATCAGCAATTGGAATCACTAGTTTATCACGTTCTGGTGATTTTTAACAATTGTTTTCATGAACCGAAAGTTTCTGGAAATTACAGCAAGATCAAATAACTACTCCCTCCGTTCCTTGATATAGCGTGTATAGTTTTCTTGCACGAATATTAACACATGGTCTGGGAAGGGAGATTTCGTTGGTTTTGGACGTAAAAGTCCCTGGTGCAAACATGTGAGACTAGAGAGAAAAATAGGGAAATCACGATCCTCTCTATCCCAGGCAGTTTACTTCCTTATTTAGCCTAACAAATCCCACAATATCCTCTGTGACTATGTTTTCTCCATAAAACTAAAGCCCGACGTGATATGCAGTAGTACATGTAATCTTCTCTTTCCAAACAAACCTACAGGGCATGCACAACATATACTACGAGATGGGATTTGCCATCTTATTTTCTAGGAAGGTCATGCGTGGGTTGTAGCTTTAGTAGGGGTAAATGTGTCAACTAAATATATACACTTTATAATATGAACTTTTCCACAAAAAACTATACACCCTATATCAAGGAACGGATGGAGTATTATCCAAGAAGATCATATAGGTTTAACTTGGCACAAACACTAATTAAAACATAAAACCACATCTAAACAGAAGGTAGATGGATTATTTATTCCTAAACAGAAACAAAAACAAAAAAGTAAAAATAAAATTGGGTTGCCTCCCAACAAGTGCTATCGTTTAAACCCCCTAGCTAGGCATAAAAGCAAGGATAGATCTAGGTATTGCCATCTTTGATAGGCAATCCATAAGTGGCTCTCATAATAGATTCATATGGTAATTTTATTTTCTTTCTAGGGAAATGTTCCATGCCTTTCTTTAATGGAAATTGGAATCTAATATTCCCTTCCTTCACATCAATAATTGCACCAATCGTTCTAAGGAAAGGTCTACCAAGAATAATAGGACATGAAGGATTGCAATCTATATCAAGAACGATAAAGTCTACGGGCACATAATTCCTATTTGCAACAATAAGAACATCATTAATTCTTCCCATAGGTTTCTTAATAGTGGAATCCGCAAGGTATTAGAGAGCATTCATCAAAATCATGGAAATCTAGCAAATCACACAAGGTTTTGGGAATAGTGGAAACACTAGCACCCAAATCACACAAAGCATAGAATTTATGATCCTTAATCTTAATTTTAATAGTTGGTTCCCACTCATCATAAAGTTTTCTAGGGATGGAGACTTCCAACTCAAGTTTTTCCACATAAGATCGCATCAAAGCATCAACGATATCTTTAGCAAACGCTTTGTTTTGACTATAGGCATGCAGAGAATTTAGCACGGATTGTAACAAGGAAATACAATCAATTAAAGAGCAACTTTCATAATTAAATTCCTTGAAATCCGAAATAGTGGGTTTAGCAACATCTAAGGTTTTACTTTCTTCAATCCCACTTTTATCAATTTTAGCATCATACTCTAAAAGCTTCGAATTTTTAGAATGCCTTCTAGGTAAAGGTGACTCATACTCAATCTCATCATTATCAAGATTCATATTGCAAAACAAAGATTTAATGGGAGACACATCAATAACTTTTAGGTCTTCATCTTGATTTTCTTGGAAATTGGAAGAACACGCTTTAATAAAGGCATCTTTCATAGCACGCATCTTAGCGGTTCTTTCCTTGCACTCATCAATGGAAATTCTCATGGCTTTGAGAGACTCATTGATATCATGCTTAGGAGGAATAGATCTAAGCTTTAAAGAATCAACATCAAGAGAAATTCTATCAACGTTCCTAGCGAATTCATCAATTTTAAGTAATTTCTCTTCAAGCAAAGCATTAAAATTCTTTTGTGAACTCATAAACTCTTTAACACTATTCTCAAATTTAGATGGCGTCTTATTAAAATTCCCATAAGAGTTGTTGTAGGAATTCCCATAATTATTAGAGGAATTACTAGGATAAGGCCTAGGATTAAAGTTTCCTCTATACGCGTTGTTACCAAAATTATTTCTACCAATAAAATTCACATCCATAGATTCATTATTATTCTCAATCAAAGTAGGAAAAGGCATATCATTAGGATCAGAAGAAACCCTTTTAGTAGCAAATAATTTCATAAGTTCATCCATCTTTCCACTCAAAACATTGATTTCTTCTATCGCATGCACTTTTTATTAGTAGATCTTTCAATTGTGCCATTGAGAATAATTGACCATAATATTATCTAGCAGTTTAGTAGCATCTCCTAAAGTGATTTCCATAAAAGTGCCTCCCATGGCCGAATCTAAAAGATTTCTAGAAGCAAAATCCAATCCGCATAAATTTTTGTATAATCATCCACAAGTTTAAACCATGAGTAGGGCAATTACGTATCATTAATTTCATTCTCTCCCAAGCTTGTGCAACATGTTCATGATCAAGTTGCTTAAAATTCATAATATCGCTTCTAAGAGAGATGATCTTAGCGGAGGAAAATACTTAGAGATAAAAGCATCTTTGCACTTGTTCCAAGAATCAATACTATTTTTAGGCAAAGACGAAAACCAAGATTTAGCACGATCTCTAAGCGAAAAAGGGAATAGCTTCAATTTAACAACATCATTGTCAACATCTTTCTTCTTTTGCATATCACACAAATCCACGAAGCTATTTAGATGAGTAGCGGCATCTTCACTAGGAAGGCCGGTGAATTGATCTTTCATAACGAGATTCAACAAAGCAGTATTGATTTCACACGATTCAGTATTGGCAAGAGGAGAAATCAGAGTGCTAAGGAAATCATTATTGTTGGTATTGGTAAAGTCACACAATTTGGTATTATCTTGAGCCATAGTGACAAGCAAGCAATCCAACACACGAGCAAACAGAAAAAAGGGCAAGCGAAAAGAGAGGAGGAGATTGGGAAAGAGAGGGCGAATAAAACGGCAAGGGTGAAGTGGGGGAGAGGAAAACGAGAGGCAAATGGCAAATAATGTAATGCGAGAGATAAGGGATTGTGATGGGTACTTGGTATGTTGACTTGTACGTAGACTCCCCGTCAACGGCGCCAGAAATCCTTCTTGCTACGTCTTGTGCTTGCGTTGGTTTTCCCCGAAGAGGAGAGGATGATGCAGCAGGGTAGTGTAAGTATTTCCCTCAGTTTTTGAGAACCAAGGTATCAATCCAGTAGGAGGCCACGCGCGAGTCCCTCATACCTACACAAAACAAATAGCTCCTCGCAACCAACGCGAATAGGGGTTGTCAATCCCTTCACGGTCACTTACGAGAGTGAGATCTGATAGAGATAATAGATAATATTTTTGGTATTTGTTTTTGGTATAAAGATGCAAAGTAAAATAAAAGGCAAAGTAAAGAGCAAAGCAATAATAAAGCATAGGAAGATTAATATGATGAAAATAGACCCGGAGGCCATAGATTTCACTAGTGGCTCCTCTCAAGAGCATAGGTATTTACGGCGGGTGAACGAATTACTGTTGAGCAATTGACAGAATTGAGCATAGTTATGAGAGTATCTAGGTATGATCATGTATATAGGCATCACGTCCGAGACAAGTAGACCGACTCCTGCCTACATCTACTACTATTACTCCACTCATCGACCGCTATCCAGCATGCATCTAGAGTATTAAGTTAATGAAAACAGAGTAACGCCTTAAGCAAGATGACATGATGTAGAGGAATAAATTCATGCAATATGATAAATACCCCATCTTGTTATCATCGATGGGAACAATACAATATGTGCCTTGCTGCCCCTACTATCACTGGGAAAGGACACCGCAAGATTGAACCCAATGCTAAACACTTCTCCCGTTGCAAGAACTACCAATCTAGTTGGCCAAACCAAATGGATAATTCGAAGAGACTTGTAAAGATAACTCAATCATACATAAAAGAATTCAGAAAAGATTCAAATATTGCTCATAGATAATCTTGATCATAAGCCCACAATTCATCGGTCTCAATAAACACACCGCAAAAAGAAGATTACATCGAATAGATCTCCACGAGAGAGGGGGAGAACATTGTATTGAGATCCAAAAAGAGAAAAGAAGCCATCTAGCTACTAACTATGGACCCGAAGGTCTGAGGTAAACTACTCACACTTCATCGGAGAGGCTATGATGTTGATGTAGAAGCCCTCCGTGGTGGAATCCCCTTCCAGCGGAGCTCCGGAACAGGCCCCAAGATGGGATCTCATGGATACAGAAAGTCGCGGCGGTGGAATTAGGTTTTTGGCTCCGTATCTGATCTGACAGGGGTACGTAGGTATATATAGGAGGAAGAAGTACGTCGGTGGAGCCTCGAGGGGCCCACGAGGTAGGGGGGCACGCCCTAGGGGGGGCGCGCCCTCCACCCTCGTGGCCGCCTTGGAGCTTTCTTGATGGAGGGTCCAAGTCTCCTGGGTCTTATCAGATAAGAAAATCACGTTCCCGAAGATTTCATTCCGTTTGGACTCCGTTTGATATTTCGTTTCTTCGAAACACTGAAATAGGCAAAAAACAGCAATTCTGGGTTGGGCCTCCGGTTAATAGGTTAGTCCCAAAAGTAATATAAAAGTGGAAAATAAAGCCCAATATAGTCCAAAACAATAGATAATATAGCATGGAGCAATCAAAAATTATAGATACGTTGGAGACGTATCACTCACCAACATGACTCACATATCACTATCATCATATCACAAAACTATTACAAAGAATCAAGTTTATTTTGTCCAATGATCTTCATGAAAGTTTTTATTATATCCCTCTTGAATATCTATCACTTTGGGACTAATTTTTATATGTTGCTTTTGATAAGCTCAAACAAATTTAAGTGAAGAACATGAGCATAAAAATTTTCTTCTCTGAAAATATTTTAAGTGAACCATGAGAGGATTTCTTCAAAAAAAATATAACTCTCAAATAAATCTAAGTGAAGTATGAGATTAGAGAAATGCAAGATCTCCACCTAGATATACCACACATTCAGGGAGAGAGGATTGATGAGTTGTGTGAGTCCACAAAATGTGAGATTGAGATCATTCCACACCACATTAGAGAGATGAGTGAACCACAACATAATATACCACATCATCCAAGAGAGAAGATTAGTGAGTTGTGTGAGTCCACCAAACGTGAGCTTGAGGTGTTTCCCCATAATATGAAAGAAATGAGTGATCCACCAAATGAAAAGAGAGAGGAGTATTCAATTACTAACATTTCACAAAATTCTCTTTCTTTACAATATGTGCAGATGGAAAAAGTCGTACCTATTAGCTCTCTTGCAACGATGGGAGGACGAGATCCAGGAACAATTGTGGTGCACGTGGAACACCACTACACAAGGTGCATGTGTGAATATTTATTTTCAAAAAGGCATTCAAGTACTCAATGAGGTAAAACAAAAAGGATCTTCCATTTTGATGAAGCCAGAGGTATGCACTTATGAATTTTTGAAGCAATGGTGTGATAAGATTAGAGAAAAATTGTTTGGTACATCATCCATCCAGCAATTTGATTTTGTTAATCTTGAAGAGACTATAAAAAATCCAATAAAATTGAATGTTACACATGATTATTCATCATTTTCTTTTCCTAGTCATTTTGTATTGTCCTCCTACTATAATTTTGTTGATCAAATAAAGTGGAGGATGACTTTTCTCCTAGAGAGGGAGGCTGATATGAATATGGTTATGGTTGGTTATACATTTGTGCTCCATGAAAATTTTTGCTGGAAGGAACTCCTAAGTCGAACAAAACATCATGTTGCCACCGTCCAAAAGATAGCAAAGTTGAAAACTAAAATTCTCTATATCATGAAATCTTTGCATTACGATTTGGCATTGCTCTGCTTTCTTTTGTGTGATGGCCAGGTAGAGTCGAGGATGACTCCTCTTCAAGAGAGGGGGGTGATGAGGGCATCTCGGTCATTGTAACAACACCAATCATCCCTGGACAAATCCCAAGTTGTGACAAACAAATGCATGATCAGATGCAACACAATTCTAAGGTGAAAGCTACAAATGAGGATTGCATCATTTCTTTGCATGGATATTATCTACTTCCCTTCTACTTATCTTTTGTAGATCAAAGAGAGTTGAGGACGACTCTTCATCAAGGGAGGGAGGATGATGAGCACATGGTACATCATACACGACATTTCAGAAAAGTGCACAATTTAGTTGGAAAGAATTACTAAGCCGAATCAAGCAAACACATGGCTAGGTGAACGCTAACTTAAGTTCATACGACAATCTTGAACACATGGTTGTACTTTCATCTCCATTGTTGTTTGTTGAATTTAGGTATCACATGGAAGAAATCTAACAACCTATGAGCTCTTTAAGCAATCGGTTTGGAGGAACAAGTTTGGAGATAACAAGTTTCAAGTGAAGCCGAAGCTCTCAGTTTTTACCTCTGATGTTTCATTGTGCCATGCCCATGTGTTAGAGAGACGGGGCCATAGGGGTACATCACCAGAAGCTACATCAAATTATCTTTCCAATTTGAAAAACCTCACATCATTTGGAGTTGTGAGTCAAAAGTTCTAGCCAATCTCATGGAAGATGTCCAGGCTGTCAAGGCTTCGTGAATTTCCGAGGAGCTCTCCAACAACTCCCAAAGTTGACTGCTTATTCACCCAAGGGAAGCCATGCAAACTTGCTTACTTTTGAAACCATTTTCACACCTAGCTAAGGGGGGCTGTCCCTGCTATAAAACCCCATCTCCCCCATCCTCTAAAAAAACCTTTTGTCAAACCATTCAGCTACAAGCTTATGCAGCAGGACTGCTAGAGAGATCCGAGAGATCTTGCTACCTTTGCTCTTGTGATTTCATTCAGATTCGCGAGAAGGAGCCTTTGGTTCCCCCTAATTCGTGCTCTACAGTTCTGGCCGTTTTGTGTGGGTTAGTCCTGATTTGTGGTTCTGCGATTGTTCGGACAGCGGGTTGGAGTTCTTGTAGCTTCGGTCAGCCATCCCCAACGTACGGGTTGCATCCAACCTTGGCAGGTATAAAGCTAGTTAATCTCGGCTGCTTGTAGCTAGTTATCCCTCCCGATTCGATCATACGACATGAAGACCGGGCCACACTCGGGCGTGAACTCGTTCATCCGGTTCCCTTCTATCACAACGCAAAGAAAACAAAATTTGTCAAAAACAGAACAGTCTGTAGCAATCTAAAAACTTTGAATACTTCCGTAACTCCACAAATACTAAAAAAGTTAGGATAACGTAGACAATTTGTATATCAATCTTCAGTAAAAAAAATCAGAATTTTATCATGCTTCTGTGATTTATTAAAATTGTTTTACTGGGCGCAAAAGTTTCTGTTTTTTAACAAGATCAAATCAACTATCACCCAACATGATTCCAAAGGCTTTGCTTGGCACAAACACTAATTAAAACATGAAAATTACAATCATAACAGTAGCATAATTGTGCAAACACTCCAGAGGTGAAGGAGACGGAGCAGGGGATGGCGGTGCTCCCGAACATCCTCCCAGTCGCCGAGGAGGCTAGTGGCTGCGACGAGGACGACCACCATGGCGAGCAGCACGGGCACGAGGGAATATTTGAGAGGGAGAGAGAGAGAGAGCAAGAGAAAGGGGAAAATCGGGGCTCTAGGGTTTCTAGGGAGAGGGAGGAGGGGCCCTTGTAGGCGAGGGGGGAGGCCGTGGATGGCCTCCATGCAAGGCACGACGCGGCCATGGCCTGCCAATGGGTGCCACGACCCCCTGCCTCCCTGTAGCGGGAGGTTGGGGATGGCAGGGGTGGACTGGGCCTATTTTGCTAAAAGGGCCCAGGCTCCAGCAGGTTTAGGTCCCCTTCTTATTTTCCATTTTGTGTTCTTTTCTTTACTGTTTTACAATTAGTTCGACAACAAAACGAATATTGTTATAAATAAAACTTGGCACATAATTCATGCACAAAATTTGTGGTGTTGCACAAAAAGTTTCAAAGCACTTGGCATTGTTTAACTATTTTTAGAAATTTAAAAGGTTAACTAATTGGCTGTTGGTCCACTGTTATAATTTCCAAGGGCATTTTAAACATCTCCAAAAATGTTTTTAATGCAAGACAATTATGTAGTGAATATTTTAAACTCAATGAACATTTTTTATTTACCATTTGAAGAAATAATAATTGGACTTGTTATTTGAATTTTAATTTGACTTGAATTTTAATCAAGGGACAATTGGCTTAGTAAAAATCATGATGACATGGCATCATTAGGATGAAGTTACTGTAGCTTAACTACTGGGATGTTACAACTGCGGCTTGGTGCAGATTAGGAGAGGAATCTTCAACATCCTCTGCAACTCTTTCGGTTGAGGGGCCTCGCCTCAATGTCACCGAGCTACCGGAGGTGAGCACTACTGATTGTGCGGGCTGAAGGAAATATGCCCTAGAGGCAATAATAAAGTTATTAATTATTTCCTTATATCATGATAAATGTTTATTATTCATGCTAGAATTGTATTAACCGGAAACATAATACATGTGTGAATATATAGACAAACAGTATGTCACTAGTATGCCTCTACTTGACTAGCTTGTTAATCAAAGATGGTTATGTTTCCTAACCATGAACAAGGAGTTGTTATTTGATTAACAAGGTCACATCATTAGTAGAATGATCTGATTGACATGACCCATTCCGTTAGCTTAACACTTGATCGCTTAGTATGTTAATGCTTTCTTCATGACCCATACATGTTCCTGTAACTATGAGATTATGCAACTCCGCTTACGGAGGAACACTTTGGTACTACCAAACGCCACAACGTGAATCGGGTGATTATAAAGGAGTACTACAGGTGTCTCCAAAGGTACTTGTTGGGTTGGCGATTTCGAGATTAGGTTTTGTCACTCCGATCGTCGGAGAGGTATCTCTAGGCCTTCTCGGTAATACACATCACCTAAGCCTTGCAAGCATTACAACTAATGAGTTAGTTGTGAGATGATGTATTACGGAACGAGTAAAGAGACTTACCGGTAACGAGATTGAACTAGGTATTGATACCGACGATCGAATCTCGGGTAAGTAACATACCGATGACAAAGGAACAACGATGTCGTTATGCGGTTTGACCGATAAAGATCTTCGAGAATATGTAGGAACCAATATGGGCATCCAGGTTCCGCTATTGGTTATTGACCGAGAATGGTTCTAGGTCATGTCTACATAGTTCTCGAACCCGTAGGGTCCGCACGCTTAACGCTTCGATGACAGCTTCATTATGAGTTTATAAGTATTGATGCACTGAAGTTTGTTCGAGTCCCGGATGTGATCACGGACATGACGAGGAGTCTCAAATGGTCGAGACATAAAGATTGATATATTGGAAGCCTATGTTTGACTTCGAATGGTTCCGAGTGAAAACAGGATGTTACCGAACACCGGGGTTATCGGAACCCCGGGGGTATATGGGCCTTCATGGGCCTCAAGGAGAAGGAGAAGGGCCGGCCAGGTGGGCTGCGCGCCCCCCCCTTCCAGTCCGAATAGGACAAGGAGAGGGGCAGCGCCTTCCCTCTTTCCCCTCCCCAATCCTACTCCAACTAGGAGAGGGGGAGTCCTACTCCCTGGGAGTAGGACTCCTCCTTAGTCGCCTCCCCTTGGGCCGGCCACCTCCCCTTGTCTCCTTTATATACGGGCAGGGGCACCCCATGACACACAAGTTGATCTACGGATCTTTCCTTAGCCGTGTCGGTGCCCCTTCCACCATATTCCACTTCGGTCATATCGTCATGGAGCTTAGGCGAAGCCCCGCGCGGAGAAGTCATATCGCCACGGGCTTAGGCGAAGCCCTGCGTCGGTGGAGCATCATCATCGCTACCACGCCGCCGTCGACGGAACTCATCCCCGACACTTTGCTGGATCGGAGTCCGGGATCGCCATCGAGCTGAACGTGTAGAACTCGGAGGTGCCGTGACGCTCGGTGCTTGGATCGGTCGGATCGTGAAGACGTCGACTACATCAACCGCGTTGTTATAACGCTTCGCTTTCGTCTACGAGGGTACGTGGACGACACTCTCCCTCTCGTTGCTATGCCATCACCATGGTCTTGCGTGATCGTAGGAAATTTTTGAAATTACTACGCTCCCCAACAAAGGGTATCGAGCCTGGTTTTATGTGTTGATGTCATATGCACGAGTAGAACACAAGTGAGTTGTGGACGATACAAGTCATACGCCTACCAGCATGTCATACTTTGGTTCAGCAGTATTGTGAGATGAAGCGCCCGACCGACATTACGCGACGCTTACGCGAGACTGGTTTCACCGCCCGAGCACTCGTTGCTTAAAGGTGACCGCGGGTGTCTGCTCTCTCACTTTAGTTGAACCGAGTATGACTACGCCCGGTCCTTGAGAAGGTTAAAAGCGGAGTCTATTTGACAAACTATCGCTGTGGTTTTGATGCGTAGGTAAGAACGGTTCTTGCTCAGCCCGTAGCAGCCACGTAAAACTTGCAACAACAAAGTAGAGGACGCCTAACTTGTTTTTGCAGGCATGTTGTGATGTGATATGGTCAAGACGTGATGCTATATTTTGTTGTATGAGATGATCATGTTTTGTAACCGAAGTTATCGGCAATCGGCAGGAGCCATATGGTTGTCGCTTATTGTATGAAATGCAACGCCATGTAATTGCTTTACTTTATCACTAAGGAGTAGCGATAGTCGAGAAGCAATAGTTGGCGAGACGACAACGATGCTACGATGGAGATCAAGGTGTCGCTACGGTGACGATGGTGATCATGACGGTGCTTGGCGATGGAGATCACAAGCACAAGATGATGATGACCATATCATATCACTTATATTGATTGCATGTGATGTTTATCCTTTATGCATCTTATCTTGCTTTGATTGACGGTAGCATTATAAGATGATCTCTCACTAAAATTATCAAGAAGTGTTCTCCTCGAGTATGCACCGCTGCCAAAGTTCAGAGTACCCGCACACCACGTGATGATCGGGTGTGATAAGTTCTACGTCCATCTACAACGGTGCAAAACAGTTGCACACGCGAATACTCAGTTAAACTTGACGAGCCTTGCATATAACAGATATGGCCTCGAACACGGAGACCGAAGGTCGAGCGTGAATCATATAGTAGATATGATCAACATAGTGATGTTCACCATTGAAACTACTCCGCCTCACGTGATGATCGGACATGGTTTAGTTGATTTGGATCACGTGATCACTTAGATGACTAGAGAGATGTCTGTCTAAGTGGGAGTTTTTAATATGATTAATTAAACTTTAATTTATCATGAACTTAGTCCTGGTAGTATTTTGCAAATTATGTTGTAGATCAATAGCTCGCGTTGTTGCTTCCCTATGTTTTTATATGTGTTCCTAGAGAAAATTGTATTGAAAGATGTTAGTAGCAATGATGCGGATTGGATCCGTGATCCGAGGTTTATCCTCATTGCTGCAGAAGAATTATGTCCTTAATGCACCGCTAGGTGACAGACCTATTGCAGGAGCAGATGCGCACGTTATGAACGTTTGGCTAGCTCAATATGAGCAGATACGAGACATTATGAACGCTTGGCTAGCTCAATATGATGACTACTTGATAGTTTAGTGCACCATGCTTAACGGCTTAAAATCGGGACTTCAAAGACGTTTTGAACGTCATGGACCATATGAGATGTTCCAGAATTGAAGTTAATATTTCAAGCAAATACCGAGTTGAGAGATATGAAGTCTCCAACAAGTTCTATAGCTAAAAGATGGAGGAGAATCGCTCAACTAGTGAGCATGTGCTCGATTGTCCGAGTACTTCAATCGCTTGAATCAAGTGGGAGTTAATCTTCCGATAAGATAGTGATTGATGAATTCTCTAGTCACCATCACTAAGTTAGTAGAACTTCGTGATGAACTATAGTATGCAAGGGATGACGAAAAAGATTCTCGAGCTCTTCGCGATGCTAAAATCGGCGAAGGTAGAAATCAAGAAAACATCAAGTGTTGATGGTTGACAAGACCACTAGTCTCAAGGAAAATGGCAAAGGAAGAAGGGAACTTCAAAAGGAACGGCAAGCAAGTTGCTGCTCGAGTGAAGAAGCCCAAGTCTAGACCTAAGCCTCGAGACCGAGTACTTTTGCTGCAATGAAACTGGTCACCGGAAGCGAACTACCCCGGATATTTGGTGGATAAGAAGGATGGCAAAGTGAACAAGGTTATATTTGATATACAGGTTATTGACGTGTGCCTTACTAGTGTTTATAGTAGCCCCGAGTATTTGATACTGCTCGGTTGCTAAGATTAGTAACTCAAACAGGAGTTACGTAATAAACAGAGACTAGTTGAAGGGAAGTGACGATGAGTGTTGGAAGTAGTTCCAAGATTGATATGATCATCATCGCACACTCCCTATACTTTCGGGATTAGTGTGGAACCTAAATAAGTGTTATTTGGTGTTGAGCATAAATATGATTTGATCATGTTTATTGCAATACGGTTATTCATTTAAGTAAGAGAATAAATTGTTGTTCTGTTTACATGAATAAAACCTTATATGGTTACACACTCAATGAAAATGGTTCATTGGATCTCGATCATAGTGATACACATATTCATAATATTGATGCCAAAAATGCAAAGTTAATAATGATAGTGCAACCTATTTGTGGCAATCGCCGCTTGGGTCATATCGGTGTAAAGCGCATGAAGAAACTCCATGCCGATGGGTTTTGGAATCACTTGATTATGAATCATTTGATACTTGCGAACCGTGCCTTTTGGGCAAGATGACTAAAACTCCGTTGTTCGGAACAATGGAACGAGATACCGACTTATTGGAAATAATACATACCGATGTATGCGATCCAATGAGTGTTGATGCTCGTGGCAAGTATCGTTATTTTCGACCTTCACAAGATGATTTGAGCAGATATGGGTATATCTTCTTGATGAAACATAAGTCTGAAATAGTTGAAAGGTTCAAAGAATTTCAGAGTGAAGTGGAAAATCATCGTAACAAGAAAATAAAGTTTCGCGATCTGATCGTGGAGATGAATATTTGAGTTACGAGTTTGGTCTTCAATTAAAACAATGTGGAATAGTTTCACAGCTCACGCCACCGAACACCACAACGTTATGGTGTGTCCGAACGTCAGAACTGTATTTTATTTTGATATGGTGCGATCTATGATGTCTCTTACGATATAGTTTTGGGGTTATGCATTAGAGATAGCTGCATTCACATTAAAAGGGCACCATCTAAATCCGCTGAGGCGACACCGATGAACTATGGTTTAACAAAGAAACCTAAGTCGTCGCTTTCTTAAAAGTTTGAGTTGTGATGCTTATGTGAAAAAGTTTTCACCGATAAGCTCGAACCCAAATCGGAGAAGTGCGTCTTCATAGAATACCCAAAGGTAACTATTGGGTACACCTTCTATCACAGATCCGAAGGCAAGTTTTTCGTTGTTAAGATGGATCCTTTCTAGAGAAGAAGTTTCTCTCGAAAGAAGTGAGTGGGAGGAAAGTAGAACTTGATGAGGTAATTGTACCTTCTCCCTTATTGGAAAGTAGTTCATCACGAAATCAGTTTCGTGATTCCTACACCAATTAGTAAGGAAGTTAATGATGATGATCATGAAACTTCAGATCAAGTTGCTACCAAACCTCGTAGGTCTTCCAGAGTGAGATCCGCACTGAGTGGTACGGTAATCATGTTCTGGAAGTCATGTTACTAGACCATGATGAACCTACGAACTATGAGGAAGCGATGATGAGCCCAGATTCCGCGAAATGGCTTGAGGCCATAAAATCTGAGATAGGATCCATGTATGAGAACAAAGTATGGACTTTGATTGACTTGCTCGATGATCAGCAAGCCATGTTAAATAAATGGATCTTCAAGAGGAAGACGGACACTGATAGTAGTGTTACTATCTACAAAGCTAGACTTGTCGAAAAAGTTTTGACAAAGTTCAAGATGTTGAATACAATGAGATTTTCTCACTCGTGATCGATGCTTAAAAGTCTGTCCGAATCATGTTAGCAATTGCCACACTTTATGAAATCTGCAAATGGATGTCAAAACTGCATTCCTTAATGGATTTATTAAAGAAGAGTTGTATATGATGCAACCGAAGGTTTTGTCGATCCTAAAGGTGTTTAACAAAATATGCAAGCTCCAGCGATCCATCAATGGACTGGTGCAAGCATCTCGAGTTGGAATATACGCTTTGATGTGTTGATCAAAGCATATGATTTTATGAGACTTTTGGAAAGGCCTCAGTATTTACAAGAAAGTGAGTGGGAGCACTACAGCCTTTCCGATAAGTATATGTGAATGACATATTGTTGATCGGAAATAATGTAGAATTATTCTGCAAAGCATAAAGGAGTGTTTGAAAGGAGTTTTTCAAAGAAAGACCTCGTGAAGTTGCTTATATATTGAGCATCAAGATCTATAGAGATAGATCAAGACGCTTGATAAGTTTTTCAATGAATACATACCTTGACAAGATTTTGAAGTAGTTCAAAATGGAACAGTCAAAGAAAGAGTTCTTGCCTGTGTTACAAGGTGTGAGATTGAGTAAGACTCAAAACCCGACCACGGCAGAAGATAGAAAGAGAATGAAAGTCATTCCCTATGCATCAGCCATAGGTTCTATAAAGTATGTCATGCTATGTACTGCACCTATTGTATACCTTGCTCTGAATTTGGCAAGGAGTACAATGGTGATCTAGGAGTAGATCATCGGACATTGGTCAAGAACATCCTTAGTGAGGACTAAGGAAATATTTCTCGATTATGGAGGTGTAAAAAAGCACGTCAGAAGAGTTACATCGATGCAAGCATTTTACACTGATCCAGATGACTCTAAGTCTCAATCTGGATACATATTGAAAGTGGGAGCAATTAGCTAGAGTAGCTCCGCAAGAGCATTGTAGACATAGAATATTTGCAAAATAGATACGGCTCAATGTGATGCAGACCCGCTGACTAAGCTTCTCTCACGAGCAAAACAGGATCATACCTTAGTACTCTTTGGGTGTTAATCACATAGCGATGTGAACTAGATTATTGACTCTAGTAAACCCTTTGGGTGTTGGTCACATGACGATGTGAACTATGGGTATTAATCACATACAGATGTGAATATTAATGTTGAATCACATGATGATGTGAACTAGATTATTGACTCTAGTGCAAGTGGGAGATCAAGGAAATATGCCCTGAGGCAATAATAAAGTTATTAATTATTTCCTTATATCATGATAAATGTTTATTATTCATGCTAGAATTGTATTAACCGGAAACATAATACATGTGTGAATATATAGACAAACAAGATGTCACTAGTATGCCTCTACTTGACTAGCTTGTTAATCAAAGATGGTTATGTTTCCTAACCATGAACAAGGAGTTGTTATTTGATTAACAAGGTCACATCATTAGTAGAATGATCTGATTGACATGACCCATTCCGTTAGCTTAACACTTGATCGCTTAGTATGTTAATGCTTTCTTCATGACCCATACATGTTCCTGTAACTATGAGATTATGCAACTCCGCTTACGGAGGAACACTTTGGTACTACCAAACGTCACAACGTAATCGGGTGATTATAAAGGAGTACTACAGGTGTCTCCAAAGGTACTTGTTGGGTTGGCGATTTCGAGATTAGGTTTTGTCACTCCGATCGTCGGAGAGGTATCTCTAGGCCTTCTCGGTAATACACATCACCTAAGCCTTGCAAGCATTACAACTAATGAGTTAGTTGTGAGATGATGTATTACGAACGAGTAAAGAGACTTACCGTAACGAGATTGAACTAGGTATTGGATACCGACGATCGAATCTCGGGTAAGTAACATACCGATGACAAAGGGAACAACGATGTCGTTATGCGGTTTGACCGATAAAGATCTTCAGAGAATATGTAGGAACCAATATGGGCATCCAGGTTCCGCTATTGGTTATTGACCGAGAATGGTTCTAGGTCATGTCTACATAGTTCTCGAACCCGTAGGGTCCGCACGCTTAACGCTTCGATGACAGTTCATTATGAGTTTATAAGTATTGATGCACGAAGTTTGTTCGAGTCCGGATGTGATCACGGACATGACGAGGAGTCTCGAAATGGTCGAGACATAAAGATTGATATATTGAAGCCTATGTTTGACTTCGAATGGTTCCGAGTGAAAACAGATGTTACCGAACACCGGGGTTACGGAACCCCGGGGTATATGGGCCTTCATGGGCCTCAAGGGAGAAGGAGAAGGGCTGGCGGGTGGGCTGCGCCCCCTCCCCTTCCAGTCCAATAGGACAAGGAGAGGGGGCGCCCTTCCCTCTTCCCTCCCCAATCCTACTCCAACTAGGAGAAGGGGGAGTCCTACTCCGGTGGGAGTAGGACTCCTCCTTGCGCGCCTCCCCTTGGGCCGCCACCTCCCCTTGTCTCCTTTATATACGGGGCAGGGGCACCCCATGACACACAAGTTGATCTACGGATCTTTCCTTAGCCGTGTGTGGTGCCCCTTCCACCATATTCCACTTCGGTCATATCGTCATGAGCTTAGGCGAAGCCTGCGCGGAGAAGTCATATCGTCACGGGCTTAGGCGAAGCCCTGCGTCGGTGGAGCATCATCATCGCCACCACGCCGTCGTCTTGACGGAACTCATCCCGACACTTTGCCGGATCGAGTCCGGGATCGCCATCGAGCTGAACGTGTAGAACTCGGAGGTGCCGTCGCTCGGTGCTTGGATCGGTCGGATCGTGAAGACGCACGACTACATCAACCGCGTTGTTATAACGCTTCCGCTTCGGTCTCACGAGGGTACGTGGACAGACACTCTCCCCTCTCGTTGCTATGCCATCACCATGGTCTTGCGTGATCGTAGGAAATTTTTTGAAATTACTACGTTCCCCAACAGGGGCATGGGGAGGAGGATCCTACAGCGCGGTGAAGGTGGTGGAGCAGAGCCGCCACTGATGAGAAAGGCCGATTCGAACATTCCTCCTCGACCAGGCCATGGCTGCTTTAAGAACTGTGTGGGTTAGGAGTTCGATGAACCCCATGCAAGCAAAAGGCCAAATATGCATCCACAAGGCCTGTATGAGCTGCAAAGCGGCAAACAAACACGCCCTAAGGGCATCTCCAATGCGGACCCTCAAACCACCCGCAACTATCCGGACAGCTCGGTACAGACGTGTTTTGCCATCCAACGCGGACATGTATCAGTCTGCACGTTACTTCGGACGTGTTTTTTCCACAAACTGGATACAAAGTGAGGGGGGCTTTGCGGGTATTAGGACCGCTGCCACACCCGCGCCTGACTAACCTAGCCAAAAAAAAGCCACCCATGCGCATTCCCGTCCGAAAAGGTTAGCGTCGCTCCAAAGCACTAGTGCCGCATTCATGCCGGCTTAGAGCGACGCGGCCTCTCACAATGCTCAGGCATTGAAACGGCGGTGCCGACTGAGAGCGTCGTCCTCGCCGCTTCCTTGCGCATGCGGTTGCTCTGCGTTTGAATGACAACCCATTCGTCCGCCTGCCTACATTAAACATGCGTGTGGCTGCCGAGAAACGGTGAGCCGACGCCACCCATCTGTCATCCGCCATCAACCACGTCACCAGTTGCCCTGCCATCCTCCCTCTATATAAACTGTAGGCCCAACCATAGATGCATCCATCATCCTCCCCTCCCTTCCTCCTCTCTGCACCACCCCACCATGGCCTCCTCGAGCTCCAATGCTGTCTGGGACAACCTCTCGCCCGAACAGAAAAAGGAGATCGCTGACATTGCAATCGGCTGGCAGGCTGGCAGCCAGACGGAGGCCGGCGTTGTGAACATCCTAATGGAGGACGCAGTCGAGGACGAGCCGGTGCCACCCTCCTCGCCGGTGCATGCCGGCGTCACCATGGGTTAGGCCCGTGCCCACTACACCGACATGGTGCTGGAGGAGCGGGAGGCAAAGTTCCGACAGGTGCAGGCCGACCAGGCCTACAATCTCCGCCTCCTCGACAAGCACCGGCGTGCAGAGGAGCAACTCCCCGTCGGCACGACCATAGTGTAGGACATGGACGTAGCCATGCAGGAGGCGTTCTTCGACTCCTACTTCACCGCCCATGAAATCTATCGTGACCATTGGCGGTACATCCAGTATCAGGCGGATTTATGGGCCACCTACAAAGAAATAGACGAGGCGGCGGATGAGGTGTTCGGCAAGAGCTGCGACGAGGAGGACATCATCGGTTGCGCCCTGCCGCCACTACCACGAAGTTCGCACGTCCACGGGCGCCGCCTGCAGCGAGGAAGAGTAGTGCATGGTAGGCCGCCGCCACTCGGGTCCCAAGAAGGCCACCACTCCTTCCCTCCCGCTGAAGCTAAGCTTGGCGGCTTGTTCATCATCGGCCGATTAGTTGCTCAGGTTGCGGAGGCAGAGCTGGAGACTACGAAGGCGAAGCTGGAGCTTCATTTCACGGAGCTCACGCCCTGGCGAACGCCGTCAATCATTCAGATTAGGTTTAGAGTCAGGTTTAGTTAAAATATGTTTGAAATGTAATGAATTTGATCCGGTTTATATGAAATCCAGCCGGTTTCCATGAATTTTGTCCGTTTTGTTCAAATCATGTTTCAATTTTATGCGGGTAATGTTGGATGGCTGGCTCTCGCATCCGTGTCCGAGGATTCACGGATTGTTGCAGAAAAACATTTAGGGGTCAACGTTGGAGATGCCCTTTGAGTGTGTTGGGATCCAAGATTGGCCAGTATGCTGCGATCCCCGAAACCAATCAGCGCTATGACATGTTTATTGACGATTGTTCCAATCGAATTACATCTATGACATTGGCCGAGAACAAAGAAGAGGAAGACCCTTGTCACGTGGAATGTTTCGTCTCTAGGAGAAGGCAGTCGGAGGCATCTTCGTATCACCCAAAAAGTGGCTGAAGAGACTGAGCGCCTGCCTCGGCGTGTGCATAGGGACCTCGTGCCCGGCTCCGCGGATCGTCACGAACGTGAGGCCCTCGTAGGTGATCGTCCACCCACCCACCTGCAGCCGGTCGTACCACGGCGTCCACTCCTGGACGGTCTTGAGCCCGAGCTTGTTCAGGGTCAGCCTCGTCGACGTCACGGGGATCCTCCCATCAGTGTCACCGCTGTTTCGTCGAGCGACATTGTCAGCTCAAATTCAAAGCTGCTCCTCGGAACACTGAAACCTGCTCACATTCACATTGACATGCTGGCTCACCTGAAAACCCAGACCCTGATGCCGCCGGCGACGAGCTTGCGGATGATGGGGAGCGTGGAGGGGACGGCGTCGTTCCACTTGCCGATCACGTCGCTGCAATGCGTCCAGTTGTAGCCGATCTTGGTCACGTTCGCGTGCAGCGCCGCCTGGACGTCCGGCCGGTTGAAGTAGACCTCCGAGTATTGACTCGTGCAGGGATCATAACCTGCAGGCCTCATGTACCACCCATGCTGCAATGCACACCGGAGAAACAAATCAAATGACCGAACCGCATGCAGATGCCGATGCGTTTTGACTTGAAGGGTGTCGACGGTGATGGTCGAAGAGTACATATTTGGAGAAGATCTTGGGGGCGGCGCCGTGGACGCCGACCCTCTTGGCGAGCGGAGAGGAGGTGGAGCCGTCGGTGCAGACGGGGGTGTAGAGGCTGTACATGTCGATGAGGCGGTAGACGGCGAAGTACTCTTCCAGCGCCTGGTCGCACGCGGCGGTGGTGTTGGCCATGGCGAAGTCGCAGTGGGCCTTGACGTCGGCGTACACCCGGTCGGAGATCACGGCGTGGTCCCACGCGTACTGGACCATGCCCGTCTGGTCCGTCTCGTCGTCCATCAGTGCATTCCCTATCTGCATCATCGTCGCCGTGGATCGCCATGATTAAGCAGCTTGCGAGCTGTAACTAATAAGGACGTAAGTATATTACGACGAAGGTGTGGTCAGTTGGCTACCATGATGCCCTTGAAGTTGATGCGGTTCTCCTTGGGCCCGTGCTTGTTGCCGTCAAAGATCTTCTCCGACAGCTGCGGAACGTAATGCCCTGACAAGAACGCCACCCCCATCAGTCTCTCTCAACTTTCAGTTGCGTGCTCTGACCGAATTGCAGAAGCTCAGACGTTGAAATGTTGTCACGTACCAGCGTAGCTCTCTCCGGCTATGTAGAACTCGTGGTGTTTGTACTGCGGGAACCGCTTGAACCAGTTGAGCAGGAAGACGTAGGCGTCGTCAGCTGCGGGCGTGATATATAATCCAGTCAGAAATTCAGGACCGTTATTTGCGCTGGAGGGAATTTCAGAGGATTGTTATTTACCGGTGATCTTGTCACCAAGCTTGCCCAGGTCGGAGCTTGTGTTGGTGTACGAGAAGCCGACTCCCACCGGGGACTCCAAGAACATCAGATTAGCCTCTGCGGTTTTCAGCGAGATATATACAGAACAACATAAATATCGACAGAGTAGAATTTGCCGCTTTTTTATTGTCTTATTATTAGGGTGGAAAAGGTGGTAATACATGCCTTTGTTCCACGAGTGGGGGTTCCATTTCAGCTCCGGCTTGCCCTTCTGGACCAAGAAGGGCCCGAGCTCCTCCGCCTCTCCATACCCGATGGACGAGCAGCCCGGCCCTGCGATGCAACAGACAAGAGCACTCTGTGTCACTCGCTCGTGATCAAGATACATCCGAGTACGTAGATCACGCGCGACACGACGCGAGCCGCCGTTTGTCATAGCCCGCCCAGCTAGCTAGCTAGGCATGGACCGGCGGCAAGATGTTTCGCATTCCTGACCCCCCTTTCCTTTCTGCTCCCCGCCGTTTTGTCCGTTGGAGCATGTGATGGATCGGTCGACCGACCGGTGCAGCACAGCGCTACGCATACATACAGGCCCTGCTCGTCGCCTGCCCTTGTTCAGATCTTTGCCCGCTTCGATTCCGTGGGCGCGTTTCCTGCAAGTTGCGTTGCGGTGGCGCGCGCAGACGGTGTGGCGCAGGCGCACGCTGCACTCGCCTCACGCTCGCATAGGCGCATGCATGGTCCCCTGCTCGTGCTCGTCCAAGAGCGCGCGCCAACCGGCCGTTTCCAATTCCTCTCGGCGGTGCACTGTATATGTATGCCCTCTAGCTAGATTGTCCATGATCCCATCGAGCTTGATGGCTACGTGTGGTACGGCTCCATACATTCAAAACAAAAGGGGGCGGGCAACCTTTCCTATCCTAGATCCACATGCATGGATGATGGATGATGGATGATGGATGAGATGCCTTGCTCCAACTTGATGATGCGTGGTGTATATGCACATATCGCTCTACTGTATCGGGATGGCCGGCTGGCCCGTGGCGCGCGTGCGTTAGCTAATTAAAGCAGCTGGATGGGATCAAACACACTCAAACATCACGCCCCGTACCCAAGCCCATAGCGATCGTTCGTTATATGTGCGTGCATGGTTGTTAAAGTTTATATTCTGAAAGCTATGGGTCGCAAAAGTGAATCGCCGGCTTCCTACAAGTGCGGACAAGGACGAAACAATGGAATGGCTGGCAATAAGTGCCCGGCCGGCGACCGAACAAACACAGATGAAACCAACGCTCAACGGAGATCGATCTTATTTGAACCTTGTTTTAATTATACTCCTAAAGAAAAATCTGACGTCTTATCCATACCTAGCTAGTTGCTAGTACTGTATATTTTTTGGGAGTGAAGTGCATCCTAGGTCCTTGAACTATTTCGATTGTGTCACGTAGGCCCTCAAACTATGAAAAGTATCATCTAGGTCCTCGAAAATCCTTGAAGTGTAATAAGTGTGTATATATGTGACACCTCTGAAATAGTTTAAGGACCTGCATGACACCTTTGAAATAGTTCGAGGACCAGAATAACACACATATTGCACTTTGAGGACCTAGATGACGATTACCATAGTTCGAGGACCTACATGACACCTCTAAAATAGTTCGAGGACCTATGATGCACTTCACTCATTTTCTGGCATCCATTGTCCGCGGGAGTCATTCTCCACAAGCGCAAGCAAGGCTAAAATTCACAGTCTGGCTGCTGCTCAAGAACAGGCTGTGGTGCAATGGCCGTCTCCAAAGACGAGGCTGGCCGAACGAGTACTTTTGTCAACTATGTCTCAGAAATCTCGAGACCTCGCAACA
This sequence comes from Aegilops longissima, assembly GCA_021605205.1. Taxonomy (NCBI): domain Eukaryota; kingdom Viridiplantae; phylum Streptophyta; class Magnoliopsida; order Poales; family Poaceae; genus Aegilops; species Aegilops longissima. The sequence goes on along the minus strand of CM038681.1, from coordinate 428,137,253 downwards.
TCTGTTCTGGCACTGCCCATTCACTTCAACAATCTGGGAGAGAACTGCGCAAAGGCAGGGATGTAGCTCCCTGCACCCATTGAACTGGCAGCAGAAGAACAAAGCAGTGGACATCATCATTGAGATGGTGAACGGAGCGAGAGCTGAACACAGGAAAGGAGTTAAGACAATGATCGTTCTGATCCTAGGAGACATCTGGCATCAGAGAAACGAATGCACTTTCAGGCAAAAGAGTGCAAGCACGACCGAAGCTTTGGCAAACATCACAAGGACTGTGGAATTGTGGCGCCAAGCAGGGGCAACACATCTGGAGCACCCTTTCTGGGATTCTCCATGAGAAAACACCCTGCTGCAATGGCTAGTGTGTTTTTTCGGCCTTTTTTTTGCCTTCTTTTTTTTAATCCTTGATCGCAAGATCGAACTTCACCTTGTGTTTTTCCCGCCTGCTCCCTGCTATTGAATCAATATATGCCAGCCATCAGCTGGTCCGTTCAAAAAAAAAAAACAAGCGCAAGCTAGCTGCAAAAGTGAAATACTACTAGCCAGGGCCCGAAGAACAGCTGCCCGACGTATGCAAGCAAACAAATTAGACCTCTATGGCACTTAATTTGCTTAGGATGTTGTCAATCGAGCCCGAGAAATGCTCATCTATAGAATCTTTTTCCTCCAAGAAATTCGTTACATATGGGTAAGTTTCAAGAACTTAAAAAATTTATGCGCAAATGGAGTATATAGTTTGCAAACATTCTCTAGACACATGAATTCTTTCGTATTTTCTGAAATTTACTAAAACATGATTTTGGTACAGAAATTCCCGGTTTATCTATCTAGCCCCCACGAGAATAACTTACGTGAAGTGCCCCACAAGATACCGTCCATTGGCTGCATGGATCCCCCTCAATTTGCTGCCGTCCGTGTTGACCAGGCCAGGACTGTAGCTAGCGTGCCGCCCCGGGCCGTCCTTGTCCAACGTACGTGCATACGGGACCAGCAGCTGGCTACTGTGCCGTATGGCCCTGTCATACACAACCGCCGGTCACGCACTGGCAGCGCATAGTAGCTCGTAGTAGGAGCCTAGGAGCGTGCATGACAGCAACGCATTGCTCTTGTGGACAGCAACTTCGATCGGCCCGGCCGTACAGCGTGTGGCCATCGTCGGCCTGTTCTGTGCTGCAGCTTGACCGTAGAATTGGCTAGTTTCGGATCGAAAAGGAAATGAAATGTGGGGGCGCCTCACTTAATTTCTATTCTCCCTCCGTCTATAATGTAAAATATTTATTACAGTCAATATGTAAAAAATAAGATGTTACTATGGGACGGAGGGAGCATGTCCGTTCTATCGAGAATGAAGAACTCCCTCCGATCCATAAGTATCGCAGTTATAAACTAAGGTTATATCAACTAAGAATTTCAAAATAGACCAGGCAAGGCCGTCTTATGTAAATAGTTCGGTATATAACTAACCATGTATGTAGAAAGAAAGTTCAACAAAAAATATGTAGATAATCACGACCTAATCTATATGAAGTAGTATCAACTAAGCTTCAAACTTTGATAGATCGGAAATTGTAGCGATTGGGAAGAAATTTCAAGCCATCAAACAAGGGAACAGTGAATTTAAAGTTTCTAAAGTAGATAGAAGGGATAATAGTTTAGCTCATAGTCTTGCTCAATTTGGACGTAGAGACTTGTATGGTGGGGTTATGCATGGTACAGTGCCACCTGCGTGTTGAACGTGGCCTTGCGCGATTGTATAAACAATGTTTTCTCTGTTTAATTAATATACAACTCTCTATTTTTTCTAGAAACTTTGCCCCGGCAAGATAGGTTTATGTACTAGATAGTTTAGTACGGAGTATAGCTTTTTTTGTGGGGGTAGTACGAAGTATAGCTAATCATACATGTCTATTTTACAGTAGAGCAAAATGACGATTTCAGGAATAATGAAGACCTATCACTACCTATCATTTTCATGTGTCTATTCATATCATGCAGGTGTCAACGACCATTGTTTAGGAAGTATGACCATGTTTCCCCCAAAACATTACTATAACCATCTTTAGCACTTGGATGTAAGGCTAGTCATAGTGGGAAGTAACTTAAAATAGTAACATGCATATGTTACTAGTCTTTGTTACTACCTTCATAGTGGGTAGTAACACAAGTTTAGTGTCATGAAAGCATTCATTTATTAGGTTGTAGACACATTTTGCATTGGGGTGCGTTATGTTACAGTAACATACTATGTTACCACAAACACCTCTCTCCTCATTAACTCTTTGCCACATAAGCACATTTATCTTGGGATGTGTTATGTTACTAGCTAAGTTACTCCCACTATGGCTAGCCTAAAGCGTATGGTAATTAAACTCGTTGGGCTCTAAGTTTCCACTATCAAACAGCCACCCTGATCACTTAAAATGTCGCGCCTTTCATTTTTTTTTAAAGCCTTTCAAAAACTTAAAATGTTGCTATTAAATGGGCACAGCGCAGGTAGTAGTACATCATACGTGTACCTTCGGTTGATATTCAGAGCATGTTCTCGTCTGCAGGACAACGCAGCCCAACTAACCACTTCCTTACTTAAATTTTTGAAGATTCTTCGCTCACTAAAATCAATGTGTTCATCTGGAAGGAAGAAGAAACGTCCGCCTCAATTAATTATCAGCGGCGACAGAATTCAAGCGGCCCAACCGACCCTATCCCCATCTCCCGATTTCCCATCTACTTGCAGCTAGCAGTATTAAACACGCACGATGAGCCGGCCATTGCAAGAACCTATTAATGGTGGTGGCATGGTGGTTACGTACGTACCGCCGTTGAGCCAGAGCACCAGCGGCTTCTTGGCAGCGCCGGCGGTTGCCTCGAAGAACCAGTAGAAGAGCGCGCGGCCGTGCGCCTCGTTCACGGTCACGTACCCGGCGTACTGCGCGAACTTCACGGCCGGCTGCCCCGGCAGCCGCCCCACGCGGTCCGCCGCCTGCTGCCGCGCGGCCTCCGCGTCGAGCTGCGGCGCGCCACGGGCGGCGCCGCAGAGCAGGAAGGCGAGGCCGAGGAAGCAGCCGACGGCGGAAGGCGCTGCCATTGCTGCTGCTCTTGTTTCTACTGCGCTGGCTGTTGCTGCTGCATCGTCGCATAGCTCCCGGGGGCGTGCTATATATAGGGGCAGCTCGATGATTAATGGCGAGAGCGTGCTGTCGTCGCGTCATTATTGTCAGTAATGAAGTAATTCAACTGACGCCTTATTAAGACACGGGCATTAACCATCGAGTACTGATCGACCCCGATGATGGCATTAACCTTCTGAGGATAGGATGATATATCTCGATCTGACGCCATTCACATTATTCTAAATGCGAGTGCTTTAAAAAAAATGTGACTCGCACGAACGGATGCTTCCATTTCTGGAATGCGACAGCCGTGGAGTTATCAGCAAAGGTGGATTTTGATGGACGGCGAATATTGACTACTAGTATCTGGAGGAGTTTTTTTTCTTTCAAAGATACACCATCAAGAGGTGCATCAATAGCATAGAAGAAGAGCCAAACAGTTGATACAACGCCTTCCGCATACATAACACCCGCCACGACTACAACGACACAAACAACTCGCCTAGGCGAACCTCAGGACATAATGGCGAGGAGGGAAGACTCACACAATAATTTTTACTCCATTTACTACACAATATTTTACTCGTTAATATTCATTAATACATATGTTAAGAACAAATTCCTCAGGCCTTCCAATTTAAGAAGATAATTTCTCGTTTAACACGGGACAACACAACCTGTTAGGCACATGTGTGGCAAGGCCCAAGAACACCACATCACCAAATAAATTTGCAGATTATTCTAAATGCGAGTACTTTTTTTTCCAGGCATTCTAATAAATGCTATTTCAAACGGAGTAATATTTGTTCCTAACAAATTTAGATTGCAATATAAATATTGCAACTTACTTCTAGATGTTGTTAATTACTTGAAAAGGTCTCCCCACAAAAAAATGACTTGAGAAGGTCATATCTTCCCTCAATTGAATGTTAAACTAAGTGATAATTGTATCTAATGTTTTAAATTATAAACTTAAAATAGTACTTAATACTTGTAGTTATTGCTAATTATTTGAAAAAGGCATATATTTACCAAGTTTTACTTCAAATGAAAATAATTTGGATCTTACATAGCCGCCTCGGCTCCAAAAAAGCCTGGTGTTCCTCCGCCTCCCGTCGGCGCCGGTCTGTCTCATCTCCGGTGGCCTTGGGCCATGGGGGCACGGTGGTCCCGGCCCTTGTCGGCGGAAGGGCTCCATTTTTTATGTTTCTTCAAGTTTTGTTAGGATTTATGTTCCGCTTAGGAAGACGAGACGGTGACGGCTTCCTAAAGATGGAATAGGGTTTTTATTGTCTAGCCCCCGTCCCGATGATGCGTCTAGCATCGTCGGTGGATGTGTGGAGGTGTATCTTCGGCGGTTCTTTCTTTGGTGGATTTGCTCGGATCTGTTCGTCGTTCGTCTACGTTCGCGTGTCTTCAGGTTTGATCCTTGTGATCTACATACTCTTCATCGGCGGTGGTTGTTGTTCTGGTGCACTGGTCCTATGTGGCCTTAGCATGATGACTTTTGACTGTCTACTATAGCAAGGTTTTCCCGGCTCTGGCCAGGGAGAGGCGATGACGGCCGCGCGCCTTCGGCTCGCTTAAGTGTTTATAGTCATCATTAGGTGGTCTATGGATCTGGATGAAATTTTTATTATTTCTGGTGTTCGTTTTACTCTCATGATTGAAGATGAAAACATCATAAGTTTTCTCGAAAAAAATGAGTGATAACTTGTCCTAAATTTTGTAAATTATAATCTAAAATGCTCTGTAATACTCCCTCATATCCCCTTTTCCGCTATTGGAATAGCAATGTTTCACATTAGAGAACTGGCTTTTTCCCCTTTCACAAGGCGACTAAGGAAAGCCTTCTTCCCCTTGATCTTCATCAGCGAGTCTGTGGGTTCGCCTCCCCTCTGCCTGCCGCTCCGGCGGCCGGTGGCGGGGAGGGGATTTCTGGTGCCTCGAATCCGGCTAGTAGATAGGTAGGGTTTTAGTCCTCGCAGGGTCAGCGTTTGGACGGGATGGCGGAGCTTCTTCTTTGAGTCAGTCTTCCGGGCTCCGATCCTCCTCAAGTTCATCCATCGGGATGGGTCAGATGAAGACCTTGATATGTAGCGGGGCCCATGTCTTCCAGGTAAGCCGTCAATGCAGTGCCAAAGTAGAACCAAGGAATAACGCGTCGCAACATAGACTAGTCAGAGAGTTGCCTAGAGGATCTCCAACACCATCATGTCTTATCCGGGGAGACAGAGAGTGTAGTGTGTTAAGTAGGCGCCACAACTTGGTGTACTGAACCATCGCCTCAGGGCCAAGTGCACCTGGATGTCCTGCACCCAGGAGGGTGTAATCCCTCCCGCATTGTTCGAGATTCATCCAGACAAGGGCAAGGATGAGGGGAGCAATCTCCGAGACGGACTTTCCCTCAATCTAGTGGTCGGTTGAGCAAAGGCATGACTTGCCATCCGCCAAATAGCAGTGGGTGAAAGTACAGAAGGTGGCATGGATCTCATGATCGCATGGAAGGTGCGTAAGCCACTATGGGTTAGTCCGTTGAAGCCGCAATCCATGGACTTGGAGATCAGTACCAAAGCATTGGAGGTTTATAATGCCTAGCCCACTGAGGAAGGCCGGACAAAAAAAACCCGCTCGCAGTTGACGAGGCACTCGTGAAAGGGTTGTGAGGTGGACTAGAGAGGGGGGTTGACTAGGAGACTAATATTTAGCTTAACTTCCCATTTAAAGGTCAACTGCGGATAAAAGTAAGTTCTTTAGGTATGCAATCTACAATGAGAAAAAAACTATATGGTAGGCAAGCCAAGATAATTCACAAGCCACAAGCATATAAGGCAAGTAAAGGAATGTTAAAGGATATAACATAACTGAGTCGGAGATGATGATGTATCCTGGAGTCACACTCTTTAGGGAGTGCTAATCTTTGTTGGAGAGATGTCGGAGCCAAAGCTCCGAAGCGCCACCAAGTGGCTCACTCTAATCTTCCTTTGAGTCACCCCCAACAAATGAGTCTCAAATCACTCGGGATTGATCTTGAAGCTGACCACTGAACCTTTACCAACTTCTCAGAGCACACGACAATCAAGGAACCTTGTGGGCCTTGACTCCTACCTCTAGAAGTCCAAAACTCGAAGAGTAATAAGTGTTAGTGATGAACAAGAGTGGGGAACATGAATTTTTTTTGTGGAAATGTAGATCGGGTCATCCTCTTTCAATCCTCAAAATTTGGTTGAGTTTGAGTGGAGGGATTTGGAAGAATAGAGCTTTTGAGCGGTGGCAATGGTATAGAGTATGCTATACCCGCCTCCACTACCGAAGGAAACGAATGCCCATTATCAATAATAAAGATGATTAGTAATGCCAAGCCTTAATGCATAGTGCTACGCTTATGTAACACCTCTATTAATATGCATGGCTATTGACCTTTTGTATATTCCGACTGATGGTGACTCACATTTTTTATTGAACCAACTGATGTTTGACCAACTAGCAGAATTCTTCTTACAAGTGCTCACACCGACTAATAAAACCCCTTGTTGTTGGCATTGTCTTGGGCCATAAAGAATACATGCTTGGGCCTTTGTTGGGTTTTATATCGCCCTAGGCCTACCTGATGGGAGATAATCTCGCCAGCCCTCCCAGATCGGTTGTCTGAGCCTCCTCATTCAGTCTAGTGCTAGCTCTTCCTCACCATCCGCCTCCTTCTCAGCCACGTTCATCTAATTCACTAAGCGCATCAACATCCTAACATGGACGCACATTATCATTGCCGCATCAGGATCCAACTCGTCCATCCTCATGGTCAACATTTTTGTATCCTCCGAAGCGTACGCAAACTCAACCTTCCTCTCTTCGAACTTGGTCTTCTTCTCTTCGAGGTTAATCTTCTTGTCGGTCATCATCATCAAGATGTTGAACCTCTCCGCCTTCTTTTGCCCCCTCACGTCATAGCGCTTCATGCATGCCTCATCCTTATTCGCCAAGATGCCCTTGAACCTCTCTGTCATCTTGGCCGCCACCCCTTCTCGCTTCTCCTTCCCCCCTCCCACTTCTTTCTTCGAAACCTGAAGGAAATATGCCCTAGAGACAGTAATAAAGTTGTTATTTATATTTCCTTATATCATGATAAGTGTTTATTATTCATGCTAGAATTGTATTAACCGTAAACTTAGTACATGTGTGAATACATAGACAAAACAGAGTGTCCCTAGTATGCCTCTACTTGACTAGCTCGTTAATCAAAGATGGTTAAGTTTCCTGACCATAGACATGTGTTGTCATTTGATAAATGGGATCACATCATTAGAGAATAATGTGATGGACAAGACTCATCCGTTAGCTTAGCATAATGATCGTTAAGTTCTATTGCTATTGCTTTCTTCATGACTTATACATATTCCTCTAACTATGAGATTATGCAACTCCTGAATACCGGAGGAACACCTTGTGTGCTATCAAACATCACAACGTAACTGGGTGATTATAAAGATGCTCTACAGGTGTCTCCGAAGGTGTTTGTTGGGTTGGCATAGATCGAGATTAGGATTTGTCACTCCGAGTATCAGAGAGGTATCTCTGGGCCCTCTCGGTAATGCACATCACTATAAGACTCGCAAGCAATGTGACTAATGAGTTAGTTGCGGGATGATGCATTACGGAACGAGTAAAGAGACTTGCCGGTAACGAGATTGAACTAGGTATGATGATACCGACGATCGAATCTCGGGCAAGTAACATACCGATGACAAAGGGAATAACGTATGTTGTTATTGCGGTTTGACCGATAAAGATCTTCGTAGAATATGTAGGAACCAATATGAGCATCCAGGTTCCTCTATTGGTTATTGACCGGAGATGTGTCTCGGTCATATCTACATAGTTCTCGAACCCGTAGGGTCCGCACGCTTAACGTTCGATGACGATTTGTATTATGAGTTATGTGTTTTGGTGACCGAAGTTTGTTCGGAGTCCCGGATGAGATCACAGACATGACTAGGAGTCTCTAAATGGTTGAGAGGTAAAGATTCATATATTCGAAGGTAGTATTCGGACATCGGAATGGTTTTGAGTGGTTCGGGTATTTTACCGGATTACCGAGGGGTTACCGGAACCACCCGGGGAAGTATTGGGCCTACATGGGCCTTAGTGGAGAGAGAGGAGGGCTGCAAGGGGTGGCCGCCCCCCCCCCCCCCATGGCAGTTCGAATTGTACTAGGGGAGGGGGCGGCGCCCCCCTTTCCCTCTCCCTCTCCTTCCTCCGGTAAGAAAGGAAAAGAGGGGGGGGGGGCGAATCCTACTAGGAGTGGAGTCCTAGTAGGACTCCCCCCATGGTGCGCCCCTTCTGGCCAGCCACCTCCTCCTCCCCTCCTTTATATACGGGGGCAGGGGGCACCCCATAGCACATCAATTGTTCTCTTAGCCGTGTGCGGTGCCCCCCTCCACAGTTTACTCCTTCGGTCATAGCGTCGTAGTGCTTAGGCGAAGCCCTACGTGGATCACATCACCATCACCGTCACCACGCCGTCGTGCTGCCGGAACTCTCCCTCGACCCTCTGCTGGATCAAGAGTTCGAGGGACGTCATCGAGCTGAATGTGTGCTGAACCCGGAGGTGTTGTACGTTCGGTACTAGATCGGTTGGATCGTGAAGACGTTCGGCTACATCAACCGTGTTAACCTAACACTTCTGCTTTCGGTCTACGAGGGTACGTGGACACACTCTCCCCTCTCATTGATATGCATCTCCTAGATAGATCTTGCGTGAGCGTAGGAATTTTTTTAAATTGCATGCTACGTTCCCCAACAAAAGCCTCTTCTAACCTTCTTGGGCGGCTCTTTTGTTGGATCAATTGGATCACCCACTTCTTCTTTATTGCCGATGTCGGCGGTCTTGATGGAATTGGCAATGGATAGTTGCCAATTGTGCATTCAACTTCAACTAATAATGCATGAGGACGAAGCTCTTCTTATCCACCTTCAAAAACAAGTTGCACGCATGAGAGGGCTAGCAAAAAAAAGATATTTTCAACAAGGTTCATATCCGACCAAATGACCAACACATAGAGCATAGCGAGCCAACAAGTTGCATATCCGACCAAACGTCCAAGATCATATCCGACCAACAAGTTGCATACTTGGCCAAATGGCTAACACGTAGAAGAACTTAGAGGGTGTTTGGATCACTAGAGACTAGAGACTAGAGACTAGTAGTAGTCACCTTTAGTCAGTAAACCTCCAAACACCCCTGACTAGTGGGTGACTAAAACTAGTTTAGTCCCTAGTCACCTCACCCCCAACTTTTACTGACTAGAGTGAAGGAAATATTCCCTAGAGGCAATAATAAAGTTATTATTTATTTCCTTATATCATGATAAATGTTTATTATTCATGCTAGAATTGTATTAACCAGAAACATAATACATGTGTGAATACATAGACAAACAGATAGTCACTAGTATGCCTCTCTTGGACTAGCTCATTAATCAAGATGGTTATGTTTCCTAACCATAGACATGTGTTGTCATTTGATTAATGGGATCACATCATTAGGAGAATGATGTGATTGACATGACCCATTTCATTAGCTTAGCACTTGATCGCTTAGTATGTTGCTTATGCTATCTTCATGACTTATACAAAGTTCCTGCAACTATGAGATTATGCAACTCCGCTTACGGAGGAACACTTTGTGTGCTACCAAACGTCACAACGTAATCGGGTGATTATAAAGGTACTCTACAAGTGTCTCCGAAAGTATATGTTGAGTTGGCATGAATCAAGATTAGGATTTGTCACTCCGATTGTCGGAGAGGTATCTCTAGGCCTTCTCGGTAATACACATCAAATAAGCCTTGCAAGCATTGCAACTAATGAGTTAGTTGTGAGATGATGTATTACGGAACGAGTAAAGAGACTTTCCGATAACGAGATTAAACTAGGTATTGGATACCGACGATCGAATCTCGGGTAAGTAACATACCGATGACAAAGGAACAACGATGTTGTTATGCGGTTTGACCGATAAAGATCTTCGTAGAATATGTAGGAACCAATATGGGCATCCAGGTTCCGCTATTGGTTATTGACCGAGAATGGTTCTAGGTCATGTCTACATAGTTCTCGAACCGTAGGGTCCGCACGCTTAAGGTTTCAATGACGGTTATATTATGAGTTTATGTATTTTGATGTACCAAGGAGTTCGAGTCCCGGATGTGATCACGGACATGACGAGGAGTCTCGAAATGGTCGAGACATAAAGATTGATATATTGGATGGTTATATTCGGACACCGAAAGGTTCCGGAAGTTTCGGAGAAAACCGGAGTGCCGGAGGGTTACCGAACCCCGGGGAAGTTATGGGCCTTATTGGGCCAAGAGGGAGAGAGGGCTGCACCAGAGGTGGCGCCCCTCCATGGGGAGTCCGAATGGACTAGGAGGGGGCGCAGCCCCCTTCCTCTCCCTCTCCTCTCTTTCCTTCCCCTTCCTCTTCCTAGTAGGACTAGGAAAGGGAGTCCTACTCCTACTAGGAGGAGGACTCCCCCCCTTGGTGCGCCCCAAGGGCTGGCCGCCCTCCCCTTGCTCCTTTATATACGGGGCAGGGGGCACCCTAGAACACACAAGTTGATCTTCGTGATCGCTCCTTAGCTGTCGGTGCCCCCTCCACCATATTCCACCTCGGTCATATTGTTGCGGTGCTTAGGCGAAGCCTGCGACGGTAGAACATCAAGATCATCACCACGCCGTCGTCTTGACGGAACTCCTCCCGACGCTTTCTTGGATCGGAGCCCGGGATCGCCATCGAGCTGAACGTGTGCTAAGAACTCGGAGGTGCCGAGTAACGGTGCTTGGATCGGTCGGATCGTGAAGACGCACGACTACATCAACAGCGTTGATATAACGCTTCGCTTTCGGTCTCACGAGGGTACGTGGGCGGACACTCTCCCTCTCGCTGCTATGCCATCACCATGGTCTTGCGTGATCGTAGGAAAATTTTTGAAATTACTACGTTACCCAACAAAGGCATCCGAGCCTGGTTTTATGCGTTGATGTCATATGCACGAGTAGAACACAAGTAAGTTGTGGGCGATACAAGTCATACTACCTACCAGCATGTCATACTTGGTTCAGCGGTATTGTGAGATGAAGCGCCCGGACCGACATTACGCGTGACGCTTACGCGAGACTGGTTTCACCGCTGTGAGCACTCGTTGCTTAAAGGTGACCGGCGGTGTCTATCTCTCTCACTTTAGTTGAACTGAAAGTGTGGCTACGCCCGGTCCTTGAGAAGGTTAAACGGAGTCTATTTGACGAAGTATCGCTGTGGTTTTGATGCGTAGGTAAGAACGGTTCTTGCTCAGCCCGTAGCAGCCACGTAAAACTTGCAACAACAAAGTAGAGGACGCCTAACTTGTTTTTGCAGGCATGATGTGATGTGATATGGTCAAGACATGATGCTATATTTTATTGTATGAGATGATCATGTTTTGTAACCGAGTTATCGACAATCGGCAGGAGCCATATGGTTGTCGCTTATTGTATGAAATGCAACGCCATGTAATTGCTTTACTTTATCACTAAGCGGTAGCGATAGTCGAGAAGCAATAGTTGGCGAGACGACAACGATGCTACGATGGAGATCAAGGTGTCGCGCCGGTGACGATGGTGATCATGACGGTGCTTGGAGATGGAGATCACAAGCACAAGATGATGATGGCCATATCATATCACTTATATTGATTGCATGTGATGTTTATCCTTTATGCATCTTATCTTGCTTTGATTGACGGTAGCATTATAAGATGATCTCTCACTAAAATTATCAAGTAGTGTTCTCCCGAGTATGCACGCTGCCAAAGTTCGTCGTGCGAGACACCACGTGATGATCGGGTGTGATAAGCTCTCGTCCATCTACAACGGGTGTAAGCCAGTTTTGCACACGCAGAATACTCAGGTTATACTTGACGAGCCTAGCATATGCAGATATGGCCTCGAACACGGAGACCGAAAGGTCGAGCGTGAGTCATATAGTAGATATGATCAACATAAGATGTTCACCATTGAAAACTACTCCATCTCACGTGATGATCGGTTATGGTTTAGTTGATTTGGATCACGTGATCACTTAGATGACTAGAGAGATGTCTGCCTAAGTGGGAGTTCTTAAGTAATATGATTAATTGAACTTAAATTTATCATGAACTTAGTACCGATAGTATTTTGCTTGTCTATGTTTCTTTGTAGATAGATGGCTCGTCTTTGTTGTTCCGTTGAATTTTAATGCGTTCCTTGAGAAAGCAAAGTTGAAAGATGATGGTAGCAATTACACGGACGGGTCCGTAACTCGAGGATTATCCTCATTGCTGCACGTAAGAGTTACGTCCCGGATGCACCGCTAGGTGCCAGTGCTCTCATCGATGTAACCGACGACGTTAAGAACGTCTGCGAGCAAAGCGATGACTACTCTATAGTTCGAGGTGCCATGCTTTACGGCTTAGAACCGGGTCTTCAACGACGTTTTGAACGTCATGGAGCATATGAGATGTTCCAGAGTTGAAGTTGATATTTCAACAGAATGCCCGGATTGAGAGATATGAAGTCTCCAATAAGTTCTATAGCTGCAAGATGGAGGAGAATAGTTCGTCGGTGAGCACATACTCAAAATGTCCGGGTATTATAATCACTTGAATCAACTGGAGTTAATCTTCCGGATGATTGTGTCATTGATGAATTCTTCAATCACGCCACCAAGCTACAAAGGCTTCGTGATGAACTATAATATGCAAGGGTTAGTGAAGACTATGCTCGAGCTCTTCGCAATGCTAAAAGCTGCGGAGGTAGAAATCAAGAAGGAGCATCAAGTGTTGATGGTCAATAAGACCACTAGTTTCAAGAAGAAAGGCAAAGGGAAGAAGAAGGAACTTCAAAAGAACAGCAAACAAGTTGCTGATCAAGAGAAGAAACCCAAGTCTGGACCTAAACCTGAAATCGAGTGCTTCTCTTGCAAGCGACTAGTCATTTGAGCGGAACTGCCCCAAGTATTTGGCGGATAAGAAGGATGGCAAGGTGAACAAAGGTATATGTGATATACATGTTATTGATGTGTACCTTACTAGAGCTCGCAGTAGTACCAGGTATTTGATACCGGTTCATTGCTAATATTTGCAACTCAAACAGGACTACGGATTGCTTAACACCGCAAAGGACGAGGTGACGATCGCGCGGGAAATGGTTCCAAAGTCGATGTGATCGCAATCGGCACGCTACCTCTACATCTACCTTCGGGATTAGTTTTAGACCTGAATAATTGTTATTTGGTGCCGCGTTGAGCATGAACATTATATCTGGATCTTGTTTGATGCGAGACGGTTATTCATTTAAATCGAGAATAATGGTTGTTCTATTTATATGAATAATATCTTTTATGGTCATGCACCCTTGAAGAGTGGTCTATTTTAATGAATCTCGATAGTAATGATACACATATTCATAATGTTGAAACCAAAAGATGCAGAGTTGATAATGATAGTGCAACTTATTTGTGGCACTCGCCGTTTAGGTCATATCGGTATAAAGCGCATGAAGAAACTCCATCTTGATGGACTTTTGGAGTCACTTGATTATGAATCACTTGGCACTTATGAACCGTGCCTCATGGGCAAGATGACTAAAACCCGTTCTCGGTACTATGGAGAGAGCAACAGATTTGTTGGAAATCATACATACGATGTATGTGGTCCGATGAATGTTGAAGCTCGTGGCGGATATCGTTATTTTCTCACCTTCACAGATGATTTAAGCGAGATATGGGTATATCTACTTAATGAAACATAAGTCTGAAACATTTGAAAAGTTCAAAGAATTTCAGAGTGAAGTTGAAAATCATCGTAATAAGAAAATAAAGTTTCTACGATCTGATCGTGGAGGCGAATATTTGAGTTACGAGTTTGGTCTACATTTGAAACAATGCGGAATAGTTTAGCAACTCACGCCACCCGAACACCACAAAGCAATGGTGTATCCGAACGTCGAATCGCACTTTATCGGATATGGTGCGATCTATGATGTCTCTTACAGATTTACCGCTATCATTTTGGGGATATGCTCTTGAGACGGCCGCATTCACGTTAAATAGGACACCGTCAAAATCCGCTGAGACGACGCCTTATGAACTATGGTTTAGCAAGAAACCAAAGTTGTCGTTTCGAAAGTTTGGGGTTGCAATGCTTATGTGAAGAAACTTCAACCCGATAAGCTTGAACCCAAATCGGAAAATGTGTCTTCATAGGATACCCAAAGGAGACAATTGGGTACACCTTCTATCACAGATCCAAGGCAAGACATTCGTTGTTAAAATGGATCCTTTCTAGAGAAGGAGTTTCTCTCGAAAGAAGTGAGTGGGAGGAAAGTGGAACTTGATGAGGTAATAGTACCAGCTCCCTTATTGAAAGTAGTTCGTCACGTAAATCAGTTTACGTAACACCTACACCAGTTAGTGAGGAAGATAATGATAAAGATCATGAAACTTCAGATCAAGTTGTCACTTGAACTCAGAGATCAACCAGAACAAAATCCGCACTGAGTGGTACGGTAATCCTATTCGAAATCATGCTACTAGATCATGGTGAACCTACGAACTATGAAGAAGCGATGGTGAGCCCAGATTCGCAAAATGGCTTGAAGCCATGAAATCTGAGATGGGATCCATGTATGAGAACAAAGTATGGACTTTGGTAGACTTGCCCGATGATCGGCAAGCTATTGAGAATAAATGGATCTTTAAGAAGAAGACGACGCTGATGGTAATGTAACTGCTACAAAGCACGACTTGTTGCAAAAGGTTTTCGACAAGTTCAAGGGGTTGACTACGATGAGACTTTCTCACCGTGGCGATGCTTAAGTCCGTCCGAATCATGTTAGCAATTGCCGCATTTTATGATTATGAAATTTGGCAAATGGATGTAAAACTGCATTCTTGAATGGATTTCTAGAAGAAGAGTTGTATATGATGCAACCGAAGGTTTTGTTGATCCAAAGGGTGCTAACAAAGTGTGCAAGCTCCAACGATCAATTTATGGTCAGTGCAAGCCTCTCGAGTTGGAATAAACGCTTTGATAGTGTGATCAAAGCATATGGTTTTATCTGAGACTTTTGGAGAAGCCTCAGATTTACAAGAAAGTGAGTGGGAGCTCAGAGCATTTCTAATATTATATGTGGGCGACATATTGTTGATTGGAAATGATATAGAATTTCTGGATAGCATAAAAGGATACTTGAATAAAAGTTTTTCAATGAAGGACCTCGGTGAAGCTGCTTACATATTGGGCATCAAGATCTATAGAGATAGATCAAGACGCTTAATAGGACTTTCACAAAGCACATACCTTGATAAAGTTTTGAAGAAGTTCAAAATGGATCGAGCAAAGAAAGGTTTTTACCAGTAGTACAAGGTGTAAGATTGAGTCGACTCAATGCCCGACCACAATGAGAAGATAGAGAAAATAAAAAATGTTCCTATGCTTCAGCCATAGGCTCTATCATGTATGCAATGTTGTGTACCAGACTGACGTATGCTTAGCTGTAAGCTTGGCAGAAGGTACCAAAGTAATCCAGAGTGGATCATCGGACAGCGGTCAAGAACATCCCGAAATACCGAAAAGGACTAAGGGTATGTTTCTCGATATGGAGGTGACAAAGAGCTAGTCGTAAATGGTTACGTCGATGCAAGCTTTGACACGATCCGGACGATTCTAAATCGCAAACCGGATACGTATTTTTATTAAACGGTGGAGCTGCGGTTGGTGCGAGTTCTAAACAAAGCGTCGTGGCGGGATCTACATGTGAAGCGGAGTACATAGCTGCTTGAAGCAGCAAATGAAGGAGTCTGGATGAAAGAGTTCATTTCCGATCTAGGTGTTATACCTAGTGCATCGGGACCAATGAAGATCTTCTGTGACAATCTCGTGCAATTGCCTTGGCAAAGGAATCCAGATTTCACAAGAGGACCAAGCATATCAAAAGACGCTTCAATTCCATTCGGGACCAAGTCCAAGTGGGAGACATAGAGATTTGCAAAATACATACGGATCTGAATGTTGCGAGACCGTTGACTAAGCCTCTTCCACGAGCAAAACATGATCAGCACCAAGACTCCATGGGTGTTAGAATCATTACCGTGTAATCTAGATTATTGACTCTAGTGCAAGTGGGAGATCAAGGAAATATGCCCTAGAGGCAATAATAAAGTTATTATTTATTTCCTTATATCATGATAAATGTTTATTATTCATGCTAGAATTGTATTAACCGGAAACATAATACATGTGTGAATACATAGACAAACAGATAGTCACTAGTATGCCTCTCTTGGACTAGCTCATTAATCAAGATGGTTATGTTTCCTAACCATAGACATGTGTTGTCATTTGATTAATGGGATCACATCATTAGGAGAATGATGTGATTGACATGACCCATTTCATTAGCTTAGCACTTGATCGCTTAGTATGTTGCTTATGCTATCTTCATGACTTATACAAAGTTCCTGCAACTATGAGATTATGCAACTCCGCTTACTGGAGGAACACTTTGTGTGCTACCAAACGTCACAACGAATCGGGTGATTATAAAGGTACTCTACAAGTGTCTCCAAAGTATATGTTGAGTTGGCATGAATCAAGATTAGGATTTGTCACTCCGATTGTCGGAGAGGTATCTCTAGGCCTTCTCGGTAATACACATCAAATAAGCCTTGCAAGCATTGCAACTAATGAGTTAGTTGTGAGATGATGTATTACGGAACGAGTAAAGAGACTTTCCGAACGAGATTAAACTAGGTATTGGATACCGACGATCGAATCTCGGGTAAGTAACATACCGATGACAAAGGAACAACGATGTTGTTATGCGGTTTGACCGATAAAGATCTTCAGAGAATATGTAGGAACCAATATGGGCATCCGTGTTCCGCTATTGGTTATTGACCGAGAATGGTTCTAGGTCATGTCTACATAGTTCTCGAACCGTAGGGTCCGCACGCTTAAGGTTTCAATGACGGTTATATTATGAGTTTATGTATTTTGATGTACCAAGGAGTTCGAGTCCGGATGTGATCACGGACATGACGAGGAGTCTCGAAATGGTCGAGACATAAAGATTGATATATTGGATGGTTATATTCGGACACCGGAAAGGTTCCGAAGTTTCGGAGAAAACGGAGTGCCGGAGGGTTACCGGAACCCCGGGAAGTTATGGGCCTTATTGGGCCAAGAGGGAGAGAGGGCTGCACCAGGAGGTGGCGCGCCTCCATGGGGAGTCCGAATGACTAGGAGGGCGCGAGCCCCCTCCTCTCCCTCTCCCTCTCTTTCCTTCCCCTTCCCTCTTCCTAGTAGGACTAGGAAAGGGAATCCTACTCCTACTAGGAGGAGGACTCCCCCCTTGGTGCGCCCCAAGGGCTGGCCGCCCTCCCTTGCTCCTTTATATACGCAAGGGGGGGCACCCTAGAACACACAAGTTGATCTTCGTGATCGCTCCTTAGCTGTGTCGGTGCCCCCTCCACCATATTCCACCTCGGTCATATTGTTGCGGTGCTTAGGCGAAGCCTGCGCGACGGTAGAACATCAAGATCGCCACCACGCCGTCTTGACGGAACTCCTCCCCGACGCTTTCTTTGGATCGGAGCCGGGGATCGCCATCGAGCTGAACGTGTGCTAAGAACTCGGAGGTGCCGGAGTAACGGTGCTTGGATCGGTCGGATCGTGAAGACGTACGACTACATCAACCGCGTTGATATAACGCTTCCGCTTTCAGTCTACGAGGGTACGTGGACGGACACTCTCCCCTCTCGTTGCTATGCCATCACCATGGTCTTGCGTGATCGTAGGAAATTTTTTGAAATTACTACGTTACCCAACATAGAGACTAGTAGTAGTCATGTTTAGTCAGTAAACCTCCAAACACCCCTGACTTTTACTGACTAAAGTCCCCCTCTCTCTCCTCTAAATGGTGTTGCACAAGGGACATTTAATACTGAGACATTTAATGCTGACTAGTAGTAGTCACCTTCCAAACAGGGCCTGACTAAAAACTTCTAGTCTGACTACTACTAGTCACATGACTAGAGAGTATCCAAACACCCTCTTACTCGGGGCACACCACTTGGCCATCGATCGACCAGTTGTTTTAAATGGCCGCCGTACTTGCTCACGGACTCTTGGATGGTGTACCATCGATGGTTTATCAACTTTCTCCCATGACCGCAGATGACTTCATTGCGGTAGGGAACAAAATTCATGTACTCATGAAACCAAGAATGAATATTGGACCAAAATATTGTGCCCTTTTGCTCTGTGCCATGAATCCGATCTATGCTACTAGTCAACCATGCATCACAACAATTCGTTCTCCCGCATGTTGAAACTCCTCTACCCCTTTTCTTTGGATTGGCCGACCAATCCTCCGAACCAAGGCCCTTGTCGTCTTACGTGTCCTACTCCGGCTGCTGGGTGTACGTGCCCGGTTGCCCGGTGTACGTGCCTGGCTACTGGGCGTACACCGCCGGCTGCGAGTCATCTACTTGTCCATCCTCGAAGTTGCCTCCGCCTTTATCTTTGTTGTGAATCATCTCCATCAACTCTATCTCTGTATCGTCATATGATGGCTCGCCTGATTGAGATATACCCGCAAACATAAAGCGGACACCAAGATGATCCACGCCCGGCGTCCGTGACCGAACGAGTTGCGGCGATGCCGAGTCAGCGAAATGGAGCAGCACTGCATTGACGCTGACGCAATACACGTACATGGCGGCGGAACCGGGGACTGCTGTTGCCGGCTGAGTTGCTCAGCAACGTAGAAGTAGGGTGGCTGAAATTGCTCCGGTCAGGGCGGCGTGTACACGGGAAAAGATCTTTGCATGATGATGCAAATATGCAATGTAAGGGAATCTCCAAGCCGGACCTTCAGAATGCCCACAAATGTCCGAACAACTTTGCATCATGACTCAAATATCTTCCCCATGTATCACAGGCTCACAACTCACAAGAAACAGGCCGCGCAGCTTCAAGTGGCGTGATGAAGTTCTTTAATATTAGATGAAACCCGCACGTTGTTACAGAAATATTTTGCAATATTTCGTTATATGAAAATGGGTATTTGAAATAATATGAAAAATAAAATTGAAAATACAAATGATTTATTGTGTGAAATCACTTTATAATTACAAATATTTATAAAATATGAAAAAAAATGAAAATTATCATGCATGTTAAGGTGGGTCTTTTTCCATTCATGTTGAATGATGAGATGGCATACTTGCATGTTGTGAGAAATAGATTATAAGACTGTTTTTAACATTAGTGCGGTATAAAAAACGCTCTTTATATTATGGGATACACGGAGTAGCTATTTAAGATGGCCGTCTCGACGATGGATTTAGCATGCGCACTATATCGCTGAACAGCAGCACAAAGGAGCATAGTTAATTTGTGGACCTTTTCCGCATCAGGATGACGCTTCCGCCGGCCGGGGCGAGCACTGCCGTCTGCCGGCCGGAGAACTTGTCCGGCCTTTGGCCCGTTACCAGCCTAAGCTTGGATTGGACCCCGCCATTACAGTAACCCATCGTTTTTGTCTGCACCGGAAGCACGAACACAAATAACTAATCCCCTCAGGCCAGGGTCACCATCGATCCAATGATGGAGTACCTGTTTGACCACCGCCACCGAAACATACATATTCTTTCTGAAACGGAGAAACATACATAGTGGAATACAGCAGTGTATTGGTAATAGTATTTCTCTTTGCGCACAAGTACACAAAGACAAAGGTGCCGTCTTTACAAGGGCTACATAACAAACCTGTGGAGAAGAAAAGCGGTACGGTACCATCGCCGGATATGGACGGGCGTCGAAGCAAATTCCGGTTTGGTCATCGCTGTGGGTTTTAATCTCCGCGACTGATATGGACTGGCCAGATGTTTCAGGCACTAGAAACACTCTTCCATTCAAAAGGATCGGGATTGCAGAATTCCATGTTCCTGTTGGATCATTCTCGATTCCTCGATGATGTAATCGCTTGGAATTGCGACGATACGGACCAGTAAATCTGTCACAAGATACAGTAGTACCATTCTTCAGTTTTCAAGTGTGAACAAACACACACATGCGATGGGGTGATGTCAAATACAACACTCATTTTTCTTTTCTTTTAGATAAGGACAGGAAAGAAAACAGTGAAGAGAGACGATAATGCCTATTAGATAACTCGTGACTTCGCTTCCATTGTGGGGGATGAGAAGATGAGAAGACAGCAACTTGTCTTGCATAGACCAGCGTGTGAATTGTAATTCTGTAATCAGGTGTGTTGCGCCCGCCATGCTTGTACAGATTTGTGTAATCGTTTCGTTCTCAGTACAACGACGTGCAAGCTCCCTTTTTTCCGAATAAAACTTATCATGTTAGTACTAGTAATTATTCATCGATCTTGTTTCTAAACTGTTAATCAACAGAAGAGGAGCTTTCTCCCAAGAAGGAAACTCCGTCCGTCCACTCCTCCCACCGTATAACGTGTCTCATTATCCGCTCACTAATTTCCATGATACCAACACATGCACGTAGTGACAAGCTGACAGCAAAGCTTGCTTGTTCCCGCAATAATACCGTGATCCGTTCCATTCCCAAATGAGTTGGCATCTCGACTGACAAGATAGCCACTCTGCCTGTTATGATATGCTACGCCTGCCTTGTTGGATGCTTCGTCGGCATCAAATATCAGTTGAGTATTCAGCAGGTTTCTACCAGCTCTGAGCAAGAGCAGCACATGGAGAGAGATCTTAGAATACAGCATTCAGCGTGTGCGCGGCAAAAATGTTCAGGATTTGCGGAGCGACGACGATTTGACCGGGGATAGCATGGATTTCTTATGATCTTACCAAAGAACGTGGGTGCTCTTTCGGTGCGGCTAGCTAACCAGGTCGGCAAGACAACTTACCCAAGCATGCGTGCTCCAACTTCCAAGGATGACAACACATGCTACCCATACGGCGCAGCACGTACAGCAGTGTCTTTTAGGGATGAGATGAGGAAGAGAAGAGACGGCCTTTGGTCAGCAGTCAGCAGTCAGCTCGCGTGATCTTCAGTGAAGCCAACTGCACGGAAGATATCGCCATCCAGTACGATACAGTCTGTCGACACACTGCTATAGATAGAGAACTACTACTGTCAGCTTGGGCGTAGGCTGTTTGTTAGTCGCCCATCTCCAATGCTTCAGATGTATGTATGGCCACAACACCAGCCACCTCAGTTTCAGACAAACGTGAAACATGGAGCACTCAACATATTGGACCTACTCCATGGCAGGAAATCGCAAGATTACTCAACCAATTGGAACTCCCAAGTCTGTACATACTCCCTCTGTATCAAAATGTAAGACGTTTTGGACACTGTCATAGTGTCAGAAAACACGTCTTATATTAAGTTACAGAGGTACAGTAGTACTCCCTCAGTTCCTAAATACTTGTCTTTCTAGAGATTTCAACAAGTGACTACATACGGAGCAAAATGAGTAAATCTACACTCTAAAATATGTCTATATACATCCGTATGTGGTAGTCCATTTGAATTCTCTAGAAAGACAAATATTTAGGAACGGAGGGAGTATTTATTTAGATGAGAAGCAGTGCGCTAGCAATATGGCATAGCTTGTTACTATTCCGAAAGCAAATAATTCTGGCGCTGCTGACACAGATTGAGTGATAAGCTCATAGATATCCCCTTACAACAACGGGATGGATAATACAAATACTACCTCAAATAACATGAGGCGTAACTGGTGTTCTTTTTATTGCCACAAAAAGACCTGCGAGAAGAGTTCAGCAGAGACACTACCTATGCGGTTGACTGAAACATAGAAAAAATCGGCTTCTGGAGTTCACCAGTGCCCTGTTTAAATCTGGTTACTGATGAAAGAAAGAGCCACAGAAACATTGGAACAAAACATTACAGGCCGGTCGGTTCAGACCTAGCTCCATCTCCTCTTATCCTCTTCTTCATCCACTGGGGTATACCACTCTGGCCGCCCCTTTGAGCTGCTGTACCTGTAGTTCAGGTAGAGCTCTTCGTCACATACGGACCTCGTACTCACTAGCACAAGCGTCCTCAGAACAGGTGAATCCCCAGTCTGTTTACCAGCGGCCCTGGACTTGAACCAGAAGGAGCCAAACCTCTTCATTGTAACGGGCTCTTCACCACCAAACGCAATGTTCGGGATGTATGCTCTCATGTCCTTCTCTGTCAGTGGAAAATCATATGGGCAGATCATGACATTAGGAGTCGACCCTCCCGGTGGGTGGTTCGCAAAATGACCAAAGGCTAGTGGATTTCGCCGTTCAAGCACATCCCCGAAGTTTTCAGTGCCACTCTTCTGCAGGGGCTTGTTAAGCATCCTCCACGCCCGGTCAAAGTTGGTCTCTGGGCTTTTGGGTGGCGTCGTATTGTAATCCACTGGATCTGAACCATCCCATACTTCTCTTGTTTCACCACCTAAATACCATGGTTTCGCGTTGATTATTGTTCCGTCATATCTTGTGATAAGATAGCTGTTGCACGCATCGATTCTTGGGTATCCAGGGATATATCGATAATACGCAGGTGAGTATATAACTCCAGGGTAGATGGCTAGGACAGCACCAACATTAGCTTCTCCAGATAAGAACAGACCTTGCCCTGCATCTTTGTGAGGTATTAGTGATGGTTTGATGTCAAGGGTGTAGCCAAACTGATCCCTGAATTTGTTTGACAATTCAGCTCGAGTTAAAGGTTGCGTAGCAGGAACAGCTGCACTGCAGAGCAAATGCATCAGATGATAGCTTCATATGATTCATCGGATAAAACAACTATGAAGAACTTGATGTATGTAACTATATCTCTATGAACACAGTAGCAGCATAATTCCTGTATGTGAATGTACGAAAGAGCTTGCAGTAAACAGTACAAAAAGAAGCATTTCAGGATATGGAGTTAGCTGCCATCTATAGTTGAACAGTTCATAGGTCATGCATATGAAGCAACCGGCAAAAGATCAGTGCATATAGTTATGTGTGCTTAACCCAGAACTTCAAAGAAACCGTGGAAGTATGATACTGGCTAAGCATGTTAAATTATGGTAAACAAAATTGAGGCATAAGTTAAGTGCACAGAAAATTGCAAATAACAAAGGGAATGTTATTCCTATCACATAACTAAGGGCCCACGAATGTCTTTGGAACTATAACACCCTTAGCCATAATTGAAGATATTTGGGATGGAAACACATGTATAAGTTTTCTGATCATCATATTTAGGCTCTAAAGTATCTTTGGTCGCAGAAATTAAAATAACTTATTTGGTAGTATGCATTGTGCAGCAAGACGAGTGCGGCGTTTCTGCTCCCAAGCTCATTTGCACCCCCTCTGACGAAAAAGATCAAAACAAATACTAAAAAAATTCAAAAAATTCCAATTTTTTGTGTGTGGTAGATAAGTTTATGCGTGAGGTGCGCTCCATATTTCACCTCATTTGGACATCTGAGCAACTCTCAGCAAAAAAGACAAATTCAGGGTCTGTAAAAAAGTTTACTGTTCACACACTGTTCTGACCTGTTTTTTTTTTTGCTGAGAGCTGCTAAGATGTCCAAATAAGTTGAAATTTGGAGCGAACCTCACGCATACAATTTTCTATCACACACAAAAAATTTGGAATTTTTTGAATTGTTTTAGTATTTATTTTGATTTTTTTTCTGACCGGGTGCAGATGAGCCTGGGCACCGAATTGGATTTTCGCAGCAAGACATGCTACTCAACATATGCTTACGAGCCTAGTTTGGATGATACAGGTGAAAAACTGTGAATGTGTCAATGCAATGCACTTAGCTGAAACATATTACCTGGCTTGTTTGCAGCTGCAACTCCTGTGCCAACGGCCAAACTCAAGCCACTTCGTCGAGAATTATTATAAGCATCAGAGGGAGATTGTGATGGGTCTTTTGTATCAGGACGAAGAATGCTATCCATTGATTTGCATATATGCTTAAGTTGATAATGAACATTTTGCTGCACTTGTTTCTGCTGGTCAGTAACAGATGCTTTGCTAGCCAATTCAATAATCTCCTCAGCGTCCTTTTCTTCAGAATGCTTTCCCAAACGATTATAGCTTAAGTTGCACATGGAAAAGAATCAGGAATTTAGGAATCTAATCATATTCACAACGAGTGTTGCAAGAAAACTTGGTAATGCATTTCCAAAGAAACTAGAAATAACTAAACACATGGTTTCGAGGCTTGATCCTTCAATCGGCAGTAAAATATGCAAAATATCTAATCACGGGGATAATAATAAGATCAATACCTTGTAGCATCTAAACTATGAGAATCCAATAACAACATTAATAGACCAGTAGAGTAAACTAAGTTCCAAATGTTGATCTCAATTCTCTATTGCATATAAAGGCAAAATGCTAGATATTTGCAATTTTAATGGACCTTGTAGCAATCTAATCATATTCATAGTTTCATACCGAGTGTTGCAAGCAAATTTGGCAAGCATTTCAAAGAAACTAGAAATAACCAAACACATGGTTTAGAGGCTTGATCCTTCAATCGGCGCTACCAGAATATTTTAAAATTAAAATATGCAAAATATATAATCACAGGGATAATATCATAATAATATGGTCAATCTCTTGTAGCATCTAAACTATGAGAATCCAATAACAACCATAATAGACTTGTAGAGTAAACTAAGTCCTAATTTTTTGCATGTAGCAGAACTACCATGTTAACACATGGTTTAGAGGCTTGATCCTTCAGTCGACGGTAAAATATGCAAAATATCTAATCACAGGGATAATAATAAGATCAATATCTTGTAGCATCTAAACTATGAGAATCCAATAACAACCTTAATAGACCTGTAGAGTAAACTAAATTCAAAATGTTGATCTCAATTCTCTATTGCGTATGAAGACAAAAAATGCTAGACATTTGCAATTTTGCATATAGCCGAACTACTGTGTTATCATCTGCGAAAAACAAATGAATAGGAACCTGGTATAGAGAAACAAACGATTCACGTCAGCGTCAAACTGAAGATGCCGTGGGTCTCGAGCAAAGCTTGGACTCTTAGCAAGTGTTTTGATTGCCTGAAATGAACCAGTAAATTGGTTACAGGAACAGCTGACAAAGCCATACTGCTGCCCAGAGTACTAATTGTCTTCTCATTAGAATTGGCATTACATAAGAAACAGAGAAGTCATATAGAAAATGTAATAGCAAAATAAAAAACTTCTAACCTAGACAGAAAATCAAGCACGATTTAGGGCATTGAGGCAAGCCATAAGCACATTTATACAGTACGACTTCCAGATGTTTCAACACACACCATCATCTCCCTCCCACATACACCAGACTTCACTCAAATCCTCGTAAAAGAATTTTAGAATCATTTCCTGTGTCTGAGGCTAGTCGATGTTGGTTCTCTCGCGCGCAACGGGGGCCAAGCAGATCGAGATCCGGAGATGGTTGCGAGATGCGTAGGAAAGGGAAGCGTACCTCCTGGAATTTGTTGAAGAGAAACGCCATGCTGGCCCTGCGGGCGGTAGCCGCCGCCGCCGCGCCCGGTACTCCTTGGTTCGGCGGGAGGGGCAAGGCCGAACGACGGCTGCCGGAGCAGTGGTTAAGGGGAGTGAGGGTTTAGACTTCAGGAGGAGGCGATCAGTCTAGTCCTAGTAGAAAGGGTTGGGCCGAAAGCCCGTACCACATTCTCATGGGGCACCTTCGTTCTCCTTACATTTGAGCCTGATGTACATCAGCATTTTTTGTGCAAAATCACTAATTTAGAAGTACTTCTTTCAAAGATTCAGGTTGTGACAAGTGGCGCACTACATGCGCATCACTTGTCGCAACATGTGACTTTTCCCTTTTTTTCGTACATCCATTTATTCAAAACGTTTTATCTCTTAAATGTGCATCCAAATCTCGAAACTTTTTCACCATTGGAGTCCTCGCGTTGAGATCTTTAAAACTAGATTCCATGTTGATAAGTTTTGACGAATTTTTTTCAAGAAAAAACCGAACCGGAAGCACATTTTTTTCCTTTCCGAAAGTGGCACGGACGTGCCATTTTTTCATTTCCGAGAGGCACGGCCTGCACGAGATAGATTGAGATGGCGCTCTCTTCTCCTCTCGCCCCCCCTCTCTCCTGGGGCGTCGCCGTCCCCCGGCTCCCCCTCGTCGGCGTCTCAGCCTCGTGCGGCTCCCCTCTCTCCCTCCCCCCTGAGGTCTCCTCCGGGCTCCTCGTCGGCGGCGAGCCCCGCCCCTCCCGCTTTGGCTCCCCGCCCGGCTTTGCCCAGCCGCACTCTGCTAACAGTTTTTGGACGCTGATTCGAAGACTCGGCTCGGATTCGAGGCTCTTCCCCTCCTTCCGCTCGGCTCGGTTGGGAGGGTCGCGGTTGCTCTGGCGGTGGGCACGGCGCAAGTTCGCCCGGTGGTAGGGAGGCGGTGGTCCGGAGTGGATGCGGATGGTTGGTGCCGCGTCGCTCGTGGTCGCCGGCGCGCTGCCTCCCGGTCTTTGGTTGGGTCATTTGGTGGGCTCCGGGGTGGTCAGTGGTGGAGTCGCCGGCGTCTTCCTCCCGCTGCCCCTCCCTGCTCGCCTTGGTGTGGTCCCGCTTCTCGGTGGCGGCGGTGCCGGTGCCAACCCTAGATCTGGGATCGGGGTTGGCGCTGGTGCCCCGGGCTGGGCTGCGGGCCCCTTTGGTTGCTGATGGGCCGTGTGGGCTGTTTGATCCCTTCACGGCTTCCTCTTCGACTTCCCCTCCCCTCTGTTTGTGGCTCTGGGCATGGTTGGCCCAGATTCCGCCCATTCCTCCCCAGGCCCCCCTTGGCGAGCCCGGCTTGGCTAGCTCTGGCTATTTATGGGTTCGGAAGGGGGCGGTTCCCCCTTTTAGGGTTTCCTGCCTCCTCCTCTGATTTGCGTGGCCGCCTCCCTATCACTGCTTGTCGATCTCCTCCTCCACCACCCTCCTCCTTCCCTTTGCGACGGTGGCGCGATGGATCGTTCATGGTCCTCCTGTGAGGCGGTCTCCGCCATAAGCGGGCGCGATGGCTCTGGCGACGCCGCCATGGATCTGAGTACGAGGCTTCGCCCGTGCCAAGCTCCAAGCCTCGCTTCGCTCCGGCGCTGGGCTGCGTCGGAGACGGCCGGCGTCCCCTCGTGCTTCGGATCTGGGCGGCGGCCCTCCGCCTCTGCGTCTGGTGCTCCAGTGGCTGCGGTCGATCCTCGGGAGCAGCGACGCTGGGAGTCGGGAGGTTCCTCGGGCCATCCTCGCGCCCCTTCACGATCCCCGGGTGGCGGGCGCCCATGGGCGCCGGGCGGTGGCTGGTGGTGGCCCGTCTCGCCTGTTCCTCGTGGCGCGGGGGTCCCCGCCGGGCGCCCTTTTGAAGTGCTGCGGGCGTGGCGCCGGTCTTTGTCTTGCCTTGGTGCTCCCGGTGATGGTATCCTCCTCCTCCTCCCTCTCGAGGCCCCGTTGCATCCCCTCACTCCTGTGTCTCCAATCCTATCCTCACTTGTTTCAGGTGTCATCGTCCCAGCCACTTCCAGTCCCGCTGTGAAAACCCTCCCTTTTGCCTCATCTCTAGGGAGGACGGCCACCTCACGATGGACTGTCAAAGCCGTGTCAAACCTCCTTCCTTCGTTCATTATGGTGTCGGCCTCCCTGGCTATTCTTTCTTTGCCCTAGATAAGGAGGTTCTCAGAGCTGCCCTATCCCTCGCTTTCCAATGTTGGTGTCATATCTGCTCGTGACAAGCGCATTTCCTCCTGTGTCCTTCTTGATGAACTTGATTATGGGTTGAAGGCGGGTGGGATTGGCAGATCCGCCACTATCGATTTTGAGTTTGCTACATTTCCTCTAAAGAGAGCCTCGCATGATATCCTCATGTACCAGCTTCATGCTTCCTCTGAATAAGCTAGTGGTTTCGGTTAAAGCTGCCTCCAATGGGTCAAAGGCCATCTCTTCTCTGTCTGATGTATGGGTGCTAGTGGATGATGTTCCTCTTAATATGCGCACAACGGCCTTCCTGATGGCTTTTGGGGTGCTCCTCGGCAAGCCCATCGAGGTTGACCAAGCCTCGCTGTCTGTTCTTGGACCAGCTCGTCTCCGGGTCTGGTGTGTTGACCCTATCTGCATCCGTGGTGCTGTGGACGTCTTCCCGGCGGCGGGTGGCTTCCGGCTTCGGGTCCGGGTGGAGGGTGCTCCTGGCCCAGCCTCGCCTCCCCCTCCCCCCCCCTCCCCCGCCTCCGGCCTCCGACAATGATGACAAGGGCAAGGATGGTGATGGATACCCAGACGACTCAATGCATGGCACGGATCCTCGCTTTACCCAGTCTGAATGGGATGGGATGTCCCCTGAAGAACAAGATCTGTTGAAGGACTGTGCTCCGGCGGGCGGTGGGGCACAGGCCTCCTTGCCAGGTATGGGTGGTGGGGCCGCGGCCTCTGGTGGGACGAAGGCACCCTCTGTCGCGGCGTGCTCTAATATTCTGCCGCCCCACCTCCCTTCGCTTGGCATTGAAGATTTGCCTCCGGTTGGCCGTCGGCGTCCAGAAGAGGAAGAAATCGTCGGTGAAAAAGTTCTCAACAAAGAGCAGGCGTCTGGGATTCAGGCAGTCCGCGGGTGGGGCATGCTGCAGTTGGAGGTGGATTTGGGTGCGGCTTCGGGCCCGTCCTCGGCGGCCGCTTCCCCCGGCCGGGCTCCCCCTGTGCTTGTTCGTTCTCCTGCCTCTACTGCTCGCAAGAGCGGTAGGGTCTCCAACAGTGGGGAGCGTGTGGCTGACCGGCCGGCTCGGCGTGCGGCGGCGCGGGATCTTCCTCCTTCAGGTTCGCGCCCAGCTCCGTCTTCCTCCTCTCCTAAGGATCTGTCTCCTGTTCGATTAGTTTTACCTTCTCACCGATGAGCAATTGCTTTTAAGATTTTAGATGATGTAGGGATTTTCTTAGATTCCAGTTTGGGTTCCCCTTCTTCCTTACTTAATGTGATTAGGGCTAACGAGCTAGCTCGGGCTGACATTGCTAAAGCCAAGGAGGCTGGGGTAGGTATGTCTGCCCCTCTGGTTGTGGCCGGGGGCGCTATGGGGGAGGCTGACAGGCGTCAGGTTTCCCCGGTTCTGAAACGTGGGGCTGGGAAGCGCGCTAAACCCTGCAAGGCTCCGTGCAGGTCGAGTCTTAGAATTAAAAACCTCTCCTTCAGATGAAGGCCTTATTTTGGAATATCAGGGGTTTCTGCGCTAGGGGGCGCAGGGATCAACTCAAAGACCTGGTGCGGTCTGAAAATGTTGAGTTTATTGGCCTTGTTGAGACCCTCAAACCCTCCTTCTCCCCGAGTGAACTTTCGGCTGTTGCTGGGATAGATAGATTCAATTGGAATTTTGTGGCCTCTGTTGGTCAGTCGGGTGGCTTTCTTCTGGGCACTAAGATTGATGTATTTGATTTTGTTGCTTTTGACCATGGAATTTACGGGGCTAGCACGGTGGTTTCCCATCGTTCCCTCAACTCTCTTCTCGAGATCATGGTGGTTTATGGCCCGGCAGACCACTCTCTCTCCTACAATTTCTTGGACGAGATTTATAATAAAATTGACTCTTGTCGCCTTCCCTCTTGATTGGGGTGATTTTAACTTGTTGAGATATCCTCCGATAAGAGCTCCTCTAACTTCTCTTGGGCTCGGCTGAGGCCTTCAATGCTTTCATCAGGGATACGGCCATTCGTGAAATTCCTAGGGTTGGGGCCCGCTTCACCTGGACTAACCGACAAGCTATCCCCATCCGCTCTGTTCTTGATAGGGTTTTTCTCTGCCCTGGCTGGGATGCTCTATTCCCCCGGGTTTGTCTCCGTGCCCTTCCCATTGTTGGATCTGATCACGCCCCCCTAATCCTTGACGATGGGTCTCGTTCAGTTGGCTGCCAAAGGTTTCAATTCGATGTGTCTTGGCTCTTAGTGGAGGGATTCTCCACCTTGTTGGCTCAGAAGATCACAGCCTTTCTTTCCTCTCCTCGTCGCTCTTTTGGCCCAATGGATGATTGGCATCAAGTTTCCTACTGCCTGCGTAAATTTCTTAGAGGTTGGTCTAAGAATCATTTTGCTGAGTCAAGGCGTGACAAAGCGAGGCTGGTTGCCCAAATTGGCGATCTCGATAATCATGCAGACACTTCTGGTCTCTCCGAGGCCGAATGGCAGCTCCGGTATGGTCTAGAAAAGGCGCTCTTGGATATTCACCGACAGGAGGAAGTATTTTGGAAGCAAATAGGCACGATTAACTGGACCCTTAAGGGTGATGCACCCACTGCCTATTTCTTCGCCATTGCTAATGGTAGACGTCGAAGATGCTTAATCGATAGCCTTCTGATTGATGGTGTTAGGGTCTCTGACCCTTCGGTCATTCTGCGCCATGTGGTCCAATTCTTCTCTAACTTGTTAGCGGCTAAACCTGAGCTGGGCTTTAAGCTTGCTCCGCCTTCCGCCTCCCCGAGCAGTTGTCGTACCGATAATGATCTCCTGCTATCCCCCTCAAGAGGAAATCTTCGATCGATTCGAACGCCAACTCTAATGCGGCTTCAGTTCCTCGACGGATTCTCCATCCCTTTCTTTCGCATTTTGGCCTCGCTAAAAGGCCTTATTAAAGCAATTATCCAAGGATTTTGGTGGGCACCGTTGATATCTCGAGGCTCGACTCACGGCTCTCACCCTTATCCCTAAAATCAAAGGTGCTGACCTGATATCGCAGTTTAGGCCCATTGATTTAATCAACAACTTTGCGAAGATGCCAGCTAAAGGCATGGCCACTAGAGTTTCCCCGATAGCTCATCGGGTCATTAGCCCTTTCCAATCTGCTTTCATTAAAGGGAGATTCATCTTGGATGGGGTGCTTTGCTTACATGAGATAATTCATGATCTGCGGATTAAGGGGACCAAGGCTGTGGTCCTTGAGCTTGATTTTGAGAAGGCTTACGACTCGGTGAGTTGGAATTTCCTTCGCCAAGTCTTACTGGCTAAGGGCTTCGAGGGTCCGGTGATGCATCGTCTGATGCAACTTGTGGCTGATGGGCACACGGCTGTGGTTGTGAATGGCCAAACTAGTGATTTTTTGCTAATGGTAGGGGCTTAGACAAGGGGATCCGTGTCCCTTTGCTTTTCAATCTTGTAGCGGATGCTTTATCTCAGATCCTCTCTCGTGCTGCTGGTCAAGGCACATTTCCCGTGAGCTCTCACCTTATTCCTCATGGCATTACTCATCTTCAAGATCACGACATCACCATCATTATGGTGGAGCTCAATGAGACCAGTCTCACTAATCTGAAATTTCTTCTGCTCTGCTTCGAAGCTCTTTCGGGTCTTAAAATTAATTTTTCCAAGAGCGAGGTCATTGTGACTGGGGTTTTGGATTTGGAAGGTCAACGGGTGGCTCACCTTCTGAATTGTTCCCTTGGCTCTTACCCTCTCAAATATTTGGGCTTACCTATTTCTCCGTTTAAGCTTTTGGCAAAAGATTTTGCCCCGGTGGTCGCTAAAGTTGGCAATCGAGTCCTTCCATGGAGAGGACGGTATAACACGCAGGCGGGCAAGGTTGTCCTTACCAATTCGTGCCTCTCTTCTCTCCCGATGTTCCTTATGAGTTTCTACCTTCTGTCCGGCGGAATTCATTCGGGTTTCGACAAGCATAGGGGTGCCTTTTACTGGAACTCCGTCGACAATAAACGCAAATATAGATTTGTAAGATGGAACATCATTTGCCGTCCTAAGGACAAGGGTGGTCTTGGCATTATTAATACGAGAGTAATGGACAATTGCCTTCTGATAAAATGGTGGTGGAAGATAATGTCTCTTGAGGAGCGCCCACTCGCTATCGATTCTCAAATCTAAATATTTCCACCGAGCCCTATGTTCGCCTCACTTCGTGGCTCTCAATTTTGGCGTCAATCGGTTAAAGTGCGGCCGATTTTCCGTCCTTGTCAAATTTGTTGTCGAAATGGTAAGTCCACTCGGTTCTCGTTAGATCGGTGGGTCGGGACACCACGCTTGCGGTTGCCTTTCCGTCCCTCGTTCTCTTATTGTTCGATCCCGAGATCTCTATCTTTGAGCTCTCGGTTCAGGGTTGGGTTTAGACTTCCGCGCTCTCTTTCCTGTAGAGTTGAAGATCGGCAGCGCCATCGCTTGCTTCCCCATGCTCTCGGAGGAAGAGGATTCCGTGGTGTGGCCCCTTTCCTCTTCGGGGCGCTTCTCTGTTAAGTCGGCTTACTCTAAGCTTATTTCCGGTGGCCGCTCTATGAAGTTTAAGGATATTTGGTCAGCCCGTATCCCCTAAGATTAAAATCTTTCTATGGCAAGCTGTCCGCCGTAAGCTTCCGGGTGATCAAATTAAGAAGAGGAACGGGCGGGCACCGATAGGTGCGCATTATGTGGGGCTCTTGAGAACACCGAGCATATTTTCTTCCATTGCTCCTTAGCTAAACTCATGTGGAGTTGCATCGACTTTGGCTTCATGTTAATTGGACTCCTCCTCCTTTGAGGACCGAGGCAATATACTAACTCCTTATCCGCCACCCAAGAGGGTCTTCTTAGTGGGCTGGGCTGCGATCGGTTGGTCGCTAGGACTACTAGGAACAAGTTCTCGATTGAACACATTTTTCCGGCTAACCTCGCTCGGCTTGCTTATTTAAAGCCAATGTCTTTTGCAGCAATGGAGATCATTGACTAAGGAAGGGGACCGTCAGGCGTTCGACGTCATGCTATCCAAAATGAAATCTACGACGTCTTCCCTGCTTCCACGCTCTTCGAGGACGGCTTCCTAATTCCCCTGCTGGCGTTCTAATGGTTTGCTGGCCTGCGTGCCATGCTAGGCTGGAGGCCTTGTAATGTTACTTATGTTCTTTGGCCGTTAAACTTGTGTGTTGTGCGGTACTGGTGGTATAACTCTGCCTGATGGCTTTATCTATAAAGTCGGGCTAACGCCTTTTCTCTAAAGAGAGGCACGGCCATGCCTCTCACGAAAATACAACCGTGGCTCTCACGAAAGAAAAACTGTGCCTCATGCGAAAGGAGAAAAATAATAAAAAACACATTTTTTTTCGTTTCCCAGAGACACGGTCATACCTCTCATGAAAAGCACAACTATGCCTCTCGGGGAAGCAAAACCGTGCCTCCAGCGAAAGAAAAAAAACACAAAAAACACATTTTTTTTCATAACCGTGCCTCTCGCAGAAGAAAAAACATGCTTTTTCGCGCAAAAAAAATTGATCCAAAAGCTAGGGAAAACCAGTGGAAAAACAAAAATTCAAAAAACGGAAAAACCAGTTTAAACAGCCGAAAACGCATGCAAAAAAGTAAAAAATAAAATCCAAAGATAGCGTTCAGAGCGTGACATCTGGCAGCAGCTGAGAGCGCGCCAAGTGGTGCGCTCTCAGCCCACCCCCAAGTAATCATTGGGAGGCTTCCGAAGAAACGCTTGCCAACTAGTTGATCCCTTCTTTGTGTGTTTTCCACTCCCACGGCATAATTGGTGTCGCTACATTTTGGGCTTGATGTACATCAGCATTCTTTGTGTGTTTTTCACTCCCGCGACATAATTGGTGTCGTGACGGCTAATCCTATTTCACGCCCGCAGACGTCGAGAGCAACTAATTAAGAACTGCTCCTCGCAGAGTCCCCGCAAGGGTCATTTTTTATGGATTGGGGGCGCCTCACTTGGCGCTCTCAGCCACTGCCACGTGTCGCATGCTGGGCACTCCCTTCGGATTTTATTATTTTTAATTTTCTTACATGTTTTTGGCTTTTTATATTTTTTTCTTGGTTTTTCTTAGGTTTCAAAAAAAATGAAAAAAAATTGCATGAAAAACACATTTTTTTCCTGTGCCTCTCGCAGAAGCAAATCTGTGCCACTCGGAAAAGGAAAAACGAAAAAATGAATTTTTTTTCCCTTCCACGAGAGGCACAGATTTTTGGAAAAGGAAAAAATGGACTTTTTTTGTACTTCTACGAGAGGCACATATTTATTTCTCGTGCAGGCATGGATTTGCTTACGTGAGAGACGCTGGTGTGCCTCTCAAAAAAGAAAAAAAATAAGTTTTTTTCTTCCATGAGAGACACACATTTGCTTCTCGTGAAGGCATAAATTTGCTTCCGAGAGAGGCACAGTTGTACCTTTTCAGAAAGGAAAAAAAGTGTTCCTACTATGGTTATTTTATCTGATTTTTTCATGTAAAAAAGGTTTTTCGAAACCTACCAATATGGGATCTAGTTTCGAAGATTTCGACGCGAGGGATCTAGTTTCGAAGATTTCGAAACCTATCAACATGGGATCTAGTTTCGAAACCATTTATGTAATACTGCAGGCAACACTATGCTCTCTATCGCAACAAACGATAGATAGTCGCGCCCTAAGGCCCTGGTTGGATTGTCGCAGAGCTATAATAATGGGGTTTGGTTTTGGGAACCCTCCATTCGATTTTGTGAAGATTTTGTGTTTTTATTATAAAATTGTATTTTCTACTACTTTATCAGTTTTCCTTCTCCGTTTTTGTTTGTTTCCTTTTTCCCTTTTATGTTTTTTCTTCTTCCTTTTCATTTTGTAAATACTCGCTGATATGTTTTAAAGATAGGTTGAACATTTCTTTAATATAATGCTCTAGAAGTCTAGATACAAGTTGAACATTTTTCAAGTACAAGTTGAACATTTTCTAAATACTGTTGAGCATTTGGTAAATGCACATTGAATATTTTAAATACAGGTCAAATATTTTCTTAAACGCATGGAAAATATATTTTAGATATGAGATGAAACAAAAAATTAAAGTGTGAACATTTTTAAATACCATGAACATTTTTAGTAATATGCAAACAAATTTTAAGCATATAATGATTTTTAAATGCCATATACAAATACCATGAGCATTTTAGTAATATGCAAACAAATTTTGAACATATAATGATTTTTATATGCCATATACAAATACCATGAACATTTTTAGTAATATGCAAACAAATTTGAACATATAATGATTTCTTAAATGTCATATACATATTTTAAACGTGTGGAAAAATTCAATATTATGAACATTTTTTTAAAATTACGTTAACCTATTTTAAAATGTGATGAACATTTTTAATGCACGGTTTGAAATTTGAGGAAGTAACTTTTTCAAATATATAGATACATAGGATTTCTCAGGATATAAATAAAAGTTTGGGGGAGAGCGAAACACACCAATACAACAAACCAGCGTGATCCTATTGTGTCGGCCAACTAGAGTCTATCTTGAGATACTGACATGCCCATCATCGATCAATGCAAAAGCTATATCTTATCACAAAGAATAGCTTTTGCTTGCCCACAATGAGATGAAAGTTGGGCTCAGGCGGGAGCGTAGCTGGAGGTGGCGCAAGGGCACGATTGGAGGTCGTCCGATCTTGATCTAATGATCCAGATCATGGCGGCTGCTGGTGGCGACGGGTTGGGTGGCGGAGTCGAAGGAAGGCGGAGACTAGGTGGCTGACACTGAAATCTAGGTGGGGGGCGGGGGGAGGGGGCGTTAAGGTTTTGGGGATGATCGTGCCTTACATGGGCAATGTCCTTTTGGGTTAGGTTTAGGGAGATTTAGGTGGTTTGTGAGGATGAGTGATGGAAGTGTGGGGGCCATTTAACAAGTTTTATTTGTGAAATTTTATTCAATTGATCATCCGCCTGTCTCCATATTCAATCGTTGGGCACCAGATTCTGAATAGAATGGAATTTTAAGTGTAGCCTTTCTATAATACTAGATGATGCCCCGCGCGTTGCTGCGGGATTTTTTTGAGAAAAGTCAGGATCCACATTGAAATAACAAAACCGTATAGTTTTTTCTTTTCTTTTTTTGGCGGGTAAACTCTTAAATTACTCAAATCACAACAAAACCGTACAGTTGACTTGCACATTCTTTAGAGCTGGCAATCTACATTCATGTAAGGGCAATAGGCCAACACATGCCTCACAGTGGAGGTTTGCATAAAATGCACATATTATATCAGATATCAATAATTGACGCAGATACATGTACTCCAGCATGATGATATATTTGTAGTCTTGTACGGCTGAAAAACATCTGGAAGTATGAGAATCTTCTCGCTTATAATAGGCCGCGATCAAAGGTAGCGACTATTGATACTATACATGGCGTGTTGGGAACTGAAGCATGCATCTTCATTGTAGCAAAGCTTGATATTGCCCTACATGCTGTAAAATTTGTAGCATTGTTAGATTATTAGATTTATGTAATGCATAATACCTTGATAGATATTATTTTCCTTGAGGCAGTAATATGCCTGTCCTGAAATGTGTCGCATTCGTGTGGTTTGTAGTGCTGCAAAAAGACAGAAAATTGTGGTACGTGTCTTGCAGCAATAGCTGACAATGGTCTTCCCTTTTAAAACACTGTAGGGGAAGTTTATTAAACCGTAGGAATTTGTTGCTAGCATCTTCAGTAATGTCGGTTGTTTCCTTCTGTACCGAAGTTTCTGTGAAAGAATTTTTTTTTGTTAAAACATTGGTCGAGGAATTAAATAAATATGCATATCCATGAGCAGTACCTTGTTTCAAAATTTTCTCTACCATTGGAAGCAGCTACACTAACTGGTGTTGTATTATCTTGTGAGATCCGTTGCCTAAGGATAGTTGGACTATAAAGTAGTGTTCATTAGAAATAGTTGAGGTATTTATTAAAACAGAACTGCAACTTTGAATTAAATTCTGAAAACAAACCTCTCAATAATTCTGTGGCTGGAACCTAGAAGGGACAATAAGTTCTCGCTTTGAGATGCCTGAAGATGTTTCGTAGTTTAAGTTAGTATATAGGCTGGAGATGGGATTCATAATATGAACATTGACCCTCTGAACATACTCAAGGAAAGCAAGGCAAAAACGATGTCAAGTGCACGGTAGTAATCTAAAACCAAAGAAACAACATGGTTCATGAATATTGGAAAATGGAGGAATCAGGGAGAACCTTGTACAGAGAGGGGATTGAAACAGGTTGCAGGCGGCTTTGAGGGCGCATATATGACCCTGCCTCGGATGTTTCCTACCTTTGCGTAATGATTGAAAGAGCAATCTGTGGAAAAACATGGCATGCATATAATTCCAATTCAACACCACACAATATGTTCAGTTTTGGAACAAATTTTCAACAACAACTTAGTAACTTGTTGAATGACTAAAAATAATGTATTGGTCAAAATAAAGAGATGCTAAAGCATGTTTCTCTTGTTATTACCAATTTACTTGACATTTAACACAGTGATTTCTCCTATATTGATTTTACTAAATTTGTACGCATATTCAGTTTACAGGAAAAGTTTTATAGCCATATCATTGCCCCTCTTTTCCTCCATATTTAGATGTAATATAAGAGCTAGCCAGATCGTAGCAAGCTTCAGCCTCTCAGACACAGTTCTAGAAACCAATCAAGAAGATAATTTTCAGTTTTCTAGATTTATAAGAACCGAACCTGTAGGCATGATGAGGACTGAGGAGGCTACGGTGAGATCCAAGTACAAAGAGTGGACGTGATGTAAGCACATAAGCGGAGATTGCAACAGTGGCGATGAGGAGGCTGCTGAACCATTCTCATAGGCCGACGGGGTCGGCGAGCGCGGAGGTGGCCACAAACGACGCCGGCATCCCCACGAGGCCACGAACCCCACAATCAACTTCGTGTCCCGCCGGTTCACTTTTATACCTAGATGCATAGACGCCGTGATAAGAACCCAGATTCAGCCGACGACAAATGCGGCGGTAGGGTGGGTGAGGCATGGGCAGTGGCATACCTGATGGACCTGGTTATCTGATGGCGAACGCGAGGACAACGGCTGCACGACGGAGGCAGCATCTCCCACCGATAGCCGGCTGGTTCTAGAAGCTTCTAGCCCCACCTCCTCTTCGAGACCTGTACCTAGAGGTGACGGGCTATGAGCATCAGGGCTTCAAATTTATTAGTAGTATATCCAACTAATCTTCAAGGGCTAGACCTGAATACGTGATGAGTCCTCTCAGGAAGAAGCGGTACTTGTGGGGAGAACAACTCCATCTACCCCTCCATTTATTCGATGGAGAAGAAGAGAAGGAACCGGTGTAGAAGATGGGGAGATTAATGGAAAATCAATTGGTGGGGAGTTAATTAGGAAGATAATAAATATGTGTGTCAGTTATTGGCTGGGAAGGCATCGTGCAAAACGCAGCGGGCACCACAATTTTCCTGACTCAGTCGTATGCGTGCATAAGGAAAAGCATGTCGCATGATCAAAAGAACGAAACGGCATCTTCACTTAGCGGTGGCAGCTCTTAGTAATTTTCTTAACCTTTGATCAGATGGCTACAGTCTCCTCAGCTTTACTGAATCAACGGCTATAACAATTGAGGTGATGTGGCTTCATGAGAAGGCAGGAAAATCACCTAATGAGGTACCCCTATTTAGATATAGAAGATTACAAGGCCATATAAATTGTTTCAACTCATTCGGAGGTCGTTTGACATTTATTTAGAAAATATTTGCGTTTATCGGATAAATGGTGGTTGGATTAGGGACGGTAGCTAGGGTTGTGCTAAAATTGGACAACAATTTGGATAGCTCTCAAATGTCACAAAAATAATGTGTCCAAAATTTAGGGGTGAGTCTCTCACAAGAACATCGAAAGAAGTTATTCACCATTTGACAAAATGACGAAATGCAACTTTCAAATTAATTATTTGATTAATGCAATATGACTTATGAGATACACACGATCAGAAACAATATAATAGGCAAATAATAGCTAGGGTATTATTCCTGCGATGGCAACACACATTCTCTTCCTATTGGCCTTAATTTGTTTTTCCTATTGAGTCAACCCTTCTTTTTATAAAGGACTAAGATATATCATAATAGTTTAACAGAAATACAAAGCACCTTAAAACATAATAAAAGTTTACATCAAGGTCCCTAGACCACGGAACAACCCATCAAAACGAGCCGCCAATGCCCCTCTGTCGTTGCTCCCATATGTGAGGCGTCTAACCTTGTCGATGACGGTCAAGAAGTTTTCATGCACGTGCCCTTGAGAACTAACACCCTGCTGCTATAATCTTCATTGTTGAATCCTTAAATCGATCTAAAAAATCTCACATCAAGGTTCGTCATTATGTACGATGAGAAATCCTAACATCGCCATCCCGAGGAAGGCAGGAACTTGCGCAGTAGCTCATTTTGATCCGTCCGACGAAAAACTTAAGAAGGATCGAAGCTTAAAAGACTAACTCGAAAAAGAAACAGACCACCACCCTGCGGAGCTAAAATCGTAACATATCTACTCGCCGGAGTGGAGGCACCAAGATTCCCTCCGCCACTGGCCACCACAGCAGCAGACAGAAGAAGGCTTTGTCCAATTGCCTGGCGAGTGGGGGAAGAAAGGCGTGGTCCCTATCCCGTCAACCTGACGTGTTCTTGATTCCTCACAGCTTATTCTAATGCGAACAGCGGTGTAGCTCTAGCTAGTCAGATTCCAGCAATAATTTGGCTATGGCTCGCTTGTGGTTGCTGATTCTGCATCAAGCCATCACGAGCACATAAAGTATCCATCTCCACAGCCACTAGCCGTCCTGCTGAATTGTTCAGGCCACCATGAGGCAAAATAGTATCTTGCTTGTGTGCTTTAGTCTACGCCCCTACGATGGTCTCAAGGAAATATTGCCCGTCCATGGTTGTTGATTTCATACACCATTGTTCCCTCGAAAAGGAAAGAACCAGCCCTACGAGGATTCCAGGTATTTCTTTATCCTCGCCTCGGTCTCTGAATTCATGAGATTTCTAAGCAAGTATCCTTGTTTCTGAGATTGATTCGAAATGTCCGACGACTTTTCAGGATACCGCAGGTACCAGCTCCGCTTTCGATCCAAGATATAAAAGAAAATTCAGCGAAAGCAGGAGCTTTGAAGCTACCCTGGCGGAAGAATCGGCTGAAAGGTTGGTCTATTCCATTTCCCCCAAAGTGATTACGTCTGCTTTATGCTCTTCTCCTTTGTTAATTTGGACCCAAGTCCTGCTCCCATGATTAGAGATCATTATACATACATGGATCACAGTGATAACGTTTGCTCGCAATTGATTCTTTCAGCGGCAGGGTGAAGGAAAGATCCACTGCCGGGGAAGGATGCGGCCTTACTTTGATCCCGAGTATGAGAACTTCAATCAGCGCATCAACCCTCCTCGGTCGGTCTCTAATGTATTCTCTAATTAAGCTGCAGAACTTGATCGATTTTGCTCATCATCCGGTTTATGTGTCATCACTCGCTGGAAATCCTGCTAATTTCTGCTCTTGACACGGTGAACACCTTGCAGGGTCTGCATCGACAACAACACATGCCGCGACTGCACCCTAGTGAAGGTAATTAAGGATCATCTGAATTCATCCTGTACAGAGACAAGAGACAGAGAGAGAACATTTCACTCGCTGGGATCATTTCAAAATCCAAATTTGTGTACGCAACTTTATCTGCCTTGTGATGGTTTTAGGTGGACAGTATGAACAAGAATGGCATTCTGCTGGAGGTGGTGCAGGTCCTGAGCGATCTTGACCTCACCATCTTGAAAGCTTACATCACCTCGGATGGCGGATGGTTCATGGACGGTAAGACGCCCTGTGCTATGCAATAGTAGTATTCATTTCCATAGAGCATCATTACTCCAACTTAAACTGTTACACGGCCTTGCCATTTGAGCTGTATATTGCGACTAAACGATGCAGTGTTCCATGTGCTGGATAAGCAAGGGCAGAAGGTGACCGATGAGAAGACCATTCAGCACATCGAGAAGGTTTGCAAATTCCAATCACCATCCGTTTAAACTCTTAAAAATTTGAGACGTTCGATTGATTTGGGAGTCTCTGTTAATTAGTTTTCCATGAAGAAGCTGAGATTATTACTCTGAAACTGAGTGGGTGCTGAATAGCTGAATTATTGTTGTTTGTTGACAGGCCTTAGGTCCGGGCAGCAACATACCGGGCGCGACGAAGGGCAGCAATTCGCCTGGGAGATCAGTTGGGATGCACTCGATCGGCGACCACACCGCCATCGAGCTCAAGGGGCCCGACAGAACGGGCCTTCTCTCCGAGATCTTTGCCGTCCTGGCGGAGCTCCAGTGCAACGTCATGGCGGCCGAGGTGTGGACGCACAGGACGAGGGTGGCCTGCGTGGTGTACGTCAACGACGTGTCCTCGGGGCAGGCCATCGAGGACGCGTGCCGCCTGGCCGGGATCGAGGAGCGGCTGCGGCACGTGCTCCGCGGGCACGGCGGCGGAGACGACGACGACGGCGACGGCCGGGGAGCGCACACCAACTTCTCCGCCGGCTCCACCCACGTCGACCGCCGGCTGCACCAGCTGATGCACGCCGACA
This sequence comes from Aegilops longissima, assembly GCA_021605205.1. NCBI lineage: Eukaryota > Viridiplantae > Streptophyta > Magnoliopsida > Poales > Poaceae > Aegilops > Aegilops longissima. Next base: position 428,095,672 of record CM038681.1, on the reverse strand, counting down.
TGGACCTGGGCGGCGACGGAGCGCCGCAGGGCCGTCCCGCGGCCGACGACGGCACGGCGGTGACCGTGGAGCACTGCGAGGAGAAGGACTACTCGGTGGTGAACGTGAGGTGCAGGGACCGGCCCAAGCTGCTGTTCGACATCGTCTGCACGCTGACGGACATGCAGTACGTCGTCTTCCACGCCGCCGTCACCTCCGAAGGCATCTACGGCATTCAGGAGCTGTACATTCGTCGCAAGGACGGGCGCACGCTGCTGAAGGACGAGGCAGAGAAGGTGACCAAGTGCCTCGAAGCGGCGATCTCCAGAAGGGTGTCCGAGGTGGGTGGCACAGCAACAGAATTCGGTTCAGTTCTCTGGTCGACGGCGTGCTGCTTCTGACTGACGCCGGCGCGGGTTACATTGCAGGGATTCACGCTTGAGCTCTGCGGGAGGGACAGGGTGGGGCTGCTGTCGGACGTGACGAGGGTGCTCCGGGAGCACGGCCTGACGGTGACGAGGGCCGACGTGACGACGGTGGGGGAGCAGGCCGTGAACGTCTTCTACGTGCGCGACGCGTCGGGGCAGCCGGTGGACATGAAGACCATCGAGGGCCTCCGGGGACAGGTCGGCCAGACCGTCATGCTCAACGTCAAGAAGGTGCCCGCTGACAAGGCGCCGGAGCGGACTGCTGGCAGCATGGCCAAGACCAGCTTCTTCTCCTTCGGCGGCCTCTTCGCCAAACTCGGAGCATAATCTCCGTTGTGCAAATTGTTGTAAAATGGCCCCAACTAGTGTAGTCAGTATGGCAGCTCTTGGTGTACCTTTTTCCAACAAGTTTCCCCATTTTCCTCGATTTTTTCGAGCACCCGATGATCTTTCGAAGAGAGAGATAAAGGAATCTTTGCCCAAGAGGGAGAAAAGAGGTGCGATGATGATGCCTATATTTTTCTCAACCTCACGTATTTTTGTTCTTTTTTTTGCGTATTTTTCTTCTATTTTTGGTACTTTCTACTTTTTTTATTTCCTCGTCATTTTTTGTGGAACATAAGGGCATCTTAGCAATTTTAACATCTAGGGGTCATTTGGTAAGTTTTCATAGTCTGTGGACCAACCTGCCACTTTTCTGGGCAAGTATTATCGCTCAAATGTATTGTGTGATGTTAGCCATATTAGAAGACCGTAATAATTTGATGGGGATACCACACAAGACCAAGAAAAATATCTACTCTTTCATTTGGAACAAGAGAAGTACAAGAGAAAAAACATTATATTCAACCAAACAAAACTGACGGTACCTCTAAGGAGGAAGGGAAAAGTATGTTAACTATCTTCCACATCTCTTTTGAGTTTATGGAAGACTTGAGGAGGTAAATTTGTGTATTGCGCTTATTGTAAAAGGAGAAGCACACCCAAATGTCAAAATTCCAGCAAATGCATGTGTCTTATTAGCAGAATTTCAGAACATACTGCAAGAGCCACAAGGCATGCCACGGATGAAAGAAATTCAACATAGAATTGACTTAACTTCATGAGCAAGTGTTTTCTAATCTTCCTCACTACCGAATGAGTACAAAAGAGCATGATGTATTGAAAGAGAAACTAAAGGAATTTTTGTAAAAAATGCACATTTGAGAAAATATTAGCCCATGTGTTGTACCAGCCCTGCTCACGCCAAAGAAAGATGGATTTTGGTGCTTGTGTGTGCATAGTAGAGACATCAACAAGATCACGATAAGGTACATATTTCCTATTCCCCGCCGGATGATATGTTGAATCAGCTTAGTGGGGCAAGAGCGTTCACCAAGCTAGATTTAAGAAGCAAATATCACCAAATTTGCATCAAACCTGGAGATGAACCAAAAACCACCGTCAAGACAAAGCAAGGGTTGTTTGAATAGATGATCAAGCCATTTGAACTCTTGAACGCATTTATGTACTTGATGAATCAAGTTCTTCGGCTCTACTTAGCCACTTTATTGTGGTTTATTTTGATGACATCTTGATCTGTAGCAAAGATGAGGGTGAACCCTTTGATCATATTTGAAGGTTCTAGGAGTTCTACAGAAAATGAGCTCTACATCAACTTGAAGAATGAGTTTTCATGCAAAAGCAACTTCTTTTTCTAGGACTTTCCATAACACATGAGTGCGTTCATGATCCTAACGTTGAAGCAACCAGAGAATGGCCAACTCCAAAGACCATTTCTGAGGTAAGAAGTTTCCATGGCCTTGCAACTTTATGCATGAGATTTGTGAAGAATTTCAGTGTTATCATGACACCAATTCCCAAGTGTTTGAAGAAAGAAAGGTCCCAATGGACATAAGTGGTTGAAACTTGTTTCAATGAGATCAAGAAAAATTATCAATCACGTGTCTTGGTGCTACCCAATTTCAACAAGACTACTGAGTCGGAGTCTGATCCAAGTGGAGCAGGCATTGAAGCTATTCTATATATAAAAAAGGAAGCACATTACTTTCCTGAATGAGAAGTTAAGTGAAGCTAGGCAGAAGTGGAGTACCTACCCGCATGTATACCGTTTTTCGGGCTTTTAAAACTTTGGAATTCTATTTGCCACCTAAAGAGTTCAATGTCTACACTGACCATCAATCCTTGAAGCATTTTAGAAAGCATGTTGATCGCATGCTAGCGGGATGGGCAACATATCTGAACAGGTTTAACTATCTCATTGTGAATAAATCTGGAGCAACCAATCGAGTAGTCGATGCTTTTAGTCGTCATGCATTTCTCTTGGCTTCTACAAAAGTGATCATTTGTGCACCCCAAGAAGTTATCTATGTGACAAACTGGTTAGTTAGCTCCAATTCAAGTGATCTTAGTGGTCATGTTGGACGTAACAAGACTATCGCTACTTGGAGGAGCATTATTATTGGCCTAAATAGAAATGATGGAATATTTGTTCAACAATATGTCAAATTTGCAAAGGGCAGGTCTAGAACATAGGGTTATACACGCCATTGCTTGTTCTTGTTGCCCAGTGGAAGGATGTTTCTATGAACTTTGCCTTGGATTTGCAAAGAACATGACAAGGGAGTGATGTTGTGTTTATGGTCGTGGGCAAATTTTCTAAAATGCCTCATTTCAGTCCATACCGCCAGACAACGAATGCTCATCATGTGGCAAAAAGTGGCTGGACTCAATGAAATTAAACATACTTCCACTCTAGTTAGTATTTGTTTGTCTTCTTAGTTTTGGCTAATGTTTTCTAGAGTGGTCTAGCTGTAAGTAGTGAAAGTGCGTTATATCGACTAGAGGGGGGGTGAATAGGCGATTTTTATGAATTCTTCACTGAGGAATCATTGGGCTCTCGTGGGCGGATTACCCGATGTGTACTCATCTTCCAACAAAGAGGAGAAGACTTTGCCGGTGAGGAAATTCCTTAGCGAAGAACTACTTGCAGCGGAATAAGTACTCAGAAGTAAGCATAAGAGAATGCGGGCATGGTCATCATGATGAAATGACGACAAACAAAGAGTACAGAAAGCGTAAACACAGGATAGCACAAGATGAAGACAAACAGATCAAGAAATTGAACTGAGGAAATTGAGAAAGTCTTCACCAAAGTCTTCAAACACAGATATGAACAACCACTCAACACAATAATGAGGAAATGAAAGGGTTGAGGAAATAGAACCGTTAGGTTGGTGAAGACAATGATTTGGTAGACCAGTTCCAACTCGCTGCTCGGTTATACGTCTGGTTGGAGCGGCCGAGTATTTAAACTCGAGGACACATAGTCCGGACACCCGATCGGCCGAGCACGCAGCTCAGACACCAAGTCCTCACCGTATTCTCCTTGAACTAAGGTCACATGCACTCGCCCAATCACTGTGGTAAGTCTTCAGCGACTTCCAAACCTTCACAGACTTGGTCACTCGGCGATCCACAATTCCTCTTGGATGCTCTAGACCATGATGCCTAACCGTCTGGAAGAAGCACAGTCTTCAAAGGTAACAAGCGCCGGATCCACGCAGATCAATCTCTTCATGATGCTCAATCACTTTGGGTTTGTAGGGTTTGGTTTTGGGTTTTCCTCACTTGATGATTTTCGCCAAAGTCCTCGGAGGATGGGTTGCTCTCAAATGACAAGTGTCAAGTTCTTCGAGCAGCCAACCAGCTAGTGGTTGTAGGGCGGCTATTTATAGCCTAGGGAGCAGCCCGACATGATAATACATAAATGCCCTTCAATGATATGACCGTTAGGTGGATAAGATATTTTGGGACAGGTGGCAAGAAGATAAAGAACGGTCGGAAATTTGAATCTCAAATTCCTCGGGGCTATCATGTTCCTCACTGTAGGCAATCCGTGACCGGCGAATTCTCAACTCCTTAGTCGAATAAATTCTCAACAATGTAAGAACTTCGTCTCATATCAAGAAATTGACTGAATCTGTATGAGATTTCCAAAGGCTTCACTCGAAGGGATTGGTAGGTGTAGGATTTTGAGTTTGAGCATCACATGGAAACTTTTCCTTAGTATTTCCTCGACCCCCTTTAACAGTACGGTGTTTCCTATGACTCAAGAAAGAGAAAAACGAAACTACGAAAACAAAAATCTTCACGCTTCATGTTCCTCAAATGAATACCAAGTCTTCAAGGTCACACCAATTTCTTCACTTTCAAAGTCTTCAGAAAGTCTTCAAAATAACAAAGTCTTCAATAAGAACTTCATTTTTAGGGTCGACTTTCTCAAATATCAAACTCCTCATAGACTTATAGACCTGTGTACACTCACAAACGCATTAGTTCCTTAACCTATAAGTCTTCAATCCACCAAAATCACTAAGGGGCACTAGATGCACTTACAATCTCCCCCTTTTTGGTGATTGATGACAATATAGGTTAAGTTTTCAACGGGGATAAACATATGAAGTGTAAATACTGATATTGAGGAATTTGATTGCAAGATATAGAAGAACTCCCCCTGAAGATGTGCATAGTGAGGAATTTGCTTTTGAGGCAATGCACAGTTGAAGAGTTGAATCATGGAGATCTCCCCCTATATCTTGTAATTCATACACGCATTTGACATATAGTATGAAGAATTTGAAATGCATGATGAAATATGGTGCTTGATGAAATTCAGCATGCGTGCGATAACATTAATGAGGAACAAGCATGCAAAATAACACATCAAGAGTGTCAGAGCTCAAGAGAATCAGAGCTAGTATCAGAGCATAGTGCAGGAGCACAGTGCATCAAAACTATCAAAGCACCATCGGGTTTAAGATTACAACTCAATCCAATAAAAGTTTCAGAAGAACGAGAGTTGTAACTTAACAAATATAAATTGCCCATATAATAGACCCGCTTGAAGACTAACTCAAATATCTCCCCCTTTGTCATCGAATGACCAAAAGGATCGAAACTGAGGACTAACGCCCCTGAAGAATTTCAAGTTGAAGAAGGAGCGCCAATGTTGTTGGGGTCGGTTGTTGTAGTAGGGCCTGCCATGTGTCGCATAAGTCTTCATTTTCATCGTTGTCGCAAGAATGAAGAATAGGAGCTGGCCACCAAGGAAGGAACTTTAACCTTCTTGTATTTCTTCTGAGGAGGTGCGACCACCAAATTCTTCCTTGAGTCCCATTGTCGCCGCTTCTTCCGACTCAGAGACATTTGAAAGAACAGCCCAGTGCGCTTGAAGGTTTCATGGAGGTAGTAGTGGTTTTCTTCACCGCATTGTGTGTAGAGGTCATGTTGTGAAGAATTGAACCAAACCGACGCTTGACCCATTTATGATTGCGATCAACCTTCCGATGAAGACCGAGGAGTAACTCACGATCACCATCACCACAGGTGCAGAGCTTGAGGACTTTGCTTGACCGAGGTATTTATGCGAGTCATGTGTGGCGAGTCATCATTGGTGGAGTAGGATGCTGCTTTGCTAAACTGTCCATCCAATGGACGAATGCCTTCATCGATCACAGCAGAGCCTTGTCCTTGTCATCACCGAGGTAAATGTCCGCTTGAGGACTTCAATCGGGGCAAGTAGCTGCAGTGGTTCATGGTGTCACCTTGTAATTGAGTGAAGACCTTGTCCCGATGAATCTCATTATCCAAGGCGCATAAGGCTTCAGCTCAAATGGTGACATAGCAATGTTTGCCAGAGTCCTCATGAAGAAATCATGGAAGTTGACGGGAACGCCATGAATGATATCGAAAAGCATATTCTTCATGATGCCAACGACTTCTTCATCATTCAAGTCGTGGCCTTTGATAGGACTCATTGTCTTCGTCAGAATCCGATAGATAGTCCGAGGCACATACAATAATTCCTGGACGAGGAATTTGGTTCTTGGGGCCTGCCTTGGCTTCAAAGGCTTCATCAAGACTTGCATATAGTGATTTGAAAGTTCGGTTTGTTGTAGATACAACGAGCACCATCAAGTGGAGGACTGAGTGGTAGAGCACGAAGCAATTCAGCTTGTTTGGTGCCTTGTAGTGAGTATTTTCGACATCCATCTAATACCCATGAGTTCACGCCTTCATTGCCTCCGTGAGGTGCAGCGTTGCATAGAAATGAAGAATAAGTTCTTCATTCCAATCCACGAATATCGCAGCAGAAATTCGAAGTCCTGCGTCGTGAAGAACACCGAGGACTAGCTCAAGCTTTGGCAGAGACTCCATGTCCACATGAGGAATATGAGCATGATCAAGACTTTGTCTTTATTGAAGAGCACCGAGGAATAGAAATTGGCTTGACCGGCAGTCCGTAAACGCCTCTTCCTTATGCGAGCGTAATCATATGGATTGTAATCGATGAAGAATATGTGCTCACCAAGAAGTCTTCACCTTGAACTTTTGCTTTGTTGAGAAGGGATCCTTTGGCTTTGGCAAGGAGTGTCGATGAGTTGCATCACGACCTCTGGAATCGCAATCTCGTGTTCTTCAGTGAGGAATTTCTTGTTCCTCAACAGTGTAGTCTCGAGGATCAGCAGCAAGAGGTTCATCAACGCTAGTGGCTGGAATTTCTTCATGGATGATGAAGTGGGATGAGTTTCTTGAGCCCATTTGAACAGTTGGAGCAGGGACCGAGGTATCTGTTGGATTGGGGTGAAGAGTGGAGAATTTGGATGCTTGACTTTCCCAAAAGTCATCGCTCATCACCGGCGTTGTGCTTCCAATATCCACATCTTCTTCAAGTTCTCAACACCGCCTCTTCACTGTGAACCGAGGCATAGGCGAGGAAATGATTGGGGTTGAAGGATTGCTTCCACTTCAATTTCTTCATCAATCTGCTCGACGAAGCAAAGCAGAATGATTTTCTTCATCGATCCGCTTGGGATCACATAATCTTCATCAAAAGGAACAAGGTCCTTTGATGGAATCGAGGAAATTGGAACAGCATCAATAGGATTTTCAAAGGAGCTGGTCATTGGCTTTATTTTCTTCGCAGCCGAAGAATTTGACACAGCTGATGCTTTCCGTTTCTTCACAGCACGAAGCAGCAGAATGATTTTCTTCATCAGATCCGCTTGGGATCACATAATCTTCATCAAAAGGAACAAGGTCCTTTGATGGAATCGAGGAAATTGGAACAACATCAATAGGATTTTCAAAGGAGCTGGTCATTGGCTTTATTTTCTTCGCAGTCAAGAATTTGACGCAGCCGATGCTTTCCGCTTTCTTCACAAAGCAGCTCGCTCGCAGCCTTGGTCTTCTTCACATCGAGGCGATGGAAGAATTGGAGTTGGCGCTAGCGCAGGAGGAGCCGAGGAATCGATGAATTTTCTCAGCGCAATCGATGCAGCTTGCCTGACTTGTTCGATTTCTTCAGCGCACCACTAGTGGATGCCCGGCAATTTCTTCAGCCGCCGGAATGGGATCATCACCTCGAACTGGCATTTTCTTCAAAGAGCTCTGAACTTCATCAGTGGTGCTGGCATGTTCTTCGGGCTATTGAGCCGAGGCTCCACTGAGGAATTTCATGTTGCGTTGGGGCTGCAACATTTAGAATTTCTTCGTCAAAGTTGACGAATCTGACCTTGGCCCTTGCCAATCAGCATAATAAGCATCAAGTTTTTGCCGAGGGCTTGATTTCATTCGACCTTGAGAAGTTCCTCGTGTCATTCGACAACGCTTTTCTTCGTGAACTTCTCCTTTCTGTATTGAGCCTTCTTGATCTCTCTAGCCTTTTCAAACTTCCATTTTTCTTCAGTGATGAAATGGGTCAGCATATGACTTTGTCCAGGGGTTAGATGAAAATTAGGCATAGGAGTGTTTGGATCCTTGTGCCAGAGATCAATATAATCGAGGATTTTCCTCGGATCCAACAGCAGTGGCACAGATGTGCCTTTGGCTCTAGCGGCCCTTTCTTGGCGATCTCTGATGATTTTCGCAAGTTCATCATCATCAGCCTCATCATCTTCAGGTGGCTCTTGGAAAGCAACCTGTTTCTTCTTAGGACTTGGCCGAGGACCTCGTCCAGCTGTGGCCTTAGTCTTCAGCAGAGTCGGGCCAGATGAAGACTTTGGTGCAGCTGAGGAACTTGCTGAGACACCCGAGGCAATGGAGAAGCCTGCAGTCCTTTGGCACGTGGCCAGATGCATAGGTGCTAAGGACGATGTCGGAACTGCTGAGGACTTGGGAGGTGCTGAGGATTTTGAAGGAGCTGAGGATTTTGGAGGAGCAGGGGCAGCATGAGGAATTGGCCGTGAGGGCACTGTTGGTGAAGCACTTGGCTTGTGTGCGGGCTTCTTTGCCATAGATTTTCTTGGCTTGACCGAGGCCTCAGCAAGCAGCAGAGAGCGAATCCTCATTGAATTTCCTCACCGCCTCATTGGCTTGTCTTGCCAACTTGGCTTGGCGCTTGGCCCATTCTTCAGAAAGTCCTCACCACGCTTGATGTTTGGTGGGTCACTTTTTGGCCAGTGCCAATGGAGCTCTTGGACATGGAGGATTGAGTGCGATTTCTTCATGTACTTTGGAGTTACATATCCGTATTCCTCCATTCCTTGCCCATCTCCGCTCAATCCTTTGGATGCGCACCTTGTGCTGATTTTTGATCTCTTTGCGAACTCGGCTTCATCAGTGTGCAATAATCAGCATATATTTCCTCGTGGATTTCAAACGCGGTCATGACCTCAGCCTCTTTCCTCCCTTCGTGGCTTCTTTCCTTCGCCATATTCTTCACCGAGGAATTTGAACAAACGAATTCTCCAAGAGGTATGCAACTTTTCTTCGAGGAACGCTGCAAATGAGTTAAGTTGATGAGAAACCTAGTGATTCAGCGAATGGACATGAGTACCGTGAACAGAGTATAGTTGCGAGGAATTTGGAGAGGTCATATGCTTCTCGTAAGGTTTTTCAAAAGAACAAGTTTTGAGGATTTTGACCAGATGAGTTTTGAAGAATTTCACTAAGCGTTCTTTGTCTTAGGTTCCAGAGTTGTACAGATCGAGGATCCACACAATTGAGGAATCTTGAAGAAAAATGATTGCTTAGAGAAACGAATCAAGAGCATATAACTAGTGAGGTGTTTGTGTGTGAGGATTTGAAGAATAAAACACCTTTGAAGATTTTGTAGTGTAAAATTTGGATCAACAAGGGCAGTAAAAGTAACTTTTAATTACCCTAAATGAAGAACACGACGAACTGGGTGTTGCAGATGTGAAGCTCGTCTGTTCAGATCTTCCACGCCCTAACTCGGTGGAGGAAGACAGCTACGGCGGCGGCGGAGTGAGGATTTCCGCAGTCGGCGCGAGTACGTCGGCGAAGAGGTCGAGGCAGCGAAGCTCTTCCTCACCGGTGACGATGGAGTAGCGGCGGCGCTAGGGTTTGAGGAGCTCGAGCGGGAGAGAGTGGTCGAGCGGAGTAAAAGAAGTGAGAATGGAGAGAGGGGTATTTATAGAGACAGTGAAAAACTGTTCGCCCGAAGATTTAGGACGAACGTGCCCCTGACCATTCTCCTTCTCACGACATGTGTCACCCACGTACTGTGTAGTGGAGATCGTGTACGATCGTGGGTGAGTAAAATAATGCATCATGGGATGCGGAACGGTTTGAGCGGCAAAATCGAAAGTTTGGATAAGATCAGTTTTAAAGTTTCGTTCGCAATTTCTTCAGCTGACAAGGACACAGTGAAGATTTTGAACGAGTTTCAAATAGAACGCACATGAAGAATTTGTGAATAGATTGGGTTGAGTATAGCATAGAGGGGGAAGGGTCCGATCACATTCACTTAGCAGAAAAAGAGACTTGAAGAAATAGCCGTAAGTGAATGCTGTAGAGGACATAAACCCATATATATGTATTGCCAATGAAGAAAAACGACGGAAATAGTGAAGATTTTGCAAAGTTGAAGAATTTGAAAAACTGAAGAATTTCAAAACTGAGGAAAAACTCAAATTGAAGATTTTCAACTTTGGTGGTGGCGTGTCCCATCAGATAAGAATGATGATTTCAGACACGCATACAATTGTCGAGGGTTCGAGAATCAAATTCTTCATTAATTACTTCACACTTAGAGTGTTATTCTTCATTGATTGAAGAAAACGCTTCTTCATGTGTTGCGATCTAAGTCATCAATTTTGCATAAGTGTCGGGATGTGTGTCCTTTTCAAAGAACATTCAAGATTCTAAGATATTTAGCTCACACCGCAACTTGCTAAATCTCTTCTCATCCAAGGGCTTAGTGAAGATATCGGCTAGCTGTTCTTCGTCTTCACATGCTCGATGGAGATGTCGCCTTCAACACATGATCACGAAGAAAATGATGACGAATTTGAATGTGCTTTGTCTTCGAGTGCTGAACTGGGTTGCGAGCAATCTTGATGGCACTCTCATTGTCACAGTAGAGAGGCACATTCTTCACATTGATGCCAGAGTCCTTGAGAGTTTGCTTCATCCACAGCAATTGAGCACAACACGAGCCAGCGGCAATGTATTCAGCTTCCGCAGAGCGGTGATACACAGCCTGCTTTCTTCGAGGACCAATAGACCAAAGATCGTCCGAGGAAATGACAACCAGATGTTGACTTGCGGTCCACACGATCACCAAATAGTCGAGTCGAAATATCCAATGAGATCAAAAGTAGAGCCCTTGGGGTACCATAATCCTAGTGTTGGTGTGTGAGCTAGATATCAAGAATATGCTTCACAGCCTTATGGTGTGATTCCTTCTGTAGCTTGAAATCGGGCACACATGCAAACACTAAGCATTATATCTGCCTAGATGCACATAAGTACAATAGAGAACCAATCATGGAGCGGTATACCTTGTGATCAAGTCAATACCATTTTCATCAAGGCATAGATGGCCATTTGTGGGCATAGGAATTTTGACGCCTTTGCAATCTTGCATGCCAATTTCTTCAGGACATCTTTGAGGTATTTCTCCTAAGATATGAATATGCCATTGTGTTGTTGATTTAATTTGAAGACCTAAGAAGAATTTCAACTCTCCCATCATAGACATTTGATATTCTTCACTCATCATATAGGCAAGTTCATCACTATAACGTTGGTCAGTACAGCCAAAGATAATATCATCAACATATATTTGGCACACAAACAGTTCACCATCATATGATTTAGTAAAGAGAGTAGGGTCGAGTGAACCGGTGTGAAGCCATTCTTCACAAAGAATTCCTTCGATGTATCATACCACGCCCGTGGGGCTTGTTTGAGACCATAGAGAGCCTTGTTGAGTCTGAAGACTTTATCGGGATTCTTTGGATCTTCAAAACCTGGGGGTTGAGCAACATATACTTCTTCCTCAAGCTTACCATTGAGGAATGCACTTTTCACATCCATTTGATATAAAGTGATATTGTGATGGTTAGCATAGGCGAGTATTATGCGAATAGACTCAAGTCTAGCAACAGGTGCAAAAGTTTCATCGAAATCAATTCATTCAACCTGTGTGTAGTCTTGAGCTACAAGTCGTGCCTTATTCCTCACCACAAGGCCATTTTCATCTTGTTTGTTGCGGTAGATCCACTTTGTGCTAATGATATTATGCTTGTGAGGATCTGGACGTTTGACCAGTTCCCAGACATTGTTGAGCTCGAACTGATGTAATTCTTCTTGCATGGTCTGAATCCACTCAGGCTCCAGAAATGCTTCATCTACCTTAGTGGGCTCTGTGATAGAGACAAAAGCATAGTGCCCACAAAAGTTAGATAAATGTGAAGCTTTTGAGCGTGTGAGAGGACCTGGCGCTTCAATGTCATCAATGATCTTGTCAACTTGTACTTCTTTCGCAACGGGAGGATGAGCTGGTTGTCGTCGAGGAATTTGATCATTTTCCTCAGCACCATTGTCTTCAGCATTATCTTCAGGTGCATCAGTGAAGGAAATATGCCCTAGAGGCAATAATAAAGTTATTATTTATTTCCTTATATCATGATAAATGTTTATTATTCATGCTAGAATTGTATTAACCGGAAACATAATACATGTGTGAATATATAGACAAACAAAGATGTCACTAGTATGCCTCTATTTGACTAGCTTGTTAATCAAAGATGGTTATGTTTCCTAACCATGAACAAGGAGTTGTTATTTGATTAACAAGGTCACATCATTAGTTGAATGATCTGATTGACATGACCCATTCCGTTAGCTTAACACTTGATCGCTTAGTATGTTAATGCTTTCTTCATGACCCATACATGTTCCTATAACTATGAGATTATGAAACTCCTGCTTACGGAGGAACACTTTGGTACTACCAAACGCCACAACGAATCGGGTGATTATAAAGGAGTACTACAGGTGTCTCCAAAGGTACTTGTTGGGTTGGCGATTTGAGATTAGGTTTTGTCATCCGATTGTCGGAGAGGTATCTCCAGGCCTTCTCGGTAATGCACATCACCTAAGCCTTGCAAGCATTACAACTAATGAGTTAGTTGTGAGATGATGTATTACGGAACGAGTAAAGAGACTTACCGGTAACGAGATTGAACTAGGTATTGGATACCGACGATCGAATCTCGGGTAAGTAACATACCGATGACAAAAGGAACAACGTATGTCGTTATGCGGTTTGACCGATAAAGATCTTCGTAGAATATGTAGGAACCAATATGGGCATCCAGGTTCCGCTATTGGTTATTGACCGAGAATGGTTCTAGGTCATGTCTACATAGTTCTCGAACCCGTAGGGTCCGCACGCTTAACGTTTCGATGACAGCTCATAATGAGTTTATAAGTATTGATGCACCAAGGTTGTTCGAGTCCCGGATGTGATCACGACATGACGAGGAGTCTCAAATGGTCGAGACATAAAGATTGATATATTGGAAGCCTATGTTTGACTTCTGAAGTGTTCCGGTGAAATCGGATTTTATCGAGATACCGGAGGTTACCGAACCCCGGGAAGTCTATGGGCCTTAATGGGCCATGGGAGAAGAGGAAGGGCAGGCCAAGGTGGGTTGCGCCCCTCCCCTCTAGTCCGAATAGGACAAGGAAGGGGGCGCCTTTCCTCTTCCCTCCTCCAATCCTAGTCCAACTAGGAGAGGGGAGTCCTACTCCCTGGGAGTAGGACTCTCCTTGCGCGCCTCCTCTAGGGCCGCCACCTCCCCTTGTCTCCTTTATATACGGGGCAGGGGCACCCCAATACACACAAGTTGATCTACGGATCTATCCTTAGCCGTGTCGGTGCCCCTTCCACCATATTCCACTTCGTCATATCGTCATGAGCTTAGGCGAAGCCCCGCGCCGGAGAAGTCATATCGTCGCGAGCTTAGGCGAAGCCCTGCGTCGGTGGAGCATCAACATCGCCACCACGCCGTCTTGACGGAACTCATCCCGACACTTTGCTGGATCGAGTCCGGGATCGCCATCAAGCTGAACGTGTGCGTAACTCGGAGGTGCCGTGACGCTCGGTGCTTGGATCGGTCGGATCGTGGAGACGTCGACTACATCAACCGCGTTGTTATAACGCTTCCGCTTTCGGTCTCGAGGGTACGTGGACGGACACTCTCCCTCTCGTTGCTATGCCATCACCATGGTCTTGCGTGATCGTAGGAAAATTTTTGAAATTACTACGCTCCCCAACAAGGGTATCGAGCCTGGTTTTATGCGTTGATGTCATGTGCACGAGTAGAACACAAGTGAGTTGTGGACGATACAAGTCATACTGCCTACCAGCATGTCATACTTTGGTTCAGCGGTATTGTGAGATGAAGCGGCCGACCGACATTACGCCAGACGCTTACGCGAGACTGGTTTCACCGCCCGAGCACTCGTTGCTTAAAGGTGACCGCGGTGTCTGCTCTCTCACTTTAGTTGAATCGAGTGTGGCTACGCCCGGTCCTTGAGAAGGTTAAAACGGAGTCTATTTGACGAAGTATCGTTGTGGTTTTGATGCGTAGGTAAGAACGGTTCTTGCTCAGCCCGTAGCAGCCACGTAAAACTTGCAACAACAAAGTAGAAGACGTCTAACTTGTTTTTGCAGGGCATGTTGTGATGTGATATGGTCAAGACGTGATGCTATACTTTATTGTATGAGATGATCATGTTTTGTAACCGAAGTTATCGGCAATCGGCAGGAGCCATATGGTTGTCGCTTATTGTATGAAATGCAACGCCATGTAATTGCTTTACTTTATCACTAAGGAGTAGCGATAGTCGAGAAGCAATAGTTGGCGAGACGACAACGATGCTACGATGGAGATCAAGGTGTCGCGCCGGTGACGATGGTGATCATGACGGTGCTTCGGCGATGGAGATCACAAGCACAAGATGATGATGACCATATCATATCACTTATATTGATTGCATGTGATGTTTATCCTTTATGCATCTTATCTTGCTTTGTTTGACGGTAGCATTATAAGATGATCTCTCACTAAAATTATCAAGAAGTGTTCTCCTCGAGTATGCACCGCTGCCAAAGTTCAGAGTACCCGCACACCACGTGATGATCGGGTGTGATAAGTTCTACGTCCATCTACAACGGTGCAAAACAGTTGCACACGCGAATACTCAAGTTAAACTTGACGAGCCTAGCATATAACAGATATGGCCTCGAACACGGAGACCGAAGGTCGAACGTGAATCATATAGTAGATATGATCAACATAGTGATGTTCACCATTGAAACTACTCCGCCTCACGTGATGATCGGACATGGTTTAGTTGATTTGATCACGTGATCACTTAGATGACTAGAGAGATGTCTGCCTAAGTGGGAGTTTTTAATATGATTAATTGAACTTAAATTTATCATGAACTTAGTACCGATAGTATTTTGCTTGTCTATGTTTAATGTAGATAGATGGCTCGTCTTTGTTGTTCCGTTGAATTTTAATGCGTTCCTTGAGAAAGCAAAGTTGAAAGATGATGGTAGCAATTACACGGATGGGTCCGTAATTTGAGGATTATCCTCATTGCTGCACGTAAAAATTACGCCCGAAGCACCGCTGGGTGACAGTGCTCTGCTGCAGATGCTTGAGCCGAAGTTATGAACGTCTCGCAAAGCAGAGCTGATGACTACTCTATAGTTCAATGTGCCATGCTTTACGGCTTAGAACCGGTCTTCAACGACGTTTTGAACGTCATGGAGCATATGAGATGTTCCAAGAGTTGAAGTTAATATTTCAAGCAAATGCCCGGATTGAGAGATATGAAGTCTCCAATAAGTTCTATAGCTGCAAGATGGAGGAGAATAGTTCATTAGTGAGCACATACTCAAAATGTCCGGGTATAACAATCACTTAATTCAGCTGGGAGTTAATCTTCCGGATGATAGTGTCATTGATGAATTCTCCAATCATCGCCACCAAGCTACAAGAGCTTCGTGATGAACTATAATATGCAAGGGATGACTAAGACAATTCTCGAGCTCTTCGCAATGCTAAAAGCAGCGGAGGTAGAAATCAAGAAAGAGCATCAAGTGTTGATGGTCAACAAGACCACTAGTTTCAAGAAAAGGGCAAAGGAAAGAAGAAGGAAACTTCAAAAGAACAGCAAGAAAGTTGCTGATCAAGAGAAGAAACCCAAGTCTGGACCTAAGCCTGAAACCGAGTGTTTTTACCGCAAGCGACCGGACACCGAAGCGGAACTGCCCCAAGTATTTGGCGGATAAAAGGATGGCAAGGTGAACAAAGGTATATGTGATATACATGTTATTGATGTGTACCTTACTAGAGCTCGTAGTAGCACTGGTATTTGATACTGGTTCTGCTAATATTTGCAACTCAAACAGGACTACGGAATAGACGAGCACCGCAAAGGACGAGGTGACGATGCGCGTGGGAAATGGTTCCAAAGTCAATGTGATCGCGGTCGGCACGCTACCTCTACATCTACCTTCGGGATTAGTTTTAGACCTAAATAATTGTTATTTGGTGCCGCGTTGAGCATGAACATTATATCTGGATCTTGTTTAATGCGAGACGGTTATTCATTTAAATCGAGAATAATGGTTGTTCTATTTATATGAGTAATATCTTTTATGGTCATGCACCCTTGAAGAATGGTCTATTCTTGTTGAATCTCGACAGTAGTGATACACATATTCATAATGTTGAAGCCAAAAGATGCAGAGTTGATAATGATAGTGCAACTTATTTGTGGCAATCGCCGCTTAGGTCATATCGTGTAAAACGCATGAAGAAACTCCATACCGATGGGCTTCGAATCACTTGATTATGAATCACTTGGTACTTATGTAACCGTGCCTCATGGGCAAGATGACCAAAACGCCGTTCTCCTAACTATGGAGCGAGCAACTGATTTGTTGGAAATCATACATACCGATGTTTGTGGTCCAATGAATGTTGAGGCACGCCAAGGGTATCGTTATTTTCTCACCTTCACAGATGATTTAAGCGATATGGGTATATCTACTTAATGAAACACAAATCTGAAACGCTTTGAAAAGTTCAAAGAATTTCAGAATGAAGTGGAAAATCATCGTAACAAGAAAATAAAGTTTCTACGATCTGATCGTGGAGGAGAATATTTGAGTTACGAGTTTGGTTTACATTTGAAACAATGTGGAATAGTTTCAGCAACTCACGCCACCCGAACACCACGAGAAATGGTGTGTCCGAACGTCGAATCGTGCTTTACTAGATATGGTGCGATCTATGATGTCTATTTCGACTTACCGCTATCGCTTTGGGGTTATGCTTTAGAGACGGCCGCATTCACGTTGAATAGGACACCGCCAAAATCCGCTGAGACGACGCCTTATGAACTGTGGTTTGGCAAGAAACCAAAGTTGTCGTTTCTTAAAGTTTGGGGCTGCGATGCTTATGTAAAGAAACTTCAACCAGATAAGCTCGAACCCAAATCGGAAAATGTGTCTTCATAGGATACCCAAAGGAGATCTGTTGGTACACCTTCTATCACAGATCTGAAGGCAAGATTTTCGTTGCTAAATTCGGATCCTTTCTAGAGAAGGAGTTTCTCTCGAAAGAAGTGAGTGGGAGGAAAGTAGAACTTGATGAGATAATCAGATCTGCTCCCTTATTGGAAAGTAGTTCATCACAAGAAATGGTTCTGTGACAACTACACCAATTAGTGAGGAAACTAATGATGATGATCATGAAGCTTCGATCAAGTTGCTATTGAACCTCGAGGTCAACCAGAGTAAAATACGCACTGAGTGGTACGGTAATCTTATTCTCGAAGTCATGTTACTTGACCATGGCGAACCTATAAACTATGAAGAAGCGATGGTGAGCCCAGATTCCATAAAATGGCTGGAAGCCATGAAATCTGAGATGGGATCCATGTATGAGAACAAAGTATGGACTTTGGTTGACTTGCTCGATGATCGGCAAGCCATTGAAAATAAATGGATCTTTAAGAAGAAGACCGACGCCGATGGTAATGTAATCGTCTACAAAGCTCGACTTGTTGCAAAAGGTTTTCGACAAGTTCAAGGAGTTGACTACGATGAGACTTTCTCACCAGAGCGATGCTTAAGTCTGTCCGAATCATGTTAGCAATTGCCGCATTTTATGATTATGAAATTTGGCAAATGGATGTAAAACTGCATTCTTGAATGGATTTCTAGAAGAAGAGTTGTATATGATGCAACCAGAAGGTTTTGTCGATCCAAAAGGTGCTAACAAAGTGTGCAAGCTCCAACGATCAATTTATGGTCCAGTGCAAGCCTCTCGAGTTGGAATAAACGCTTTGATAATGTGATCAAAGCATATGGGTTTGTATGCACTTTTGGAGAAGCCTCAGATTTACAAGAAAGTGAGTGGGAGCTCAGAGCATTTCTAATATTATATGTGGACGACATATTATTGATTGGAAATGATATAGAATTTCTGGATAGCATAAAAGGATACTTGAATAAAAGTTTTCAATGAAAGACCTCGGTGAAGCTGCTTACATATTGGGCATCAAGATCTATAGAGATAGATCAAGACGCTTGATTGGACTTTCACAAAGCACATACCTTGATAAAGTTTTGAAAAATTCAAAATGGATCGTGCAAAGAAAGGTTTTTACCTGTGTTACAAGGTGTAAGATTGAGTCGACTCAATGCCCGACCACAATGCAGAAGATAGAGAGAAATGAAAGATGTTCCTATGCTTCAGCCATAGGCTCTATCATGTATGCAATGCTGTGTACCAGACTGACGATGCTTAGCTGTAAGCTTGGCAGAAGGTACCAAAGTAATCCAGAGTGGATCATCGACAGCGGTCAAGAACATCCCGAAATACCGAAAAGGACTAAGGATATGTTTCTCGATATGGAGGTGACAAAGAGCTAGTCGTAAATGGTTACGCCGATGTAAGCTTTGACACCGATCCGGACGATTCTAAATCGCAAACCGGATACGTGTTTTTATTAAACGGTGGAGCTGTCGGTTGGTGCAGTTCTAAACAAAGCGTCGTGGCGGGATCTACATGTGAAGCGGAGTACATAGCTGCTTCGAAGCAGCAAATGAAGGAGTCTGGATGAAAGAGTTCATTTCCGATCTAGGTGTCATACCTAGTGCATCGGGACCGATGAAAATCTTCTGTGACAATATCGGTGCAATTGCCTTGGCAAAGGAATCCAGATTTCACAAGAGGACCAAGCACATCAAGAGACGCTTCAATTCCATTCGGGACCAAGTCCAAGTGGGAGACATAGAGATTTGCAAAATACATACGGATCTGAATGTTGCGGACCGCTGACTAAGCCTCTTCCACGAGCAAAACATGATCAGCACCAAGACTCCATGGGTGTAAGGATCATTACTTTGTAATCTAGATTATTGACTCTAGTGCAAGTGGGAGATCAAGGAAATATGCCCTAGAGGCAATAATAAAGTTATTATTTATTTCCTTATATCATGATAAATGTTTATTATTCATGCTAGAATTGTATTAACCGAAACATAATACATGTGTGAATATATAGACAAACAAGATGTCACTAGTATGCCTCTACTTGACTAGCTTGTTAATCAAAGATGGTTATGTTTCCTAACCATGAACAAGGAGTTGTTATTTGATTAACAAGGTCACATCATTAGTTGAATGATCTGATTGACATGACCCATTCCGTTAGCTTAACACTTGATCGCTTAGTATGTTAATGCTTTCTTCATGACCCATACATGTTCCTATAACTATGAGATTATGCAACTCCGCTTACGGAGGAACACTTTGGTACTACCAAACGTCACAACGAATCGGGTGATTATAAAGGAGTACTACAGTGTCTCCAAAGGTACTTGTTGGGTTGGCGATTTGAGATTAGGTTTTGTCACTCCGATTGTCGGAGAGGTATCTCCGTGCCTTCTCGGTAATGCACATCACCTAAGCCTTGCAAGCATTACAACTAATGAGTTAGTTGTGAGATGATGTATTATGGAACGAGTAAAGAGACTTACCGGTAACGAGATTGAACTAGGTATTGGATACCGACGATCGAATCTCGGGTAAGTAACATACCGATGACAAAAGGAACAACGTATGTCGTTATGCGGTTTGACCGATAAAGATCTTCGTAGAATATGTAGGAACCAATATGGGCATCCAGGTTCCGCTATTGGTTATTGACCGAGAATGGTTCTAGGTCATGTCTACATAGTTCTCGAACCCGTAGGGTCCGCACGCTTAACGCTTCGATGACAGCTCATAATGAGTTTATAAGTATTGATGCACAAGGTTGTTCGAGTCCTGGATGTGATCACGGACATGACGAGGAGTCTCAAATGGTCGAGACATAAAGATTGATATATTGGAAGCCTATGTTTGACTTGGAAGTGTTCCGGTGAAATCGGATTTGACGAGTACCGGAGGTTACCGGAACCCCGGAAGTCTATGGGCCTTAATGGGCCATGGGAGAAGAGGAAGGGCAGGCCAAGGTGGGCTGCGCCCCCTCCCCTCTAGTCCGAATAGGACAAGGAAGGGGGCGGCCCTTCCTCTTCCCCTCCTCCAATCCTAGTCCAACTAGGAGAAGGGGGGAGTCCTACTCCCTGGAGTAGGACTCCTCCTTGCGCCTCCTCTAGGGCCGCCACCTCCCCTTGTCTCCTTTATATACGGGGCAGGGGCACCCCAATACACACAAGTTGATCTACGGATCTATCCTTAGCCGTGTCGGTGCCCCTTCCACCATATTCCACTTCGGTCATATCGTCATGAGCTTAGGCGAAGCCCTGCGCCGAGAAGTCATATCATCGCGAGCTTAGGCGAAGCCTGCGCGCCGGTGGAGCATCAACATCGCCACCACGCCGTCGTCTTGACGGAACTCATCCCGACACTTTGCTGGATCGGAGTCCGGGATCGCCATCAAGCTGAACGTGTGCGTAACTCGGAGGTGCCGTCGCTCGGTGCTTGGATCGGTCGGATCGTGGAGACGTCGACTACATCAACAGCGTTGTTATAACGCTTCGCTTTCGGTCTCACGAGGGTACGTGGACGGACACTCTCCCTTCTCGTTGCTATGCCATCACCATGGTCTTGCGTGATCGTAGGAAATTTTTTGAAATTACTACGTTCCCCAACAATCAGCTCGACGTTCTTCGCGCACTGGAATGAATTCTTCAGCTGATTCTTCAGTAGGAATTACATCCTCAGTTGCCTTCAACTTGATAGATTCCTCAGGTGCTGGTTCATCTAACACATAAGGTAGGTGCTCTCTTTGCGAGCCATTAGTTTCATCGAACCGCACATCTACAGTGTCAACAATCTTGTGAAGAGCGATGTTGAAGACTCTGTAGGTGTGCGAGTCCTTTCCGTAACTAAGCATAAAACCTTCATGTGCTTTCGGTGCAAACTTAGAATTGTGATGAGGATCTCCAATCCAGCATTTAGCACCGAAGACTTTGAAATAACTTACATTGGGTTTCTTGTCAGTGAGGAGTTCATAGGCAGTCTTCTTGAAGAATTTGTGAAGATATACTCTGTTGATGATGTGGCACGCAGTATCAATTGCATCAATCCAAAAACGACTAGGCGTTTTGTATTCATCAAGCATAGTGCGAGCCATATCAACAGGAGTTCTGTTCTTGCGCTCCACGACGCCATTCTGCTGAGGAGTATAGGGAGCAGATAACTCATGAGTAATACCAAGCTCATCATGATAGGCATCGAGACCGGAATTTTTGAACTCAGTTCCATTATCACTCCTGATGTGTCTGATCTTCACACCAAAGTTAGTTGAAGCCCTCGAGGAAAATCGTTTGAAGACTTCCTGCACTTGATTTTTTTAAGTAACAATGTGTACCCATGTGTAACGAGAGTAATCATCAACAATAACAAAGCCATATAGAGATGCGTCATTAGTGACAGCTGAGTAATGATTAGGACCAAAGAGGTCCATGTGAAGAAATTCAAAGGGACGAGTAGTGGTCATGATAGTCTTCGCTGGATGCTTGGCCTTGGTCATTTTTCCAGCTTCACGGGCTCCACACAAGTGATCCTTGAGGAATTTGACATTCTCAATGCCAATGACATGCTTCTTCTTTGCAAGCGTTTTCAAATTCCTCATGCCTGTGTGACCAAGTCGCCGATGCCATAGCCAGCCTTCTGAAGCTTTTGCAAGTAGATACATGGCTGGTTGTGGTCCTATAGAGAAGTCAACAATATACAAGTCTCCTCTCCTAAAGCCTTCGAAGACTTTGGATTTGTCAGCTTCCATAATCACAACACAACGATACTTGCCAAAGATAACAACCATATCAAGATCACAAAGCATTGAGACTGACATGAGGTTGTATCCTAAGGACCCAACAAGCATGACTTTGTCCATGTGTATGTCCTTAGAGATCGCAACCTTACCAAGACCCAATACCTGACTTTTGCCTTTGTCAGCAAAGATCTGCTTCAGATGAGACGGTGATAAGGGAGCATCCATCAATAAATTCTCGTCACCAGTCATGTGATTTGTACATCCACTATCGAGAACCCACTCAGTGGCTTTGGGTTGATCATCCTGCAAATGAATTAGTACAACTTACGATCTCATATACTTCATCAGTGAAGAATATGATATCAAGTTCATCAGAAGAATTTCATCGACAAGATAATGAGATAAGCAAGATGAGGACGTGTGAAATGAAAGTTCATTTCATCATGATTAGCTGCGTCCTTTCGGCATTTTGTCGTCGGCCCCAAAAAAATTCTTCAGACGTTTAATGCACGTCTGGAGACCTGACCCTGCAGAAGAGGTTAGTTCTTTTTCTTCACCACCCACATATGATTGGGTGGCAAAGAGTTCATCACTCTGCGAGCACCATATGAGAATGGTGGCATAGAGGCCAATCCATTTCGTTTCACATAAGAGGGGTTAGGGTAAGCATATGAATAAGCAGAGAAATTCTTCGAGGACTTATGAACATATTGGTTTGAAGAATAATGCACATATTCATAGCCCTTAGCTCTACCCTGCGAAACAGAGTTATTAGCACGATTGTAATCATATGAGGACTTTGATCCTTTTGAGGAATTTGGTCCGTATGAGGACTTTGGTCCATATGAAGAATTTGATCTGGGGTTCCTATTCTTCACAGGTGGTGTCATGAGGACATTCACCTGAAGACTTTCAAGGCATTTCTTGGGAACCCAGATTTTCTTCATAGGGGAACCGTTCCTGCAGTTAGTGCCAACATATCTAGCAAATACTTCACCATTCTGATTTTTGAACAGTTTGTAGTTGGAGTCAAATGACTCATCAGAAGAATGAGGAGATTCGCATGTAAAACCAGATAAGTTAGATGGATCAGCTAGAGGTCCGTTTGCAGCAACCCATGAGGTTTTGGGATACTGCTCAGGCTTCCAATATGTTCCATCAGCATTGAGTTTCCTCTCAAAGGCAATACCCTATTTCCTAGGGTTCCTGTTGAGGATCTGCTTTTTAAGCACATCACAAAGAGTCTGATGCCCTTTGAGGCTTTTGTACATGCCTATCATATACAATTCCTTCAGCCCTGCATCGTCAGTGATACTAGCAATGTCCTCAGATGAGGAATTAGTGATAGCAGAGGCAGGTGAAGAATTTGTAACAGTTGAAGCATTTGAACATTCAGGTGAAGAATTAGCAGATTCACGTTCAATGCACTTTAAGCATGGAGGAACAAATTCTTCCTGAGAAGCGCTGATTTGTTGAGCAAGTAATGAATCGCGCCCTTCGAAGATCTTCATAATTCACTCTTAGCTTCTCAAGATCTTGCTTTCTTTGAAGAAATTCATAAGAAAGTTTCTCATGATCAGATAAGAGAGTGTTATGATGACCTTGAAGGCTGTCAAACCTAGACTGAAGTCTCTGAAGATTTTCAGTCAGGGCTTTAGTGCGATCCATTTCTTCACCTAACATATCATCACTCTTATCTAGCATGTTTTGAACCTTTTCCAAGGCATGTTGTTGTTTGGTGGCAATGCAAACAAGTTTGGTATAGCTAGGTTCATTGTCATCATCAGATTCACAGTCACTAAATTCAGATGAGGAACATTTGGTTACCTCGACACCCTTTGCCATGAGACATGATGCTGAAGATGATGATTTTGGTTCGAAAGTCATCGTTTTGAGAGATTCCTTGAAGTCCTCAAACCAGGGATCATGACGGGTTCGATGACCTTCATAGAGTCGGAGATTCGGTCCCAGATAAGCGTGCAAAGATGCATAATGCGCTTGAATTCATCTCTAGATAGGCAGGAACAGATGATATCCTTCGCCATGATGTCAAGTCGAGTGTACTTGCGAATATCATCTGCGTTCGCCGTCTTGCACAGATCAGTAAGACCAATTTACGTGACGGTCCACAACTCGCTGTCCATTGCCATGAGGCGCTTCCTCATCATGGCCTTCCACTTGGGATAATCGTGACCGTCAAAGATAGGGCATGTCACTTTCTTCATACCTGCGGTCGACATAACTAAAACTCTGGTGGTTAAACTAAAATCACACGTAACAAGGAGTACCTTGCTCGATACCAATTGAAAGTGTTATATCGACTATAGGGGGGTGAATAGGCGATTTTATGAATTCTTCATCGAGGAATTTGCGGTGAGGAAATTCCTTAGCTAAGAACTACTTGCAGCGAATAAGTACTCGAAGTAAGCATAAGAGAATGCGGGCATGGTCATCATGATGAAATGACGACAAACAAAGAGTATGTAAAGCGTAAACACAGGATAGCACAAGATGAAGACAAACAGATCAAGAAATTGAACGAGGAAATTGAGAAAGTCTTCACCAAAGTCTTCAAACACAGATATGAACAACCACTCAACACAATAATGAGGAAATGAAAGGGTTGAGGAAATAGAACCGTTAGGTTGGTGAAGACAATGATTTGGTAGACCAGTTCCAACTGATGTCTCGGTTATGTACGTCCTGTTGGAGCAGCTGAGTATTTAAACTCAAGGACACCCGAATACCGAGCACGCAGCTCAGACACCAAGTCCTCACCATATTCTCCTTGAACTAAGGTCACATGACCTCGTCCAATCACTCATGGTAAGCCTTCAGGCGACTTCCAAACCTTCACAGACTTGGTCACTCGACGATCCACAATTCCTCTTGGATGCTCTAGACCATGACGCCTAACCGTCTGGAAGAAGCACAGTCTTCAAAGGTAACAAGCGTTGGATCCACGCAGGATCAATCTCTTCATGATGCTCAATCACTTTGGGTTTGTAGGGTTTGGTTTTGGGTTTTTCCTCACTTGATGATTTTCGCCAAAGTCCTCGGAGGATGGGTTGCTCTCAAATGACAAGTGTCAAGTTCTCTCGAGCAGCCAACCAGCTAGTGGTTGTAGGGGCGGCTATTTATAGCCTAGGAGCAGCCCGACATGATAAGACATAAATGCCCTTCAATGATATGACCGTTAGGTGGATAAGATATTTTGGGACAGGTGGCCAAGAAGATAAAGAACGGTCGGAAATTTGAATCTCAAATTCCTCGGGGCTATCATGTTCTCATCGTAGGCAATCCAAGACCGGCGAATTCCTAACTCCTTAGTCGAACAAATTCCTCAATGATGTAAGAACTTCGCCTCATTCTTGAAGAAATTGACTGAATCAGTATGAGATTTCGAAGGTTTCACTCGAAGGGATTGGTAGGTGTAGGATTTTGAGTTTGAGCATCACATGGAAATTTTTCCTTAGTATTTCCTCGACCCCTTTAACAATGACGGTGTTTCCTATGACTCAAGAAAGAGAAAAACGAAACTACGAAAACAAAAGTCTTCACGCTTCATGTTCCTCAAATGAATACCAAGTCTTCAAGGTCACACCAATTTCTTCACTTTCAAAGTCTTCAGAAAGTCTTCAAAATAACAAAGTCTTCAGTCGAAGAACTTCATTTTTAGGGGTCGACTTTCTCTGTAAACATCAAACTCCTCATAGACTTATAGACCTGTGTACACTCACAAACGCATTAGTTCCTTAACCTATAAGTCTTCAATCCACCAAAATCACTAAGGGGCACTAGATGCACTTACAAGTAGAAGTTAAGATGTAAAGGCTTAACCAAAGCCTACATATAAAGGTCCACACATCATTTACAACCGGACCCTCATACACGCCCCAAACGTTCGGATGGGCTGCCCGGTCACCGTTTGGATGAAAAAAGACCACCCAAACGGGCTCCCATATCCAGCCCAAACGATCGGCCTAATCGACACTCCCCATACACAGCCCATATCCGAGGCGATATAGGGATGCCCGAACGCGGGCGCCACATCGGATAGGCCCGCTGGGGCCCGCACTGCCCCACTGATGCCCCCACAAATACCCCACCACATTGGAAAAACCCTAGTCAAACCCTCACTTTCTTAGTTTGCACTTGTCTTCTCCGCGTCCTCATCTCCTCCGCTTCCTCCCAAATCCTTCCCCTCCCCTCCAGCATGGCCAACTCCGGCCAGGACTCCGATAACGTGCTGATCCCATGGACTAGGACGGTCTTGTGAAGGAGTAGGACAGATCTAGCAGCGTGCCGGAGAAGGAGGAGCTCGCGCTCCGCATAGCCATCTAACGTTCGCGTGTGGACACTGGCGAGAGCTCGAACTCCATCATGTCTGTCGTGAGCTCCTCCACCTCCCGCCGATGGAATGCGGGTCACGGTCGACCATCCCCTCCGTGCCGCTCCAGATCCGAACCGCGGGCGCCTTCCCATCCCCTTCGGTGCCATCACGGCCCGGGCAGCCGTGGGTGCTCGTGCCCGCGGCTCCCGTGCGGATGCGCATGCCGTATTCTAAGGCGGCTGTAACGCCCCGGATACAACTTTTCATAATTGTTACTCCAACTCTTGCCATTTCCGGCTATGTGATATGTTATTTCTTCCGTGGTTGGGTTTTGTCTTTTGTTTTGCATTGTGTTCATGTCATGCATCTCATCTCATAGCATCATGCGCATTGCATCATCATGTTTTCATAAAACTTGCATCTGCCCGTAGTTGCCGTGTCCCCCTTGCTTTCGTTGACTGCCCGAGACCAACCTTGTTATTCGTTTGCCCTCTTGCCTAAACCGAGTCTCTCAGACGATTGCACAACCCCCTTGTGTGCTGTCGTCCGGTTGTCCCGAACCCGAACCGCTCGATCGCGACCATTAGATCCGGATCATCCCAAAGATCTATAAAACGCGTCTTCATTTTCTTATTTGGACTCCCTACCTATTTATTCTCGATCGTCCGATCTAATCGGAGGGTCCAAGATCCGCCCCCATACATATTTAAACAGATCAATCCCTAACCCTAGCCGTAGCCCGTCCAATCCATCCAATCCTCCTCGCGCCGCCACCCACTGACTTCTCCACCTGGTCTCCCCCTTCCTCGGGATCTGTCCGATCCTTCCGCCCATCCGTCCTCGATTTCAGCCACCGACCAGTCGCCTTCGAACCTACCCAACCGGCGCTCTCCTCTGGATTCCCTCGATCCACCAACCAGCGACAAACACCCGCAGGAGAGAGCCAGGCTCGATCCCTGCTCACGCCTCGAAGCTTCTCCAACCTCTGCGTCGTCTGCTCCTGCAGATCGGCAGCCAGCCCCGAGGCCACGCGCTCCTCCCCTCGCGCAACACGTCGTCGTCCTCGAGCCAGGAGCCCCTCGTTCGAGCGCCAACCGCCTCCTCCCACTCGTTACCTCGTCGCCTCTCCGCACGCATGCCTCCCTCCGGCCGTCGACCGCGTGGAGCTCGCCAACAGCCTCCCGCCAGTCGCCCCGCTCCGCCATGTCCTCCTTACTCTTTTCTCTGCTTCCTCTGGTTGCCCTCACCTCCCATCTCTTCCCTGCAGGAACCCATGGCGCCATCCCCATGGAGCTGCGACCGCCGTCGTCGGACGTCTCGACGCCGTCCAAGGCCTTCTCGCCGGATCCGCCTAACTCGCCTCCTCGCCTCTCCCGCATCACCGGAGCCCCGCGAGCCCTCCTTCTTCTGCGCCAAGTCCGCCCGCCATGCCCGTTCGCCTCGGCCTCGATCGAGGAGAACAAGCAGCGTTGTTGCCTCCTTCAGCTCCGCCCGCACGCCACCTCGCCGGAGAACGCCGTCCTCGCCCGGACGCGCCTCTGCTCCCTCGACCTCCTGACCCCCCACGCCCGAGCAGCACGGGAGAAGAGCACCCTGCAGCAGCGCTCGACCCGGCGCTCGTCTTCTCGCCCAGACGGCCACCTCGCCAGCATCCCAGGGCCCGAGCTCCGCCACCATCGCCTCAAGCCGCTGTCCTTCGCCAAGTTCTGCTGCCGAGCTCATTTTGTCGAACCTGGGGCGAGCACGCCGCCCGCCAAGTCCGCTCTCTGCTGACCGCGCCCGCCCGCATCGCGCCACTCCCGCCTTGGATCCGGCCGCCCTTGCCATCCCGCTCCTCCGCGCCAAGTTCGCCGTCGCCGCTTCCCTGCATCACCTGAAGCCGCCCGCGTCTCGCCCCTCTGCTCGCTTCACTGTGTCGAGCGAGGCTGAGCAACCCGCACAGACGCGTTGACCAGATCGTCAACCCGCCCGAGCGGGTCGACCTCCTCTCCAGCCGCACGACAGGGCCCAGCTCCCTTCGCCCTTCCAGCCTGCCTCTTCCACAACCCGGGCCAAGCCCATGGTGAGCTTCAGATCCAGCGACCCTCCTTTGTTTTTCCTCTTGTTGGCCCAAGTGTAGTTTCGCCCGATGCGTGTTTTTTCCTCCGTTATATTTTAGCTATTAACCGCAGGATTGCTGTTTTACAGAAAAACCCCTAGTGTTCATGCATCAATAATTCACAAACCATGCATTAGAATTAAATAAACTATATATGTAACTTGCTTAAAATTTTGTCTTGTTTCATAATATGCTACTTTCATCCATGTTAAAAATGTTTAACTTGCTGTTTGCCTTAATTTGCTTAAATGCCATGCTAAAATGATTTATTTCATAACTAAATAACCGTAGCTCCAAATTTAATAAACTTTATATGTAAATGGGGTAGAAAAATGCCTAGTTTAACGTGGTGCACTTTATTTTGCTGTTTAACAACATTAAAATTGTGTTTAGGGCAGAACAGTACCAAATTCAAAATATGCATATGAGGATTTTCTGGAATTGTTGTTTGTTGTTCCGGCCTCATTTAAATTTGCCTAAATAGTTAGTTTAATTATGCCTCACCTCTTGCCATGTTTAACAACATTTAACATTGTTTGGTAGCTTAAACGAGATTAAACTAATTATGTCTATGTGGTGTTTTGTCAATATGCAACTCGTTGCATATTGAGCTCCACTTAACTTGTAGCATTTTTTGTTGCACTTTGCCATGCCATGCCTCATTAAACCGGACATGCATCATACTTGATTGTGCGTCGTGCCATGTTTATGCTTGTGCATTTATCATGTTGTTTGTTTCTTTCCGGTGTTGCTTCTCAGTTCCGGTAATGTTGCGATTGTGAGGATTCGTTCGACTACTCCCGTTCGTCTTCTTCATGGACTCGTTCTTCTTCCTAGCGGGATTTCAGGCAAGATGACCGTCACCTTGGATCTCATTACTATCATTGCTATGCTAGTTGCTTCGTTCTATCGCTATGCTGCGTTACCTACCACTTGCTGCTCAAGCCTCCCAAATTGCATGTTAGCCCCTAACCGTTGTCACCCTTCCTAGCAAACCGTTGTTTGGCTATGTTACCGCTTTTGCTCAGCCCTCTTATAGCGTTGCTAGTTGCGGTGAAGATGAAGATTGCTCCATGTTGGATTATGTTTATGTTGGGATATCACAATATCTCTTATATTATTAATGCATCTATATACTTGGTAAAGGGTGGAAGGCTCGGCCTTATGCCCGGTGTTTTGTTCCACTCTTGCCGTCCTAGTTTCCGCCATATCGGTATTATGTTCCCAGATTTTGCGTCCCTAACGCGGTTGGGTGGTTTATGGGACCCCTTGACAGTTCGCTTTGAATAAAACTCCTCCAAAGAAGGCCCAACCTTGGTTTTACCATTTGCCTCACCTAGCCCTTTTTCCCTTGGGTTTCGGAGCCCGAGGGTCATCTTTATTTTAGCCCCGGGCGGTGCTCCTTCGAGTGATGGCTTCAACCGAGCTACTGAGGGGCCACCTCGGGAAACTTGAGGCTTGGTTTTACTCGTAGCTAGTCTCATCCGATGTTGCCACGAGAACGAGATATGTGCAGCTCCTATCGGGATTTGTCGGCACATCGGGCGGCTTTGCTGGTCTTGTTTTATTGTTTGTCGAAATGTCTTGTAGCCGGATTCCAGACTGATCGGGTCTTCCCGGGAGAAGGAATATCCTTCGTTGATCGCGAGAGCTTATCATGGGCTGTTGGGACACCCTGCAGGTATAAACTTTCAAAGCCGTGCCCGCGGTTATGTGGCAGATGGGAATTTGTTAATGTCCGGTTGTAGATAACTTGACACCAGATCCGAATTAAAACGCATCAATCAAGGTGTGTAGCCGTGATGGTCTCTTTTCGGTGAGTCCTGGAAGAGAACACGGTCTTTGGGTTATGTCTGACGTAAGTAGGAGTTCAGGATCACTTCTTGATCATTGCTAGCTTCACGATCGTTCCTTTGTTTCTCTTCTCGCTCTCTTTTGCGTATGTTAGCCACCATATATGCTTAGTCGCTGCTGCAACCTCACCACTTTACCCCTTCCTTTCCCATTAAGCTTTGCTAGTCTTGATACCCATGGTAATGGGATTGCTGAGTCCTCGTGGCTCACAGATTACTACAACTTCAGTTGCAGGTTCAGGTTGTGCGATGATCATGACGTGAGAGCGATGTTTACTTGTGTTGGAGTTCTTCTTCTTCTGCTTCTTCTTCGATCAGGGGATAGGTTCCAGGTCGGCAGCCTGGGCTAGCAGGGTGGATGTCGTTTGAGCTTCTGTTTGTGTTTCATCCGTAGTCGGATGTTGTTCTTGTACTTGATGTATTGTTGTATTCATGTGACATTGTATGCCTTATATGTATCCCCATCTATATTGTAATGTTGATGTAATGATATCCACCTTGCAAAAGCGTCTTCAAGATGCGCTTCTATCCTTGGTGGGACCTTTGAGTTCCTTTAGGATAGGGTCGCATCTTGGGCGTGACAAGTTGGTATCAGAGCCTCGACCGACCATAGGAGCCCCCTTGTTTGTTGGCCGTTGTTGAGTCTAGAAGAAAACTATTTTGAGTCTTAGGATTATATATATCTGAGAGTAGGATTCTTTTTACTCCTCAGTCCCTTCGTCGCTCTGGTGAGGCCTCCTGACGTAGATGTTTTGTCTTTCCTCTCCTCAAATTTCACGAAATTTTTTTTTAGGATCACGCGGGTATCTTGGGATCGTTCCGATATTCTTGTGACGATAACATTGTTCTTGGTGCCTCCTGACATTTAGGGGTTGTGGAAGTGTCCCGGGGAGTTGAGCTCCGAGGTGTTGTCGTCACAATTTTATCATTGCGCTCTGAATACCCGAGTTTTGCCGACATCAAAATCTCTTTTATGCAGTTGTTGGTGAGATAACCTCGACGCCACCCAAAGATCGGGCGAGCTCGAGTATCGCCATAGCTCGATAACGGATGCTTTTCAAGGTTGAGGTACACGATTTCGGAGTTTTCTTGGTTATGTGTTGAAGGATGGATACAATTTGGATCTAGGTATTGTTAGTTTGGGTGATATATTTTGTGTCCCCTATATCCCCAACACCTGATTGCATAACCAGAAAGTTTCGGGAGTTTATAGGTGGGAATTCAAGTAGCTCCTAGAATATCTTTCCGACAGATGCATGATATGAGATTGGGTAAATCTCTATCATATGTATTTGTTCCGGCTTATTTCTGCAAGCCAATCCTTTGTTTTGTTTTATTTGTGGTATTCGAGTTGCTTCGATGTCAAGTGTTGATTCCATACCTTTCAAACGGTGTTCTCATATTGCTATGTGAATACTAATCCTTCTTGATCAGCGAGATTGTCATGTCAATTCTTTCCAACCGGTGCGATTCTCTTCAAGATGATCCTATCATTTTTTTTCCCATCCGCAAGATCAACTCAAAGTCTTCTCAACGTTATTTCATCTGTCCCAAGTTGCCTTTGTTTTCCCGCCCTCCCACCCATTTTCTTCAAGGACTTATATATTTTAATCAAGTATCCATTTATTCATGTGAAGCCTCTTCACTCTTTTCAATCAATGTTCTGATCCAGTGATCCCTCATGAAGATGCTCAACAGCTCCAAGTTCATCATTCTTCATTCTCGTATTCTTTTCCGGTGGATTTAACTCAAGCTTTCAGTGTTGATCATATTCCTTTCCTTGTTGCAAATGCTTTCTCTTGCCGATGCACCTCTTAATCATTCACTTCTCGCTATTCATTTGTTCTGGAATGTTGAAGATATCTCAGAAGGCTCGTCTTTTCATTCCAGGTCCATTCAAGTTATTTTGAGGTTGTTATCTCATTCAAGCCATTTAATTCTACCGGTGCAATCTTTATTTCAAGAAATCCTTCAACGTTGTTTCTTTCGAGTGGGCCCTAACCCACGTGTCCTTTCCTGTGTTCTTACCTGACTCTTCTAATTTTCCGGGAGCTTCTAAAATTCTTTTCAAAGTTTGACGTAAGAATGGATTATCATCAGTCATATGTCTTTCTCCAAGATCTTTCAAACTCTTTTCATCTTTGGCTCAACCTTTCCTCTTTTAATCCTTCCGGAGTTTCTCAACAATTTGGTGGTGTTTCTCCTCGTCATTCTCAGCATGTAAAGACCGAAGAAGAGTTCCTCTTAAATCCTTACCCGCTCTTCCAAAGATGCGTAGTTCAAGTTTGATGCCATCCTCTCATAATTGTTTTCAATTGTGGGAATTATTTTCACCCATCCGGAGCATTTCATGAGTTGTTTCCATTTCTTTCCTCCGAAGGCCATCATGTCATAATTCTTCATTCTCAGCTGTAGCTACCGCTCTCCAAATCTTACCGTGGATTGTTCAAATACCCTCTAATCAGTTCATGATCTCTTCGTTCTCATGTATCTAAATCCCCTCAAGTATCTTCATTCGTTTCCCATTCTTCCCGTGATTTGTGCCTTTGCTACTTTCATTTTCAATTCTTACGGTGGTTCGCTCAAGATTCCTCTTCCTTTGCTACCATATCATTTCATTCGTTGTTCCCAAATCCCACCGGTGGTTCCATCAATACCTTCTCAAGTTTGTGTTTTCTCTATCCTTAATCCCTCAAGAAGAATAAGTAGTATGCCAAATCCATTGCTTGACATCAATTTAATTTGATGAAGGATAAGCATACAATAAATCTTATTCTTATTTCCTTGAGGTGATTCAATTCTTTTCTTCCGGAGATTGTTCATGATGAAGTAATTCTCGGTTCGAGTTGATTCACCTTTATTTTCTGGAGTTCCAAGTTTTCGGCATTATCTCGTCGCGAAGCTTCACCTTGTATTTTCAACTTCTCTTTCTTTTTATCATCATTTTATTACCGGAGTTCTTCATGGAGGCTCTACATGATGGTTCGTCAAGGATTCCTCTCATTCTCGATTTGTTCTTCAAGATTTCTCTTGAAGTTATGACCCGCCAAGCTATACTCTAAAAATAAACATGATGTTCAACACATGTTTTGTTTTGAGGAGTTCAAGTAATCTTCATCTTGCATTCCAAATGCAATTCGTTCTACCTTATCTTTTGAGGTGGTGTTATGTCACTCTTGACAATTCCCTTCATGTTTCATGATTCATATTGTTGTCAAGAATGAGGTACTTTAAATCCATCAATCCCTTTGTTGGAGTTATCTTGGGTCATATTTCACCTAAAGCCTTCCCTAAGGAATGTTGCTATTTGTGGTGCGTATCTATGATCCAATTTTCTCCTTCTCATCTCGGCGAAGAAGTTTTTTCATCTTTTTAGTGCTCTCAATCAAATCAGTGGTTTCCATTAGTGGCCGGTTGTCACCTCATAGTCTTGAGATGTTTCCATAAGCCCACTACAAGCCTATTCTTTTCGGTGTTGGTTTTCCAACAACTCCGTTATAACCTTCTTGGAAGGGTACTTTCCAAGCTCATTTGTGGCAGAAGTTGGCATTTTCTTCTCCAATCTTTTATTTCAATGATCTATCTCCTATTCTTTCTTCCGGAGGCATGGTGATGTTGCTCTCTTCACTCATCATCTCGAATTGTGAGGATCGTGTTCTTTTCATGCTTATCCATTTAATCGGAGTGTTGTGTCATCTCTTCAAGTTCTTTTCATCTTATCAAGTCTTGCATCTCTTTTCAACCGGAGTGTTGTCCGAATTTGATCTTGCCTTGTTCCTTGTTTATCTCGTTTCAACCAGAGTGGTTTCAATTCCTTCTTGTCCATTGTACTCGTCATTCATAGCTTTGCAACCTCCAAGGTTCACATGGTGTTCCTTGTTTCTCTTTTCTACCTGAGTGCTCTCAACTTCGTTCATCTCCGTTGTATTTTTTCTTTCAAGTTTTTCAACCTCTCAAGGTTCTTTGGTTTCACTCATTGGTCGAAGAAGCAACTTGTTTTACCTCTTCTCTTCCTCTTTCGTTTCCCTCCGGTACCATCCTAGATCTCGGGACGAGATCCTCTCGTAGTGGTGGAGTGTTGTAATGCCCCGGATACAACTTTTCATAATTGTTACTCCAACTCTTGCCATTTACGGCTATGTGATATGTTATTTCTTCCGTGGTTGGGTTTTGTCTTTTGTTTTGCATTGTGTTCATGTCATGCATCTCATCTCATAGCATCATGCGCATTGCATCATCATGTTTTCATAAAACTTGCATCCGCCTCAGTAGTTGCCGTGTCCCCTTGCTTTCGTTGACCGCTCCGAGACCAACCTTGTTATTCGCTTGCCCTCTTGCCTAAACCGAGTCTCTCATGCGATTACACAAACCCCTTGTGTGCGTGTCCGGTTGTCCTCAACCCGAACCGCTCGATCGCGACCATTGGATCCGGATCATCCCCAAAGATCTATAAACGCCTTCATTTTCTTATTTGGACTCCCTACCTATTTATTCTCGACCGTCCGATCTAATCGGAGGGTCCAAGATCCGTCCCCATACATATTTAAACAGATCAATCCCTAACCCTAGCCGTAGTCTCGTCCAATCCATCCAATCCTCCTCGCCGCCACCCATCGACTTCTCCACTGGTCTCCCCTTCCTCGGGATCTGCCTCGATCCTTCCACCCATCCTCCTCGATTTCAACCACCGACCGATTCGCCTTGAACCTACCCAACCGGCGCTCTCCTCGATTCCTCGATCCACCAACCAGCGACAAACACCCGCAGAGAGAGCCAAGGGCTCGATCCCTGCCACGCCTCGAAGCTTCTCCAACCTCTGCGTCGTCGGCTCCTCTCAGACGGCAGCCAGCCCCGAGGCCACGCTCCTCCTCCTCGCGCAACACGTCGCCGCCCTCGAGCCAGAGCCCTCGCTCAAGCGCCAACCGCCTCCTCCCGCTCGTTACCTCGTCGCCTCTCCCGCACGCGACGCCTCCCTCCCCGCCGACCGCGTGGAGCTCGCCAACAGAGCCTCCCGCCAGGTCGTCCCGCCTCCGCCATGTCCCTCCTTACTCTTTTCTCTCGCTTCCTCTGGTTGCCCTCACCTCCCCATCTCTTCCCTGCAGGAACCCATGGCGCCATCCCCATGGAGCTGCGACCGCCGTCGCCGGACGCCTCGACGCCGTCCAAGGCCTTCCTCGCCGGGATCCGCCCAAATCTGCCTCCTCGCCTCTCCGCGTCACCGGCCCCAGCGAGCCCCTCCTTCTTCTGCGCCAAGTCCGCCCGCCATGCCCGTTTACCTCGGCCTCGACCGAGGAGAACAAGCAGCGTTGTTGCCTCCTTCAGCTCCGCCAAGACGCCACTCGCGCCGAGAACGGCGTCCTCGCCGGACGCGCCCCCTCATGACCTCCCCGACCCCCACGCCCGAAAGCAGCACGGGAGAAGAGCACCCGTAGCGGCGCCGAGCCGCGCTTCGTCTTCTCGCCCAGACGGCCACCTCGCCAAAGATCCCAGGCCCGAGCTCCGCCACGCCATCGCCCAAGCTGCCGTCGCTTCGCTAAGTTCTCTCACTGCCGAGCTCGCTTCGCCGAACTCAGGGCGAGCACGCCGCCCGCCAAGTCCCGCTCCTGCTGACAAGCCCGCCAGATCGCGCCACTCCCGCCTTTGATCCGACCGCCCTTGCCATCCTGCTCCTCCGCGCCAAGTTCGCCGTCGCCGCTTCTCAGATCACCAAGCCGCCTGCGTCTCGCCCTCTGTCTGCTTCCTCTGCGTCGGCGAGGCTGCAACACAAGACGTTGACCGATCGTCAACCCCCGCCTGAAGGGTCGACCTCCTCTCGAGCAGCTGCGAGGCCCAGCCTCCTTCGCTTCTTCCTACTGCCTCTTCCACAACCCGGCCAAGCCCATGGTGAGCTTCAGATCCAGCGACCCTCCTTTGTTTTTTCCTCCTGTTGGCCCAAGTGTAGTTTCGCCCGATGCGTGTTTTTTTCCTCCGCTATATTTTAGCTATTAACCGCAGGATTGCTGTTTTACAGAAAAACCCCTAGTGTTCATGCATCAATAATTCACAAACCATGCATTAGAATTAAATAAACTATATATGTAAATTGCTTAAAATTTTGTCTAGTTCCATAATATGCTACTTTCATCCATGTTAAAAATGTTTAACTTGTTGTTTGCCTTAATTTGCTTAAATGCCATGCTAAAATGATTTATTTCATAACTAAATAACCGTAGCTCCAAATTTAATAAACTTTATATGTAAATGGGGTATAAAAATGCCTAGTTTAACGTGGTGCACTTTATTTTGCTGTTTAACAACATTAAAATTGTGTTTAGGGCAGAACAGTACCAAATTCAAAATATGCATATGAGGATTTTCCGGAATTGTTGTTTGTTGTTCCGGCCTCATTTAAATTTGCCTAAATAGTTAGTTTAATTATGCCTCACCTCTTGCCATGTTTAACAACATTTAACATTGTTTGGTAGCTTAGATTATATTAAACTAATTATGTCTATGTTGTGTTTTGTCAATATGCAACTCATTGCGTATTGAGCTCCACTTAACTTGTAGCATTGTTTGTTGCACTTTGCCATGCCATGCCTCATTAAACCGGACATGCATCATACTTGATTGTGCATCGTGCCATGTTTATGCTTGTGCATTTATCATGTTGTTTGTTTCTTTCCGTGTTGCTTCTCCCGGTAATGTTGCGATTGTGAGGATTCGCTTGACTACTCCCGCTCGCCTTCTTCATGGACTCGTTCTTCTTCCTAGCGGGATTTCCGGCAAGATGACCGTCACCTTGGATCTCATTACTATCATTGCTATGCTAGTTGCTTCGTTCTATCGCTATGCTGCGTTACCTACCACTTGCTGCTCAAGCCTCCCCATCTATATTGTATGCCTTGTATGTATCCCCATCTATATTGTAATGTTGATGTAATGATATCCACCTTGCAAAAGCGTCTTCAAGATGCGCTTCTATCCTTGGTGGGACCTTCGAGTTCCTTTAGGATAGGGTCGCATCTTGGGCGTGACAGCGGCCGACGCAAGCAGAAGTGGGGCGGTGACCACAGCGGAGCCCGGTTCTTTACGTCGGCGGGCACGCTCCGTCCCCATCGACCCGGAGGAGGCACTCCTCTGTGAGGCGGTCGCTAACCACAACGGAGTCCGACGAGCGGCGCCTCCATCGCAAGAACGCGAAGGCGCTCCTCCTCGAGCTCGAGGCGTCTGAGTGCCTCACGCGGGAGAAGGAGACCCCGCCGCCAAGGCCGTCTGCCACGCGAAGGAGCAGCAGCGCCTCCTCCACCACCTCTCCGGCTACATTTTGTCTGCATCGAAGGCAGCACCACCACGGATGATGATGACGACTCCTCACCCACCATCGACGCGTAAACGGAGGAGATGGACCGTCGCACACCGACCGCAAGGGCAAAGGCCCGGCCAAACGGTTAACTCCGGCCGCCCGCCTATCCATGTCTTATTTTTCTTTTAGGTTGAATCTGAACTATCTCGACCCTTTAGGATGAACTAATTGCATGTTGATGTCCGAATTGCTTAAGTTTAAAAACGTGTGGCATATCTGCACTTTGCCCACACACTTTGATCTCCGTCTGTTATGTTTTGCATGAATCTTTAAGGAATCTGTTGGAATTTCAGTGTCACATAGGCATAGCGTGTCGTCTGCGCGTTAGAGCGCTCGCCCACACAACCCACAGCGCGCGTTTGCTAGCTGCACCGTGTGGGCGAACCAGTTCTCACCCACATAGTCACCACCTAGTCCACGCGTGTGTGGGTGAATTGTTCTTCGCCCACACAACGCTCATACGGTGATAGATGACAACTGCAGTTGCGCGTATGTGACAACTAGGTAAACAACATGGCAACTATGATTCGTTGGTAGATGACAACTGCAGTTGTGCGTTCGAGGCAACTAGGTAAGCACACATGGCAACTATAATTAATAATACATGACAACTATGGTTGGACTACATGTGGCAACTAGTTAATCACACATGGCAACTATTGTTTGACCACATAGGGCAAATAGTTAGTCACACATGGCAACTATGATTTGATTACACGCGGCAGCTACAGTTAATTAGACATGACAACTATAATTAACCAAAACAGAGAAGTTGCCATGCTTTTACAACTACATTTGTCATTCCGGATGACTAAAGTTGCCATCCCAGGAGTAACTAAAGTGTCATCCCGTGGATGCGCCAGGACATGTGGGCAGATTTGCTTCGTGGCACACACGCGGGATGAGGATGAGTAGTAGCAGTTGGGCGTGTGGCATGAAACACATGGCCCATGTGGTCACACGACGTGTAGGCAGATGTCTAATATGCCACATGTGGCAGTTATCGGGGTCCTAAAACTTTTAGTTCTTGTCTAAAATCTTGAACTAGACCTTGTGCTTTGAGAGTTTTGGATTGAACTTACATATCAGTCTATATAAGCTCTTATAGAGGGATATCTAGCGCATCATGTTGAATTAGTTAACCCCAAAAAATAAAGAAGGCACGAGGTGTAGTGCAGACCAAAATCCCGTCTGTTTCCCTGACATTCCTCTGCTTCCTGTGTTTCAGTTGCAGTGTGTCTCCGTTAACATGTTCGTTTTCTTTTACGGTCTTAACCTGTTCTTTGATTTGCTTGCAGAAGCTTGTGTGAGAATACGAGTTCCCAGCCATGCCCACCGTGAAATTAGAGGACGAGGGAGACTCCGGTAACAACCATCAATTGAATGAAGATATACTGCTAACTGCCTAATTTGAATAAGAAAAATATAATAGAATAGCATGGTTCAACAAACAGCGCTGAGAAATACTACCTCCGTCTCAAAATGTCTAGCCTACAAAAACGTCTGACATTTTGAGACGGAAGTAGCACCTCACTTCCCAAGAGAGCAAACATCCAGAATGCATATTCCACCATATCCAAATTCATCAAAAAGAGCAATTCAAATAAAGGAAGCTGCACTTTGCAAGTATATCACTACCAACAGGCAAAATCACAACATGACATGGTGCCTAACAGTTGAGTGGTTGCACAGGCATTACTCTTTAGAACGCCGTTTCTAGGCAGTACTGCCTCTGTAAACTAACATAAGAGCGTTTAGATCACTAAAGTAGTGCTCTAAACGCTCTTATAGTAGTTTACGGAGGGAATATAATGTTATCGACAACAGATTCCAGTAGACAGTTAATATAC
This sequence comes from Aegilops longissima, assembly GCA_021605205.1. Lineage (NCBI taxonomy): Eukaryota > Viridiplantae > Streptophyta > Magnoliopsida > Poales > Poaceae > Aegilops > Aegilops longissima. Next base: position 428,056,156 of record CM038681.1, on the reverse strand, counting down.
TGCAAACTGCCTGTGTTGAACAATAAAAATAAATAATAGAATGCCATGGTTTGACAAACAGAGCTGAGATATATCTCACTTTCCAAGCGAGCAAACATCCAGAATGCATATTCCACTATATCCAATTCACCAAAAAGAGCAACTCAAATTACGAAAGCTGTACTTTGCAAGAACACATCACTCTGCCTACAGGCAAAATCACAACATAACAGGGTGCCTAACAGTTGGGTGGCTGCACAGGCATCACTCTTTAGAACGCTGTTTCTAGGTACGGGACTTGGTCTGGTTCATAGGTATATACTGCAAGTCTACAACACATTCTGGATGTTTGCTAAGGCTGAAGCGCCGGATGAATCACATAGCTTGTATCTGAACCAACTCAACACCACAAGCTTGTCTCTAAAACGTCTTTATATTTGTTTACAGAGGGAGAAGAATTCTACCTCCAAATTGTATAGCTTAATGCTTGACCAAATATTGACACTTCGAGACATGCTAAACCATTCTTCGAAGTAGGTTAATCCGGTCATCTCTAAACACTAAGCTCCTAATAACAGTGCAAGTAAGTAACTCTACATAAACTACACTTCTGCTGATGCCTCTTGGCTTGAGTGTCTGGAAATTAACCTTATACTCCCTCCGTCCCACAATATAAGATCGTTTTTCAAGCTAACATAAGATCGTTTTTCAAGCTCGGAAAACGATCTTATATTGTGGGACGGAGGGAGTAGTGAATAAGAACATTGGACAACGCCATAGTGATGGTGTATGCTGGTTAGCCTAAAAGGACAGGAAAAGAATGACAACTGATGCATCTCTAAGTACATCATATACTGCATATAAAGAAAACATCGTCATAAAACTAATTGGCTGTTGACACAAAGCAAAGAAAATCCTATGCATAAAAAAGAACAACATGTTTTTGATTCTGTAACCTGAAATTGATCGTATAACGGACATTCAACACACTATCAATTTATCAGTACCAAAGGAATGAAATCCCTTTTACGAGTTGCAATAATATCAGCAATAGCTCAGTTCAGGCAATTGAAACAACAGGGAGGAGATACCAAGTTGACCTGTTGTATTAGGAATCATCAAAACTTAGATCTAACAACAAACAACATAGCCACCGGACTCAGGAAAAGGTTTCACCTTCGTGGCCACCCCTCATACAGCGGAGGGCTCCTCCATATCCCTGTCCCTGCCACGGCCGTTGGCGCCGGCGCCCCCACCGTGGTGAGGCGGGTCAACGGCACTGAGGCCCTCAGGCATGAGGGAGGCCGGGCGGTTCTCGATGACCTCGTCTATAAGCCCCCATTCGCGCGCCTCCTCGGGGTCCATGAAAAGGTCACGCTCCATGCACTGCTCGATCTTGTCGATGTTCTGGCCCGTGTGCTTGGCGTAGATCTTGTTGAGGCGGTCGCGCAGCTTGAGGATCTCCTTGGCCTGGATGGCGATGTCAGTGGCCTGGCCCTGAGCCCCGCCGGAGGGCTGGTGGATCATGACCCTGGCGTTGGGCAGCGCCCGCCTCTCCCCGCGCGCGCCGGCGGCGAGGAGGAGGGAGCCCATGGAGGCGGCCTGGCCGATGCAGATGGTGTTGACGGGACAGCGGATGTACTGCATGGTGTCGTAGATGGCGAGCCCGGCGGTGACGACGCCCCCGGGGGAGTTGATGTAGAGGCTGATGGGCTTGAGCGGGTTCTCGGACTCGAGGAAGAGCAGCTGCGCGACGACGAGCGAGGCCGTCTCGTCGGCGATGGGCCCGTGGATGCAGACGATCCGCTCCTTGAGCAGGCGGGAGAAGATGTCGTAGGCGCGCTCCCCGCGGGAGGTGGTCTCGACGACCATGGGCACGAGGCCGTACTCGCGGACGGAGGAGTAGCCCTCCGGCTCCGGCGGCTGGTAGGGCGCGGAGGAGAAGAAGGCCCGCGGCGGGGCGGCGACGGCGAGCCGGCGCGGCGCGGGCCCGAACGGGCCCGGGCTGGCCGAATTGGGCCTGGACCTGGGCCTCGGCGCGAAGGCGGGCAGCGGGGAGGCGCCGGCTAGGTTGGTGACGGCGGAGGGCGTCATGGCTGCTGCTGCTGGTCCTGGGGTGCGGATTTGTGGTCGGATGTGAGGCGGAAATAGCAAGGGAGGACTTATACCAAGGAAGGGGAACGGGGAGGGGGTGAGGGAGGAGAGTGTGAAACGGAGGAAACGGATAGGGCGAGGCGAGACGTCGAGACGGTGGTTGCGTTTCGATCCGCCGGATCGGATCTTTTCTTTTCTTCTCTCCTCTCCTCTCCTCTCCGGGGTGGGGTGGGGAAGGTTAATTAGCCCAATTAAAAAAGGACAAATCAGCTAATCCGTAAAGGTCTGTTGATTTATTCCGTGGAGTGGGGGATCGGTGTTCCTCTCCCTGCCTCTTCTCCGTCTGGGCTTTCGCTTGTTTTCCAAGAAAGAAAGAATTTAATTTAGCCCACAGGAATAGTCGCCCGTCAATCTCGAAAAAAAAACAAAGTCGCCCGTTCCTCAGGGAGTGGGAGAGTCCGAGCTGGGTTCTCTACCTTGCTAGTGATTTCGTTTTTTTTTTTTTGAAATTAACTGTCGCCGCTTTATTTATTAAAAGAAGTCGGGAATTTCATCCGATACAGTCTCAAGAATGCAGTCTGGTGGAGATGATAGCCACTCCAGCGAGCGCTCATCACCCATTCCCACCTTAGCTAACCTATCAGCGGCGGCATTTGCACAACGGCGAACCCACGAAACTCTAAACGAAACAAAAGGTCTCAGCATCGCCTTGATTCTTTCCACCGTCGGCCCCAGGGCGGAGAGGTTCATGTCCTGCGTGTTAAGCATCGAAACCACCCTTGCGGAGTCGCTCTCGAGATGAAGCCTTGACACGCCCATCTTACTCGCCAGCTCGATTCCTTTCTTGCATGCCAGAAGCTCCACCTTGTCCGGCCGCCTACATGTCCCAGAAATGGCACGGTTGCTTTCGAAAGCACTGTGTGATCTCGCAAGACCACACCACTACTTTCTCCGGTGCTTGGAAACCGATCCATCTGCATTGGCTTTGATCCAGCCCATCTCCGGCGGCTCCCATGCTTCTCTTCCCCTTGCGGCCCTTGGGTTCACCTCCTTCTTGTGGATCTCCTCCCACTCTCTCACATACGTAGCCACAGATAGTGATATTTCATGTGCCTCAGCTATCTTCCGTCCATCCCTCGCCTCATTGCGAGCAAGGCAAAGAGAGTACACAGCCTGTACCATTACAGACTTGTCAAACTCCGGCGCCTGTGCAAACCATTCCAGCAACCACCTAGCCAACCTGCTCTGGGAGTCATAGTTGCACGATGGGATCGCCACCGAGACTCCCAATATCGAGCCAAGTCGCTTCCAGAAGCACATGGAGTGAGGGCACCCCCAAAATATATGGTAACCAGATTCTTCACGTCCACACGCAGCACAAAACACACCGGCCTTGATTCTGCGCCGTAGAAGTTCAGCTCCCGTGGCGAGACCATTCTTCATGAGCCTCCACATATGAATTTTAGCTTTGCCTGGCGCCGATGTACCCCAAAGTGACAGCCACCCCCTATGAGTCGCAACAGTAGAAGAAGGACCCGGCCGGCTTTGCTTTGCATCATTCAGCGCCATTCTCAGATGGTATGCCGATCTCACCGTAAAAACGCCATCGTTCGTGGAGTTCCACGCCATATAGTCCTGCACACCTGGGCCACCAACAGCGATCTGTTTTATGTCAGCAGCGTCGTCCATCGAGAAAATCTCGTGTAGCTTGGTGTCATCCCATGTAGTGCCCGTATGGTCTAGAAGATGAGCCACCTTTACCACGCCTTGGGAATAAACTGCGCCCAGTGGCAGCAGCGATCCTTGGCGCGGGATCCATGGGTCATGATGAATGTTCACAGTTGAACCATCTCCAATGCGCCATATAATACCTTCCCGCAGTAGATCTCTCCCATGTAGGATGCTCCGGAATGTGTATGATCCACCCGACGGGCAGGTGGCACTCATGATAGAAGTGTCACTGAAATATCGAGCACGCAGTACCCTGGCACATAGAGAGTCCGGCACTTTGAGAATCCTCCATGCCTGCTTTGCTAACAACGCTTGGTTAAAAGCCTCAGGGTCACGGAAGCCCATACCACCAGTACGTTTAGATTGGCACATCTTGTTCCATGCAATCCAATGCACTTTCCTTTCACCATTCATTGCACCCCACCAGAATTTTGAGGAGATTGAAGTCAGGTTCCGGCACATCTTCTTTGAGAGGTGGAAACAACTCATGGTAAAAGTAGGAGTCGCCTGTAAATTGCTGCGTGCGGGTCGGTAAGGTTTGGTTGGATGGCCGTGTGATGGTCTTTGGCGTTTTTCTGCACAGGAAGACGGGCACACGCCAAGGACGGAACGAGTGGTGAAGCAACCATCCTAGTCCGTTAAAAACTGCAGCCCGATACGTGTCTCCATCTCTCACCGCACGACCACCGCATCGTCCCAGCGGCTGAGGCAGGCCCAGGTCGGCCGAGGGAAGCAGCACCTCGCGCCGTGGAAGCCGCAGTGGCGGCTGTGCGACGTGCACGTAGTCACGTACGCGTCAGAGATTCATGCGCCAACGAACGCTCGGTTGGCACTACTTAGTACTAGTACGTTTTTCAGCGATCCGTGACGGTTGCGGTCGCCGTCGTCCCAAGCTCCCAGCGCACGTTTGTGCCTTCTTTCTTTTACGGAAATCACCCCAGAAATATATTAAAGAACAACAGTGATACAAGGCATCCCCATAGAATAAGAAAATTATAATCTGAGTCCTTAGGAAGCCCGACCTACCACAACACCATCGTGAACTGAAGGCGCGCCGTCCCGCTGTCTCCGCCGCTCCCTCGGAGCCGCCCTGACCTTGGATCTGATGCCGGATTTGCTGGAGACGGGAAGTCTTCGAAGTTACAGTCCACATGGACCAACACATCGGTGGGGAAGTAGATCAAACCATTGCCATCTTCATCGCCTCCCTCGCCGGCGAGCTGGAGGGAATTTGTCCTAGAATCACTCATGTACAAAAAGCCACAGACCTCATCGACAGCGCCGGCGCAAACGCCAATGAAGCGGGGAAGGAGCCGCGGCACAAAAAACCCCGCCTTTGTCATCGTAGTAGCGTCGCTGACCAAGAACAGGAACCCTAGCCTCACCACACTGGAGGTGCGGCAGGAATCTACCTCCCCGAGCCCAACAACATCGCCACAAAGGACGACGCCAGGAAGAGGAATGAGATTGGGGACGCCAGCGACCGTGCCACCACCACCTCTTCCAAATCGACGTCGCACCACACACACCTATCTTCCACAGCTCGCCGGCATCGTCGAAGACGACCACACCAAGATGGGGCAAAGCTGCAGAATGTATTCCACTCGATGTCATCCCCGCCATCACGGCGGGGCCGCTGACACACCAGCCCCGAATACCTGTCTACAACCGAAAACGGAGGACGGGGGTTCCCCAACCCTCAAGCTGCCGGAGCAGCGGACGGAGGGAAGAGAACCGCCAGCCTCACCGAAGCTAGACGGGGGAGGGAAATAAAGACCTCTGATTTCGCCTCTCTCTAACCGTCACAGGGAGAGGGGAACCACAGTAGGCCTCCTTTGTTTTCTTATAGAAATTTGGTAGAGAAAAATCTTATGAAGCCCTTTGGTTTTTATGATTGAATTTCTAATCCTACTAGAATAGTAATCTATCATTCACATTTTAAAGAAAAAAACATTAGCCTAGACTTACTAAAAAATCGTATCATATACATCAAATGTCGTCTCTTTTTCCATAGGAATTAAAATGCATGTCATCTCACTTGTTATGTTTTTCTATTCCTATAATATTTGTATCCTATGAACCAAATGAGCTCCTAGTGTTTATAGATGTGTTTAGTTATTTGCATTCTTTTTTTCCCTTGCATCAGTGGCCTAGTTCAATCTAAAGGGCTCTGGGACATACTTATTGTCCATGTTGTTTAGTTGTTCATAAAACACATGTTGCATTAGAACAACATCTAATTCAGGAGGGACTAATTAGAGTATCTATAGTCGTACCTAGCTATTTCCGTTCCTCAAACGTCCACGGACGCGCCCAAGTGCATCCGCAGATCTTGACTTGTCACCCATTGTTCTGCTGCCTATGCAACCTTCTCCCTCATACCAGAACCCCCAATTTGATGCAGCCCATGCAACATAAAAGTAGCAACTACGTATATCATCGCAGTTAGCAACAAACATACATAATTCACATACTAGCAAATGGACAGAGTCACCGGACAAGCAAAAGATCATAGTTCATCACCGAGCCACATACTAGCAAACTAAAAGAAGTTGATAAACAAAGACGGAGAAGGGCGGAGGAAATCACCATTTCTTCGCCACCCCCTCCCCCTGGTGGTCGCCGGTGTGGCGGTAACCCTCCGTGTAGTCGTCGGCGCCTGGAGAGGCTTCATCGTCAGATCTAGAGCCGCGGGACCCGTCGGAGAGGTCAGAGTCATCGTTGGAGGAGATGTCACCGCCCATCCTCCGGATAAAGCGCTCCTGCACCTTCGCAAGCCGTGTGGCAATGGCTTTGGTCGCCACCTTCGCCTCCTGCTCGGACTGCTTGATGGCAAGCCAGAGCGCCTCGATGTTCTTGCGATGGAGACACCGCTTGTTTTGTCTCCATCGTGGTGAGCGACCGGCGAAGGACCTGCACGAGGAACTAGTCCTCCGGATATATCAGCACGCTCACACGGAATCGACGGGAGGCTAGCGCATCCGCCACCGCCACCCACACCATCGTCCGCTGCCTCTTGCATCAAGCAGCCGGCTCCTCGTATTCGAGCGTCCGTGGCGGCACCAGTGCGGGTACGAGTACCCAGTGGTTGTCGGGGACGCCGCCTGAAGCTGGTACATAAGAAGGCGGAGAAGGATTGGGGGCAGCGGGCCTGGAGGGGCGCAAAGTGGCCGGAGCTTTGCGAAGAACGGCGCGCCAGTGACGTCGCGCGCACTGCGTCGCCGGGGGACAGTGTCGTGGTTCTAAGTTTGACAGTAGAATAGGGGGTACGTAGGAGGAGGCAAGATCCTAGCTACGATGAGGTTGTGCACGCAAGATTTACGAGTTCAAGCCCTTCTCGGAGGAAGTAACAGCCTTACGTCTCAGTGCCCGGAGGCGGTCGACTGGATTATGCGTGAAGTTACAGGGGGTGCGAACCCTTGTGCCAGTGGAGGGGGTTGGCTTATATAGAGGAGATTTTTACATCTGTGCCCCTGGTTCTTTAGCTCTACTCATTCATCCCCGTGCTCTTAACTTTTGCTCAATTTTCCCCACTCCCTTGCCAGAAACCCTCATAACTGGGCACAACGGACGTTGCCGTCGGGTCAAAGGCTTGACCATTAACTCTGACTAGTGGGGCCATGCTGGACTGTGTCGTCCGCTCGACCGACAAGTGGGGCGCGTTGGTGGTGTCGCTATTCACCATTGGGCCGTGGTTTCATTGGGCTGTCCTTTCATTAAACGTCTGCACAAGCGCCAGACAGAAGCTCGCTATGCATGCACCCAAAAACCACAATCGCATGTGTCGATCGAGCCTGCATGTGCCGATGCTACAATCCCACGATGCGCCGACCGAGCCTGCATGCGCCGATGCGTCCGCCATGATGCACTGACCGAGCAGCTTTTTGCACGCCAGCCGCCACGGATGCAGCGACGGTCATTGCCGCTGGTTCCTCTCTTCTAGCTAGGTGGCTACATATTTGTGGCTTGTGTAAAAAAAGATCCACTCCCTTGCTCAATTGTACTCATTCATCCCTACTAACAAAGCTTGCTTGCATGCACTAGGTGGTTACTAACAAGGGAACCCTACTAACAAGCCGAGCTCTCTAAGAAAATAATCAAGAAATATGTAGTCCCAATATGTAGTTAGGGCCAACAAGCCCAAAGCACGATCACATAGCTCAAACTAGGAAGAACTTAATAATAGAATAGATAGAAAACTTAATAATAGAATTTAATAAAAGGGCCAACAAGCCCAAAGCAACTCCAACATAGTTCGATTACAACTTAACGTAACATAGACTAAAAAAGATAGAGGGTTTAGAACCCTAGCCGCCGCCTTCTCCACCTCACTCCTCCTCCGGGCGCCCTTTTCACTGCTCCTCCCGGGCGTTGTCGATGGGGTACGGAAGAGTGTGCATGCGCGTCGCAGTGGGGAAGATGTTGTTGTACTCCGTGAACCTATTGTGGGTGGTGAAAGCGATGAACTCGAAGCCACACCAAAACACCAGGTCGAGGAGGTAGAAAGCGTCGAATGTGTTGGTGAAGTGGGCAAGGAGAGCAACCACCACCCGGTTTTGGATGACCTCCTCGACGCGGCACATCGTTGGAGATCCCCTCGAGAGGTGGTGGTAGCCGGACGCGAGGAAGAACTCGGTGAAGTTCCTTGCGGTCCTCAGCCTTGATATCGCCCACACACGTAGTGTGCAATAAACGTACACGCCGGTAGGGTAGAGCCTCTCCGACACGGTGGGTGGGAAGCGGTAGGTTGGTCCGGTGTATTGCATGGCTGAGGGATGTGCAGAAGACGGAGAAGGGGTCGAAGAGCAAGAAGGGCAGATGGATGAGGGATGGCAGAGGCAGAGGGTGGCTTAAATAGCCGTAGTGCTACGTGTTATTTGGCCGTGGAAATAACGGGGTCAAATGTGAAGTTAGTAGCCCATTTTCAAACCCACCGCAGCATCGGGAGTGTACACGCGTGGGAAAAGGTGGTTTGAAAAGAAGAAGAAAAACAAGCTAATTGCACGCGTGGGAATCCATGGTCAAACCCTATATTATATGAACAAAAAGAGACAATTTTTTAAGAGCTTGTGGCCATTTTAAATGATAAAAATAATTTGTCCCTTAAAAATTTGGTCATTTTGCATGATAAAAAGAGATAGAGGGCTTGTGGCCATTATACAAATGCCAAATGACCCATTTTTGATAGTTTGTGGCCATTTTACATGATAAAAATAAATTTAGCCCTTATAAATTTGGTAATTTTACATTTTTATAGAACAAAACGAATGATACAAAAATAGAGCAAACGATGCAAAAATACAGAGGCAACACGTTCACAAAAAACAGAGCAAACGATGCAAAAAAAACGACGCAATTCGACGGCCCAACCAGAGCTTGGTTTCCTTTTGGGCCCAATAACAACGTTTTTTTCACGGAGTCAGTGGTGAGCGAGCAACCGAGCACAACCAATAGGATCGCCTCTCGCGGATCGCTCCACGATCCAACGATGCAGAGCCGTCCTTGTGATCCAATGGCGCGGATCCTGCACACAGCGAGCCCACCTAGTTCCTTTTAGAAGGCCAGATCTGAGTGCTGTTGCTTGGCGTGAGGGTCTGATCGGACGGCTGACGTTGGGAGCTAGGGTTAGGCGAAACCTCGCGGGGTTTAGAGGGGTTTTGAGCTGGTCAACGGGGTTTCGAAGGCTTTGACTGAGCATAACTAATTTAAAAAAATCGAAAAAATATGAAACCTTCGCCGTTCGTTGTTTTATAAGACAAACTAACGAGGAAAAAATACTAAACTTGGTCTATCGTCATTTTCATGAAAACACCCTAGCTGGCACGATCGAGGTCAAATGAGCACCATTAATTTAAAAAATCAAAAAAATATAAAACCTGCTCACAATGTTGTCTTATGTGACATGTTACCAACCAAAAATCATAAACTTGCTCTATGGTCATTTTCATGAGAAAACCTTCACACATATGAGCTATCATGTACATGATTTCATAGAGTTCAAGGAGAGGAGGTGGTGTTACCTTCTGTTTTTGAAAAATAAAAATAAAATAAAATAATCACTAAAGCTTTATTTTAAAGTGAATAAGAAGGATGTGAAGTTAGTTTTCCATTTTTATATTTGAAAACGTGTTTTTAATTTTTTTTATATTAAATCATATGTTTTCAAAAGAAAATGTAAAAATATGAAGATTAATTCAAAAATAATAAACTTGGCCTATAGTTTTATATTAATATTGTCTTATGTGACATTTTACCAACCAAAAATATCATAAACTTGTCCTATGGTCATTTTCATGAGAAAACCTTCACACATATGAGCTATCACCTACAAGATTTCATAGAGTTCAAATTTCTTTGACCTCCTCTAAATCACCTCAAATTTTGCACACATGATCTCCTACACAAACATAGATAGTTGATAATACATCTTCATTAAAATGTTGTTTTTTGCTCTGTTATTGGAATATTTGATAAAAGGGAACCCTTGATAAAATGATGGATTGTAGCATATTTGCAGCATATGTGTGATCATTGCAGCACTTGAGCTTTCAAAACACTGAAACAAATCATAGCAGATAAATTTAAAAACACAAAATTACCCAACATAGATAGCCACATGCATATAAAATTCATCCAACCACCAAAAGGTAACCCACATCCTGTTCACAAACATAGTTCACCCACATAGTTCAGCAAACAACCTAAAGTACTTAAAACACATCATAACATCATAACATTAGGGAAGGGGAGACAGATTTGGCTAGGGCAATATACTGCCCCATGATCTTGTAGTCCTCGCCGTGGATGGCCACATCTTCTGCATGAGCTAGAAGGTGAACGAAGCGGCCGGACTTTGGCTTTGGCTTGGTGGTGCAGTAGGGGCAGCGCCAAGTTTTGGTCTTGCTCTTGTAGTAGTAATCCACGCCCTTGATCCTGATCTTCTCCTCTGCCTTCTCTTTGAAGGAGGCGAAGCTGCCGCGGTCCACATCCACATCTTCCCCAGAGACATACTGCACACACGAATGAATTACATTAGTACATTATAGATTCATGGGAATACACCATGTCAAATGAACTAAATGAACAATCTAAATTTCAAGTAGGTTTACCTCATACTCTTCGTCGTCACCATACGCTGGATCGTACGGGTCGTCAAAAGTATAGTCTATCTTCCTCCTCTTCCCCCTACCATCACCCTCCTGAATATACAATTACATCCATCACTAGTAAATACATAAGCCAATTGAAAATTTAGATATGCACAGATGACACATTGATCATAGAGCTAATATACTATGATCCTATTTGCATTTTCCATTGTCATGCACACACATTGAACAAAAGAGCTAATATAACTACATATTGAAATTTAGATATGCACACTTGATCATAGGGCTAATATACTATGATCCTATTTGCATTTTCCATTGTTATGCACACACATTGAACAACAAAGCTAATATAACTACATATTGTGGACATATTGTGAACAACATAGCTAATATAACTTGAAGCAAATAACTTGAGTAGCATTAAAAACCCCAATCTGTGAGCACTAAAAACAAATCTAATAAGCATCATAGCATTAAAACCCCCAATCTGTTCACAACATCTAGCATTTTTGCAACGAATTTATCCAAATCTAAAAAAAAATCTGAAAACCCCAATCATTGCAGCACCTAAAATCATAGTTCACAACATCTAGCTAGCATTTTTGCAACCAATTTATCCAACAAACCCTAGTCCAAAAACCCCCATCCCCCAACCCACACAAAAAACCCTGGCCCATCCGTCAAACCAACTACTCTAACCATCTGAACTATTGTATGAATCACAATTGAACTAACTCTACAAGCTAAGCAAGTGCAAATGGGTGCCCAGTGCAAATACCTGCTCCTCCACGGCAGGCGGCGCAACTGGGGCATCGGGATGGACTGCACCGCTCGACGCCATCACCTTCTGAGCGATGAGGCAGAGCCCGCCACATCCGCAGCAGTTGCGAGTTTCCCCGCACCTCCGTGGACGCCGCCGACATCCGCGGTCACCGCGCCCTGACCCTGCAGCTCCACCACATCTCCGGCCGTTGCGCCGGTGTTGCCACGAGCGTCGGCCATCTGACAGATGGAGGTGATGAAGGTGAGGAAGAGGATGCGGTGGGGGAGAGCGAGACAGTGCGGTGAAGGAAGTGGAGGAGAGCGAGACGACGACGACGTGCAGAGGAAGACGATGCGGCGGCAAGTGGATTTGGGGGGAAATGGTAGGGGCGATGGAGGTGGTTGCCCTCTTTATATGATGGAACATTTCGGGCATGTCCATGGACACGCGCTACCCCACGGCCGCGGTGTTGCATGCGCCCACATATACGCGACCCCACTCGTCGGCTAACGGTCAAAGGCATTGACCCGACGACAATGTTCGTTATAACCAGTTATGAGGGTTTCGGGCAAGGGAGTGGGGACAAGTGAGCAAAAGTTAATAGAGTGGGGATGAATGAGTAGAGCTAAGGAACCAGGGGCACAGAAATAAAAATCCCTATATAAAGTGCGCCAGGACCCCGGCTAGCCCACGTTATAAGGGGCTCAATGTACAGAAAGGTAGGACGTTACTGGTAACAACAGCAATAAAGTCATATAAATGATCATTAAGACTACGGAGTGAACGCCTGACCGTTGTCATCTTGAGTGACTTTAGATCTTCTGTACTCCAAGTGGTTTCTGATATGGTCGAATGATTTTATCCTGGTCGAATGGAATTGGGTTATCCGAGTGGAACTGTTGGTCGAGTGGGTTGCACTCTGTGGTGATTTCAGTCGGTAGATGTTGTTGTTCTTTGAATGTCTTTGACTGTAGGGCAGTGTCCTTGGGAAGGGTGTCTAGGTCAGGCCTATTATCCTACCTAGGTACATGTCATTGTCATTAGCCCCCGAATGGATCGGGGTCTGAGTGGAGAAGGGGTTGAAGATGATTCTGACCTGAATTTTATGCTTCAGGGGCATTTTACCGGGGTCGGTGAACCATGCTAGAACTTTCGAGTCCTATCTTCAGTCGCCTTGATTCATTCAGAGTTTGTCGAGTGAACTTATGCAGATATGCTTCGAGTGTTTGAGCGGCAAGAAATCTTGGGCGCGATTGGTTGCGCTGCCGTTCCTGGATCTCACGGGATTCAAAATTTGGAGAAGCACGCGGGGCGGAGGACACCGCAGTAAACAGGACAGATTACGCAGGGATGCCTCGATCCTTGCGCCGCCTTTTCCGCCACATACCGAGCGCGCGACTGTTGCGGGATTTGACAGGATCATTTGGGCACACACGTCAGCCACTCAGAAGTGAGCCCATAAAAGGCGTTGAGGTCGATGCGTTTGCAAAGTGTTCCTTATTGCCTTCCTCATCTGCTTCTCCATCGTCCCCCTCTCCGCTCTCGCCGTCGCCGCTCCGCCCGGGAGCAATCCTCGGCGATGGGGAAGGACAAGACGGCGGCCCTGGAGGGCGCCAAGAAGGCAACGGCGACGACGAAGTCGAAGGGCAAGAAGAAGAGTCGGGGGTCGTCAATCAAGGTCCGGATTGCCGCCCGGCTAGATTCAGGGGGACTGGATCCGGTCTGCAATCCGGCAAGAAGATCTAGATGATCTAGAAGATGGGGGTTTGATTGCTCCTGGATCTGGGAGGCTACCGGGGAATGAACTCGAGCCGCAGCCGTGGGAGGGTGAATGCATCCTCCTTGCAACTCATGTCGACCGCGGCTTCTCTTTGCCTCCCCATCCTTTTTTTCGAGGTTTCTTGAATTTTTTTCGGAGCCCAACTTCATCAATTTTTCTCCCAACACAATCACGTATCTCGCCGTGTATGTATCTTTATGTGAAAACTTCTTGGGCTGTCGACCACACCGGGGTCTTTTCAAGCACATCTTTACCTGTCGCTCTCAGTCTGTGAATAAGGCCAGTCCGACTAACGATAAGACCCGAGTGATCCAGATGTGTGGGGGTTTAGGGATCCAGACGAGAGGTAGGAGTGCTTTCCCTGCAATGACCCTTCCTGACTCGGTTAGGGGATGGCAGTCAAGTTGGTTTTACTGTAAGGATGTTCCGACTCCCAGTCACTCGACCCGTCTTCCTCCCTTGACCATGGACCGATTCCACCAACCTCCTTCATTGCTCGAGACCCCGGAGGAGAAAGCTGAAGTGCTGATGCTAGTCGAGCGGGTAGTTCAGCTGGTCCGTGACGGCGTGACTGGCATGGATTTGTTGGAGGTGTTCCTCAGTCGACGCATCCAGCCTCTCAAGGCATGCGACCATCCGATGTGGATGTACTCGGGCACGAATGACACCGCTCGGATCCATCCTGAGGAGGTTGACGAGAAGATATTGGCGCAGTGGTTGCAAAGCATCACCGGAAACAAGGACAACCCCGGGGGGTGTAGAAGGGTGGCGCCATTCGACTCCGAACACGAACTGGATAAGGTCTGATATTCGTTACCGAGTGTCTTATAATTCTGACTCGCAATCTTCTTCGAATTTGACTGACTTTTTGTCTTGTAAATATATACTGAAATGTACTCAATGCCGGACGGGGATCTAGCCCAGGAAGGCGAGGCGAGCGCGGATGAAAGCACTCAGTGGCAATCAGGGGACCCGGACAACAAGGAGAGCGGGGACTCAAGCGGTAGCGAAGAAGTCGAGTCGCCACCCCGCTCTGAAAGGCGTACTAAGCAGACACACAACCCAGCAGGTGGGCGGGGCAAAACAATTGCGTCAAGTACGCAAGCCTTGAAGCGCACTCGGACATCCACTCATGACGAGGCCGAGAAGGCTCCAAAGCAGCCCAAAGTTGCGCCTGCAAAGCCTCGGAAGGCCCTGCCTAAAATCAAGGTGGATGTTCCCGTTGCCTTTGCGTAAGTATTTTACTTTGTTTCTTTGTTCTTGTGCTGTTTGGGAACTTCTGTACTGCGGTCGACTTATCTTCCATATTGACCGAGTGAATCCTGAACTTGCAGTGCTGCTACTTCTAGGACTTCCATTTACAAGGATGAAGATGATGAGTGGATGGAAGATGCGGTCACTTCCAAAGCAGGTAAGACCCCTGCCATCTTGTCTTCACTTTGTCGATTGATTTATCGGTCAACTGAGCCTTTGTGGTTGAGTCTTTTGCAGCGCCGCCGAATGTTATTGAACTTCCAGATGACAATGAAGATACACCCCAGAGGCCTACGGGAAGGAGGGGCAGGACCTCAGGCAGGGGGGGTGCTAGCCAGCAAGGCACCTCGGTCGACACCAGTGTCAGAACCAGTGATCCAGCAGTCAGGGGACATCAATCGAGCTTCTGTTACCTTTGTTGATCCTGTGTCGACTGAGCATCCTTCATCGTCGACTGTCCAAGTCCCTGCTTCGTCGATGCAACTCCATGACTCAGACCTTCAGGCTGCTGCGGTTGATCCACCTTCTCCACTTTTCACCGCTCATCATGTCCCAGAGGACCAAGTGAGCATTGCCAAGGAAGCCATATGCCAGGCAGGCCTTATGATGGAGCGGATGAAAGTGGTGCGCGAGGCCAGTCAGGCTGCCTATGACACTAGCTCAGCACTCCAGGCCAATGTCCAGGTTAGCTGATTTCTAACTAATCTTCAAGCTTGACGCTTGTTCTGTTAGGATATGCTACCTGAAAACCTTTAATGTGCATCTATTTGTCAGTCTTCACCTTGTATCTGTACACCCACTGGGTGTTTCAATTTTTGCTGAGTAGTTTTTCCACTTTGAGTCGACTAGGTTGCGTCAATTGTATCTTCGAACTAGTGGGGGCACGCAGAGTGCACCCACTGGATGTAGTCCCTGAGGCCACCGTCGAATGTGTAATTCGGCGGGGGTCTTGATAAAAATGTCTCTTTTCAGTTCTTCCACTCGGTCTAGACAGGTCTGGTCGAGTGAAATCTGGACCAGTGGGGGCACGCAGAGTGCACTCACTGGGTGTAGTCCCCGAGACCACAGTCGACTGCGGGTAGTTGGGCGTGGTCTGAGAATAACTGTTGCTTCTTCTCTTTTTTTTTTCTTTTTTTCGATTGGACGGACCAAGTCAATTGGAAAGTAGAACCAGTGGGGGCACGCTAAGTGCACCCACTGGATGTAGTCCCCGAGAGTACTGTTGAATGTTTGATTCGGCAGTAGTCTTAGAACTCTTTGAACTTGAACTTTATTGCTCAGAAGCAACCAAACTTTGTTTCTGTCGACTGACTGTTCACTGACCGCAGAAATCTTGTGAGCCTGGAGTTCGGTTTGCTGACTTGGAGCAGAAGAAGATCCAGCTCAATCTTGATCTGGAGTTGGCCAAGGAAAACTTGCAGAAGGCTAAGGATGAAACTGCTGGTATGGGAAGTTTGAACTTGTCGACTGATTCTCTTGCCATCCTTTCCCTCCTTTCTCTGACCCGAGTGTTATTCTTTTCAGAAAAAATGAGGTAGGCTTTGGAGAAGAAGGACCTTGACCTTGCGGCCGCACAAAAAACGGCAGAAGAGAAAACAGCACTCGCCGACTAGAAGATGGCTTGAGTCGGAAAGTTAGAAGAAGAAAATACCAGGCTGAAGACTGCTCTTGATGAAGCCAACAAGGAAGTGACGTGACTGAAGAAGGATAAGGGGACTCTGACCGACAAAGTGGAAGATCTCACCAGCAAGAGGGACGAGCTGGAGATTTATCTAGGAGGACTCGCCATGAAGTTGTTCCTTATGCTTGAAGGTACTTTTCCTTGTCCGATTGATTTGCTACTGTCGACTCGTCATATAACTGTTGACTCATTATTTCTCTGTGAGTGCAGAATTCTGTCAAAACTTCGAGGAAGAGACTGGGCGAATCGAGACGAGCTTGGACCCCATCAACTCCCCTGTTAAAGATGAGGCTGCTATGAACATGCTCTGACTGGAATCTCGTCTTGCCAGCGTCATGGACTACCTCGCACGACTGAAGGTTGTGGTGGCACGGATCGACACGACGCTCTGGCCAAGGGTGACATTCGAAAATGAGCTCGAGTCCCTGATGACTTGAATCAATGAGATCCCCGGACGAGTGCAAGAATGGAAGAAGTCATCTGCTCGGTGTGGTGCTGACGTGGCTCTGTCTCTGGTTCGTGTCCACTGCACAGAAGCCAAGGAAGAGAAACTAGCAGCGCTCAAGGTCGCCAACACCAAGAAGCTTGACTTCCAGTCCTTCATGGAAACCTTCATCGAGGCAGCCACTCGCATTGCAGATGGAATCAATTTGGATGAGTTCGTTGAGCCTGCTAGCCCTCCTCTTGCGGAGTGATCAAACTTTATGCTCTGATTAAATTTGCCTCGGGATGCCGAGTGATTTTGTAACCATTAAACTCCTTCGGGCCTGATGCCCGAGTACTTTTATCTGCGGTTCCGAACCTCGTGGGATTTATCTAAACTTGGTTTTTTCCTTGAATATGCTTGTCTTTGTCTCTGAGTGGAACTTGTTTCTTCACTCAGAATAGACCTTTGTACTTGTGATGCAGCTCTGAGGAGAAGGTCGCAGACGACCTGCACCTCGTCATCCGTACGGATCGAGATGGAGCGTATATTGTATTTGTGGCGCAGCTCTGAGGAGAGGGTCACAGACGACCTGCACCTCGTCGTCCTTGCGGATCGAAATGGATATTTATGGCGCAGCTCTGAGGAGAGGGTCGCGGATGACTTGCACCTCGTCGTCCTTGCGGATTAGGATGGAGCGTGTGGCCAAGTCCCCGAGGAAGAAGATTTACGTTATACTTAGGCGAGTACGAGACTGCAGCTAAGCTCCCGAGTGAGAGGGTTGCTCTTCACTCGATAGGATTTTTCAAACTTAGGCGAGTAAAACACTGCAGCTAAGCCTCCGAGTGAGAGGGTTGCTCTTCACTCGGTAGGATTTTTAAAGCTTAGGCGAGTACGAGATTGCAGCTAAGCCCCCGAGTGAGAGGGTTGCTCTTCACTCGGTAGGATTTTTAAAACTTAGGCGAGTACGGGACTGCAGCTAAGCCCCCGAGTGAGAGGGTTGCTCTTCACTCAGTAGGATTTTTCAAACTTAGATGAGTACGGGACTGCAGCTAAGCCTCCGAGTGAGAGGGTTGCTCTTCACTCGGTAGGATTTTTAAAACTTAGGCGAGTACGAGACTGCAGCTAAGCCCTCGTGTGAGACGGTTGCTCTTCACTCGGTAGGATTTTTAAAACTTAGGCGAGTACGAGACTGCAGCTAAGCCCCCGAGTGAGAGGGTTTCTCTTCACTCGGTAGGATTTTCAAACTTAGGCGAGTACGGGACTGCTGCTAAGCCCCCGAGTGAGAGGGTTGCTCTTCACTCGGTAGGATTTTTCAAACTTAGGTGAGTACGGGACTGCAGCTAAGCCCCCGAGTGAGAGGGTTGCTCTTCACTCGGTAGTATTTTTCAAACTTAGGGGAGTACGGGATTGCAGATAAGCCCCCGAGTGAGAGAGTTGCTCTTCACTCGGTAGGATTTTTTAAACTTAAGCGAGTACGAGACTGCAGCTAAGCCCCCGAGTGAGAGGGTTGCTCTTCACTCGGTAGGATTTTTCAAATTTAGGCGAGTACGGGAATGCAGCTAAGCCCCCGAGTGAGAGGGTTGCTCTTCACTCGGTAGGATTTTTCAAACATAGGCGAGTACGGGACTGCAGCTAAGCCTCCGAATGGGAGGGTTGCTCATCCCTCGCTAGGATTTTACAAACTTAGGCGAATCAGCTTCGCGGCTAAGCCTCCGAGTGGGAGGATTGCTCTCCACTCGAAGTAGTTTTTGAGACTTAGGCGAATCAAGTTCGCAACTAAGACACCCACTGGGGGATTTGGACACATGTATTGACAGGACAACAATCATTAATATTATTACAAAAATATTGCCTTTGATAAACAAACTGAACGATTCTTATTACAACTCATCGACTCGAGTGTTTAAGTGTAAAAATGGCGGAGTAGCTCCGCATTCCAAGCATGTGGCTCGTCCTTCTTGTGTTCCACATTGTAGAGGTGATATGCTCTGTTGTGGAGCACCTTGGTGATGATGAAGGGACCTTCCCAAGCAGGAGCAAGCTTGTGGGGCCGTTGCGGATCCACTCGGAGCACAAGGTCACCTTCCTGAAATGCTTGACCTCGCACGTTTCTGGCGTGGAATCAATGGAGGTCTTGCTGATAAATGGTCGACCGGATCAAAGCCATCTCTCTTTCTTATTCCAGAAGGTCAACAACATCTTGTCGAGCCTGTTCCGCTTCAGCTTCTGAAAAAAGTTCTACTCGGGGCGCATTGTGAAGCAAATCATTCGGAAGCACGGCTTCAGCCCCATAGACCATGAAGAAAGGGGTCCAACCAGCGACCGATTTAGTGTTGTTCTTAATCCCCAAAGGACTGATGGTAACTCATCCACCCAAGCACCAGCCGCATGCTTGAGGTCACGCATCAACCGGGGTTTCAGCCCTTGGAGGATCAAACCATTAGCTCTCTCTGCCTGCCCATTCGATATGGATGCGCGACAGACGCATAGTCGACCCGAGTTCCTTGGGGGGCACAGAATGCTCTGAACTCATCATAATCAAAGTTGGAGCCGTTATCCATGATAATACTGTGAGGGACTCCATATCTGAACATCAGCTCTCTGATGAAACTGATGGCAGTGCCTGAATCGAGATTCTTGATGGGCTTGGCTTCGATCCATTTAGTGAACTTGTCGACTGCTACAAGCAAATGAGTGAAACCACTTCTGCCAGTCCTCAGGGGTACAACCATAGCCAATCCCCAAACAGCAAATGGCCAGACGAGTGGAATGGCCTTCAAGGCTGATGCTGGTTTGTGGGACATGTTGGAGTAGAACTGACAGCCTTCACATTTGTTGACTATATCTTTTGCTATCTAATTTGCTCGTGGCCAATAGAATCCCGCTCGATATGCTTTGGCCACGATGGTCCGAGAGGACGCATGGTGACCACAGGTCTCCAAGTGGATATCATTGAGGATCATTCGACCTTCTTCTGGCGTGATGCATCGCTGAGCAACTCTAATAACACTCTCTCTGAAAAGCCGTCCACCTATCACGGTGAATGCTTTGGATCGATGGACAATCTGACAGGCCTCATCTTCATCTTCCGAAAGTTCCTTTCTGAGCAGGTATGCAATATAAGGCACCGTCCAATCAGGGGTGACGACCAAAACCTCCATGATGAGGTTGACCACGGCCGGAATTTCAACTTCAGTCGGATCGGTAGAACTTTTTGGTTGCGGGGGCTCTTCTGTGAAAGGATCCTCTTGAATTGACAGTGTGTGAAGATGCTCCAAGAACACATTGCTGGGAATGGGCTCCCGCTTAGAACCTATCTTTGCCAAGTCATCAACTGCTTAAATCTTCAGTCGGGGTATATGGTGGAGCTCTAACCCTTCAAACTTCTTTTCCAACTTTCTCACTGCATTGCAATAGCCAGTCATAGCGGGCTCCTGATGTCCCACTCTTTCATCACTTGATTGACCACTAAATCTGAGTCGCCATAAACCATTAGGCGACGGACGCCGAGTGTAATGGCCATACGCAACCCATACAGAAGTGCCTCATATTCAGCTTCATTGTTGGAGGAATCAAAGTGAATCTGGAGAACGTAGCTGAGCTTGTCACCTCATGGGGATACGAGGACTACCCCAGCACCAGAACCATTCAGCATCTTGGATCCATCAAAGAACATAGTCCAATGCTCCGATTGAATCTGAGTCGGTTGTTGCTGCTCAACCCACTCGGCGAGGAAATCTACTATTGCTTGGGACTTGATTGCTTTCTTTGCCTCAAACTTGATATCCAACGGAAGGAGTTCAATCGCCCATTTTGCCACTCGACCAGTTGCATCTCTATTGTTCAGAATTTCTAACAATGGAGCGTCGCTGACGACTGTAATTGAATGATCTGAGAAGTAATGTTTAACTTTCTTCATGGTCAAGTAAATTCCATAAACAAGCTTCTGATAATGCGGATATCTCTGCTTGGATGGAGTCAAGACTTCAGAAATATAATACACTGGGCGCTGAACCTTGAAGGCTTTACCTTCTTCCTGCTCGATCGTGAGTATTGTACTGACAACTTGTCTAGTGGCTGCAATATAAAGCAGTAAAGGCTCTTTGCTGATTGGGGCAGCGAGCACCGGCTGGGTGGGCAGGGTTTTGAGCTCTGCTAACGCTGCGTCAGCTTCAGGAGTCCACTCAAACTTATCAGATTTCTTCATCAGTCGGTAAAGAGGCAATGCCTTTTCACCGAGAAGAGAGATGAATCGACTCAAAGCGGCCAAACAACTAGTGAGCTTCAGGCGAGGTCAATCAGTAGGTCGGAACCTTTACGCGACTTAACCACGATGTCATCCATGTATGCTTCCACATTCCGACTGATTTGAGTGAGCAGACACTTCTGAATCATGCGCATGAATGTGGCACCATCATTCTTGAGACCAAAGGGCATGGTAACATAGCAAAAGCACCCGAATGGGGTGATTAAAGCTGTTTTTATTTCGTCAGGTCCATACAGTCGGATCTGATGGTACCCAGAATAAGCGTCCAAAAAGGACAAGCGCTCACATCTCGCAGTCGAGTCGACAATTTGATCGATTCGGGGGAGAGGGAAATGATCTTTCGGGCAGGCCCGATTGATATGCTTGAAGTCAATGCACATGCAAAGTGAATCGTCTTTCTTGGGAACCATGACGACATTGGCGAGCCACTCGGAGTGGTATATCTCTCTGATGAACTCAGCTGCCAGAAGCCGAGCCACCTCCTCGCCAATGGCCTTCCTCTTCTCCACGGCGGACCGACGGAGATGCTCTTTGACGGGTTTTGCTTCCGGGTCGACTCACAAACGATGCTCAGCCAGATCCCTAGGTACACCTGGCATGTCAGAAGGCTTCCATGCAAAGATGTCCCAGTTCTCACGGAGGAACTGGATGAGCGCTTCTTCCTATTTGTTGTCGAGTGTTGTTGAAATATGAGTCGGAGCAGCATTGGGATCGGTCGGGTGAATGTGAACTGGCTTCGTTTCTCCAGACGACTGAAATGCAGATTCTAAAGCAGGCTTCTTGGCATGTAACAAATCACTCGGATCTGCGTTCTTCTGATATTCTTGCATTTCCACTGCTGCCATCTGTTCATCAGCGATCTTTGAGTCCTTCTGGAGGCACTCTTCCGCTCTCTGCTGATTACCAGTAACTATGATCATGCCCCTGGGACCAGGCATCTTCAGCTTGAGGTACACGTAACATGGTCGAGCCATGAAACGGGCATATGCAGGTCTCCCCAGAATAGCATGATAGGCACTGTGAAAATCCACAACTTCAAATGTCAACTTTTCTTTGCGGTAATTTTTCGAATCACCGAAAACCACGTCAAGAGTGATCTGGCCGAGTGAATCGGCTTTCTTCCTAGGGATGACACCGTGGAACCGCATGTAGCTCTCACTGAGCTTGGACATCGGAATGCCCATCCCCCCGAGGGTCTCAGCATACAAAATATTCAAGCCACTGCCACCATCCACCAGTACTTTGGTCAGCCGGGTGCCCCCAACGACTGGGTCGACCACCAACGCTTGCCCCCTGGGGGTGGCTACGTGTGCTGGGTGATCGGACTGGTCGAATGTGATAGGAGTCTTTGGCCACTTCAAATATGTCGTTGTTGCCGGAGCAACCATGTTCACCTCTCTATTTATGACTTTCAGTCGACTTTTGCTCTCAACGTCAGCAAAAATCACTAAGGTGGAATTGACATTGGGGAAACCATCATCCTCCTCTTTGTCCTCATCCTTATCAGATTCTTTTTCTTTTTCACTGGGCTTGTTCTCTCGGAACTGCTGGATAAGGAGTCGACACTGTCGAGTGGTATGCTCGGGATAAATGAGGTTCCCCTCTTCATCCTTCTTGGTGTGTATATGACATGGCAAATCCAACACATCATTTCCTGCTTGATCTTTTACCTTCTTGGGGATCCAGGGCCCCTTAGGCTTTCCCTTGAACTTTCCTTGGGTCACAACTGCAGCCTCTCCAGGACCCATGGGCTCGGCTTTGCGCTTCTGCTTCCGATTGGAATTACCTCCTCCGGTGTCCTAGCCAACTGGTTTGCTCTTGCCACTGCGGAGTCGGTCTTCTTCTTCACCGTTAGCGTACCGAGTGGCTACTTCCATCATTCGGGTCAGAGTCATGTCTCATGTCCGACCGAATTTCAGGTTAAGCTCTCTATACTGAACGCCCTCCTTGAAGGCGCAAACTGCTTGGTGCTGAGACACATTCTCCACTGTGTGATGCAAAGTGGTCCACCTCTGGATGTAATCCCTCAAAGTTTTATTCGGTTTTTGTACACAATGCTGGAGTTCTGCCAACCCTGCAGGTCGTTTGCATGTGCCCTCAAATGTCCTGAGAAACACTCGGGCCAACTCTTCCCAACTGAATATACTGCCTGGAGCCAACTGATTCAACCATGCTCTGGTCGAACCCTCTAACATCAGGGGAAGATGCTTCATGGCTACCTCATCATTACCGCCACCGATCTGTACAGCCACTCGGTAATCCTCCAGCCAAGTGTTAGGCTTTGACTCACCAGTGAACTTGCTCACTCCCGTTGCCAACCTGAAGTTGGGAGGAATCTCAGCGACTCTGATGGCTCTGCTGAAACATTCAGGTCCGGAGACATGAACTCTGCTGCCAGTCGGGTGGACTCTGTCGAGTCCTTCCCTGTGTGCTCTGTTCCTGTCGACCAGGCCTTGAACGAGGATCGACCTCGCATCAAACCCTGGCTCCCTTGGGTCGACTGGGACCCTCCGCTCATCGTTGTACGGGCGCCTGTCATCCTATTGCCGGGGCACATATGATCCGCTCCTCAGAGGGGGCGTAGGCACTCGAGGGTGTTTATCACGGCTGAGTCGATGATCATACTGCTCGTGATTCCAACTCAAATACTGCTCTTGGCGATGCCCACGTCCCTCACGCCGCAGGGGTGATCTTGGGCTGTGAGCCAACTATACTGTGTCAGCCACCACAGATCTGCTGTGGATCCGGTTGCGAGACTGAGAAACAACTGTGATTTGTTCTCCTGCGGCCTGGAGCAGCGCCCTGATCTGCATCAAACCTCTTCCAACCTCTGACTGGGACGCCTGGATTGACTCTACTATACGGGTTGCGGCTGTAAGATTCTCAATCGGAGTGCGGTATACCTGAGGTCCAGGCGGGAACAGCTGTCGCCGTCGACTGGATTCGGGAATCTGCTGCCGAGCGCACTCGTCGAGTGAATGTTGAAGGTTCTCTAGCCATGCGCGCTCGGCCAAAGTGGCCAGGCGCGCAGCCTCCAAGTCCCGGGCCTCGGCGGTCTCCCCGATGATGGGAGTGTGGAGGGCCTCCATGTTGCGGCGGTGCAGCTCCTCCCTCTGCTACGGAGTGAGGGCTTCAGGATGATATTCCTCATGAACACGCGATGGATCGCCGCCGCCGTCGCCGCCGTCACCACGACGGAAACCAGGCAAGCTGCATGGTGTGTCAACCATCAGGACTTCTGCCATAGGGTCGCTGCTGTCGCACTCGGACAGGGTCTCGACGGAGCCAGTCGACAGGTCAAATAGCCCGTAGAGAGATTCATCGGGCTCGATTGCCGCAACTTCAGGGGTGCCCGACTGACGGGCCACTGCGTGCTTCACCCACTGTTGAAGCCGCGATCGACCAGATCGCTTGCGGTGACGAGCAGCGGGAAGCGAAGACGCTGCAGGAGCCGGCCGATAATGAGTCAACGGCTGCCGCAGAAGAACGCCGCGGACGCACGCGTGAAAGTGCGCAGACGGGGAGCGCCTCGACATCGAGGGGAGCCTCCTAGAGCCAGGCGGAGTCATCGGTGATGAAAACGAGCGCGCCGAGACGGATCTAGCGGCCCTCAGCCAATCCACCGCCGGAAACCATGATGATGGGAATCGGAAAAAATCGCAACCTCGCCGGAAAGTCGCTAAGACACCTGCCCCACGGTGGGCGCCAACTGTCGTGGTTCTAAGTCTGACAATAGAATAGGGGGTACGTAGGAGGAGGCAAGATCCTAGCTACGATGAGTTTGTGCACGCAAGATTTACAAGTTCAGGCCCTTCTCGGAGGAAGTAACAACCTTACGTCTTGGTGCCCGGAGGCGGTCACCTGGATTATGCGTGAAGTTACAGGGGGTGTGAACCCTTGTGCTAATGGAGGGGGTGGCTTATATAGAGTGCGCCAGGACCCCAGCCAGCCCACGTTACAAGGGGTTCAATGTACATAAAGGTAGGACATTACTGGTAAGGCCAACAATAAAGTCATATAAATGATCATTAAGACTACGGAGTGAGCGCCTGACCATTGTCATCTGATTGACTTTAGATCTTCTGTACTCCGAGTGGTTTCTGATATGGTCGAATGATTTTATCCTGGTCGAATGGAATTGGGTTATCCGAGTGGAACTGTTGGTCGAGTGGGTTGCACTCTGTGGTGATTTCAGTCGGTAGATGTTGTTGTCCTCTGAATGTCTTTGATTGTAGGGCAGTGTCCTTTGGAAGAGTGTCTAGGTCAGGCCTATTATCCTACCCTAGGTACATGTCATCGTTAGACAGCACGGAGCAAGAGCTTCCACTACTATCCTGATCCAGCCACAACTAGCACAACACAATGCAGAGGATAATCTCCTCCATGTTGTTTGGCTCTGCATCGTGCAATAGCGACTCCCAGTCGTCTTCGATGCTGTATGTCGATTGATGTTGTACTGCTGTCACCGCTCGCCATAGATCATAAAGGAAGGGGACATGGAGAGGAGGAGATGGATAGTGGATAGTGAGATTTGACTACGGTCTAGTGTTCCTCCGGATTCGGGATATATGCGAGGTCAGGGTGAACCAGGCTGGGTCAATCCGACATGGTGGACGCGCCCGGGCACGTCCGCTTTCCCCAAAGCTGCCCTAGATTTGGGCTGGGTTTGAGGTGTGCCAGTTAGTCCGGACGTCCAGGCCGGATTTGGGGAGCCCAACTGGGTCACGTTTTTGTGACCGTGCAATGATCGGGCGTGCGTTCGGTCAGTTTGGGGAGCCCGGCTATAGATACTCCTATAAGTGCATCAAGTGCCCCCTTAGTGGTTTTGGAGTATTGGCGACAAATAGGTTGAGGAACTAATGAGTTTGTGAGTATACACAGGTGACAGAGTCACAGAAGATTTGGTTTCACACATGGAAGACAACCCCTAAAATTGTATTTCTTTATGTGAAGAAATTGGTGTTGAAATTGGTACGACCCTT
Source organism: Aegilops longissima (assembly GCA_021605205.1). Taxonomy (NCBI): domain Eukaryota; kingdom Viridiplantae; phylum Streptophyta; class Magnoliopsida; order Poales; family Poaceae; genus Aegilops; species Aegilops longissima. Next base: position 428,030,086 of record CM038681.1, on the reverse strand, counting down.
GAAGAAATTGATGTGAAGACTTTGAAGATGGAAGACTTTTGTTTTTGTAGTTTCTTTTCTTCTTCTTTGAGTCATAGGAAAAATCATACTGTTAAAGGGGGTCTAGGTGAATCATAGTTCACATTTCCAAAAGTGATGCTCAAACCTATACACAAAAGCCATTTCGAGTGAAGCCTTTGGAAATATCCAGTACAGCTGATGCAATTGCTAGCGACAGTGATGAAGTTCATCTGGTCACTGACGAATTTGGTCATGCCAAGGAGTTAAGAGTTCGCTAGTCCGTTCTGCCTAAAAGTGAGGAAATTGAGTGCCCCGACGAATTTGAGGGTTCAAATTCCGACCGTTGCTGCGCCGCGTGCCAGCTGCCGAGTGGATCCTTATCGTGACAATTGTCGAATCAGAGATGGGCATTTATGGCAATTCATGTTGGGTTGCCCTGGCTATAAATAGCCGTCCCCACCACCACTAGTTGGTTGGCTGCTCCGAGAGAAACTGCCACTTTTTATAAGAGAGCGACCCATCCTCTGACGACTTTGAGAGAATCCTAAGTGAGGAAAAACCCACAGCCCAAGTGACTGAGTATCACTGAAGAGATTGAGCTGTGTGATCCGACGCCTATTACCTTTGAAGACTGTCATTCTTCCAAACAGTTAGGCATCAAGTTCTGAGTACACTAAGAGTCATTGTGGTGTGCCGGTGAACAAGTCTGTGAAGGTTTTGGAAGTCTACCTTGAAGACTTACCATGAGTGATTGGGCGAGGACTAAGTGACCTTAGCTCAAGAGGAATACGGTGAGGAATGTGTGTCCTATGAGTTGCGACTCAACCGCCTCAACCAGACATACAGTTGATGCATCAACTAGAACTGGTCTACCAAATTCCATTGTCTTCACCAAGCCTACCTGGTTTCAAATTCCTCAACCCTCTCTTACTTTATTCCGCTGCTGAAGAATTTGTGATCTGTGATCTGACGAATTTGAACTGAAGAATTTCATCACGCTATCTTTCATTTCCTCAGTTAATTTTCTTCATGCATGTACAATTGTATGATTGCATGTTCTTCACTCTTATGTATCCTGATTGCATGTACTCTGGTTTTGTGATGACTTAGTTTCCCTTGTGTTTCTATTTCTTCACTCTGATCTTCGTAAAATTCTTCAAAGTTTGAGGAATTTCTAAAAATCTCCCATTCACACCCCTCTAGGAGTAAACCTGCGCTTTCAATTGGTATCAAAGCAAGGTACTCACTTGTTATGTGTGATTTTGGTTTAACCACCTGGAGTTTTAGTTATGTCAACCGCATGTATGATCAAGGTTTCTGCTGCGTGCCCCATCTTCGATGGCACAGACTATCATTACTAGAAGAACAAGATGTGCATGCATCTTGAGGCAATTGACAACGATCTATGGTTCGTCACTGGAATGGCGTTCCCTCTGTTGCCCTAGCATAAATGCTGCTGATGTGAAGAGATTCAAGCAACTCGACTCTCAAGCGAAGAACATCATATGTGGACATATCAACAAAGGGCAGTATGGCCGAGTGAGTGCACTGGAAACATCAAAGCTGGGATAGGCTCTCCAAGGTCAATGTGGGAGTCTCCACTCAACATGACTCTCGAGTTGATGTGCTCCGCAATCTCTTCAAGAGGCTTGATCATGAAAACGTTCAGCAAACTTTTGATCACCTCACAGATATCTCAAATGAGCTACAAGCACTAGGTGCTGCTGACATCACTGATCATGAGGTGGTGAAGAAATTGTTGAGGTCCCTTGACAGCTCCTTTGATACCTTGGCCCTGATGATACAAGAGCGTCCTGACTACAAGTCACTTGATCCCGCTGATATTCTTGAGAGGCTCAATACTCATGAATTTCAACAAGCTGAGAAGAGAGATATGTATGGTCCCAGCTATGGACAACCTCACGCTCTAAAGGCAAAGGCTAAAGCAAAGCCAATTTCTTCATCTGAATAAGAAGAAGTATATGAATGCAGTACATATGATGCTGAGGAAATTGGCAGAGAACTGGCTATGCTCGTGAGGAAGTTCCAGAAGTTCTCCAAAAGGAACCGCTTTGGAAAGTCTTCAAAGTACGATTCAAAGAACACTGAAGCTTCTGCTCGGACTATGACAAAAGAACTTGCCACAAATTTGATGACCCACAAGTATAGGGATCAATCGTAGTCCTTTCGATAAGTAAGAGTGTCGAACCCAATGAGGAGCAGAAGGAAATGACAAGTGGTTTCAGCAAGGTAATCTCTCCAAGCACTAAAATTGTCGGTAACGAGTAGTTTGATAGCAAAGTAATTTGTAACGAGCAAGTAACAGTAATGGTAAATAAAGTGCAACAAGGTAGCCCAATCCTCTTGTGGCAATGGACAGGCCAGAACGGTCTCTTATGATAAGCAAAACGTTCTTGAGGGTACACGGGAATTTCATCTAGTCACTTTCACCATGTTGGTTTGATTCGTGTTCGCTACTTTGATAATTTGATATGTGGGTGGACTGGTATTTAGGTGTTGTTCTTACTTGAACAAACCTCCTACTTATGATTAACCCCCTCGCAAGCATCCGCAACTACGAGAAAAGTATTAAGATAAAATCTAACCATAGCATTAAACTTTTGGATCCAAATCAGTCCCTTACAAAGTAGCGGATAAACTAGGGTTTAAGCTTCTGTCACTCTAGCAACCCATCATCTAATAACTACTCCACAATGCATTCCCTTAGGCCCAAATATGGTGAAGTGCCACATAGTCGACGTTCACATGACACCACTAAGGGAATCACATTATACGTATCATCAAAATATCGAACACATATCAAGTTGACATGATTACTTGTAACATGACTTCTCCCGTGACCTCAAGAACAAAAGTAACTACTCACAAATGATAATCATGCTCAAGATCAGAGGGGTATTAAATAGAATAATGGATCTGAACATATAATCTCCCACCAAATAAACCATAAAGTAATCAACTACAAGATGTAATCAACACTACTAGTCACCCACAAGTACCAATCTAAGGTTCTGGTACAAAGATTAAACACAAGGCATGAACTAGGGTTTGAGAGGAGATGGTGCTGTTGAAGATGTTGATGAATATTTGATACGTCTCCAACGTATCTATAATTTTTGATTGCTCCATGCTATATTATCTACTGTTTTGGACCATATTGGGCTTTATTTTTCACTTTTATATTATTTTTGGGACTAACCTATTAACCGGAGGCCCAACCCAGAATTGCTGTTTTTTGCCTATTTCAGTGTTTCGAAGAAACGGAATATCAAGCGGAGCCCAAACGGAATGAAACCTTCGGGAACGTGATTTTCTCACCGAATATGATCCAGGAGACTTGGACCCCACGTCAAGAAAGAAGGGAGGCGGCCACGGGGGTGGGGGGCGCGCCCACCCCCTAGGGCACGGCCCCTGCTTCGTGGGCCCCCCGTTGCTCCACCGACGTACTCCTTCCTCCTATATATACCTACCTACCCCAAACGATCAGATACGGAGCCAAAAACCTAATTCCACCGCCGCAACCTTCTGTACCCACGAGATCCCATCTCGGTGCCTGTTTCGGAGCTCCGCCGGAAGGGGAATCCACCACGGAGGGCTTCTACATCATCACCATAGCCCCTCCGATGAAGTGTGTAGTTTACCTTAGACCTTCGGGTCCATAGTTAGTAGCTAGATGGCTTCTTCTCTCTTTTTGGATCTCAATACAATGTTCTCCCCCTCTCTCGTGGAGATCTATTCGATGTAATCTTCTTTTTGCGGTGTGTTTGTTGAGACCGATGAATTGTGGGTTTATGATCAAGATTATCTATGAACAATATTTGAATCTTCTCTGAATTCTTTTATGTATGATTGGTTATCTTTGCAAGTCTCTTTGAATTATCAGTTTGGTTTGGCCTACTAGGTTGGTTTTTCTTGCAATGGGAGAAGTGCTTAGCTTTGGGTTCAATCCTGCGGTGTCCTTTCCGAGTAACAGTAGGGGCAGCAAGGCACGTATTGTATTGTTGCCATCGAGGATAACAAGATGGGGTATTTATCATATTGCATGAATTTATTCCTCTACATCATGCCATCTTGCTTAAGGCGTTACTCTGTTTTCTTGAACTTAATACTCTAGATGCATGCTGGATAGCGGTCGATGAGTGGAGTAATAGTAGTAGATGCAGGCAGGAGTCGGTCGACTTGTCTCGGCCCCGATGCCTATATACATGATCATACCTAGATACTCTCATAACTATGCTCAATTCTGTCAATTGCTCAACAGTAATTTGTTCACCCACCATAAAATACTTATGCTCTTGAGAGAAGCCACTAGTGAAATCTATGGCCCCCGCATCTATTCTCATCATATTAATCTTCCATCACTTTATTATTGCTTTGCTTTTTTACTTTGCCTTTTATTTTACTTTGCATCTTTATACCAAAAATACCAAAAATATTATCTATCATCTCTATCGGATCTCACTCTCGTAAGTGACCGTGAAGGGATTGACAACCCCTATTCGCGTTGGTTGTGAGGAGTTATTTGCTTTGTGTAGGTACGAGGGATTCACGCGTGGCCTCCTACTGGATTGATACCTTGGTTCTCAAAAACTGAGGGAAATACTTATGCTACTTTGCTTCATCATCCTTTCCTCTTCGGGGAAATCCAACGCAGTGCTCAAGAGGTAGCAAGAAGAATTTCTGGCACCTTTGCCGGGGAGTCTACGCAAAAGTCAACATACCAAGTACCCATCACAATTTCCTATCTCTCGCATTACATTATTTGCCATTTGCCTCTTGTTTTCCTCTCGCCCACTTCACCCTTGCCGTTTTATTCACTCTCTCTTTTCTGTTTGCCTCTTTCTCGCTTGCTTGTCGTTATGGCTAGTCTTATATCTTCTCCGTTGTCTCCCGAGAATGAAGTTCTAAATTTTAAGCAAACGGAGGGAGAAAATCTAAAAGACGCTTGGTATAGAATTTGCAATGCTCAAAATAGATCTACCAGGAAGCAATCTACTTCAGTTATTCTCCTCAATTTTTATGTAGGTGCTAATCCTTGGTATATATATATATATATCCTTGATACCATTACCGAAGGGAATTTCTTGGGTAGCCACAGTTTTGACTCTTATAATGCTATGATAGATTTGTTTGGCTCACCCCCTCTTTTGGTTAATGGAACTATGTTAACTTTGGAGCATATAATGCAGAGACTTGAAATTATTGAGAATAAAGTTGCTACCGTTGAGTTAATTGAAAATCTAGATAAAAAGATCCACAATCAAATTACCAAATATGGATCTAAGGTAGGAGTAACTTTGAAAAATATTAAGGAGAAGGAGCCCATAGTTAATGAGAAGATAAATCAGGATTCCACTAGAATCGATAAACTTGAGGGTATCATTACAAACTTGGGAACCACTTTTTCTTCCGTAAAGAACACTCCAAGTCCTCCTACTAAAAATTCCAAGCTTATGTATGTTCCCAAAAATAAGGGTGAATCCTCTAGTAAGGAAACTGCGGATCTTAAATCTATAAGTATTCATCCCAATCTTTTTGCTATCATTAAGGTACCATTTGCTACAAATGAATTTTTCGATCTTGTGCCTAAAAGTTTGATAATTAATAGAAAGAAAGAAATTTCTAAGGAAGGTAGATGTCTCATTGAAGAATTGCCTACCAAAGATGGCAATACCTAGATCTATCCTTGCTATTATGCCTAGCTAGGGGCGTTAAACGATAGCGCTTGTTGGGAGGCAACCCAATTTTATTTTTAGTTTTTTTTCTTTTTGCTTCTGTTTAGGAATAAATAATCCATCTACCTTTTGTTTAGATGTGGTTTTATGTTTTAATTAGTGTTTGTGCCAAGTTAAACCTATAGGATCTTCTTGGATGATAGTTATTTGATCTTGCTGTAATTTCCAGAAAACTTTCTGTTCACGAAAACAATTGTTAAAAATCACCAGAACGTGATAAAATAGTGATTCCAATTGCTGCTGATCAATAAACAAATTTCCTAGGTCTTCCTATTTTGGCTTATTTTTTGGAGTTCCATAAGTTTGCGTTAGTTACAGATTACTATAGACTGTTTTGTTTTTGACAGATTCTGTTTTTCGTGTGTTGTTTGCTTATTTTGATGAATCTATGGCTAGTAAAATAGTTTATAAACCATAGAGAATTTGGAATACAGTAGGTTTAACACCAATATAAATAAAGAATGAGTTCATTACAGTACCTTGAAGTGGTCTTTTGTTTTCTTTTGCTAAAGGAGCTCACGAGATTTATGTTGAGTTTTGTGTTGTGAAGTTTTCAAGTTTTGGGTGAAATCTTTTGATGGATTATGGAACAAGGAGTGGCAAGAGCCTAAGCTTGGGGATGCACATGGCACCCCCAAGATAATCTAAGGACACCAAAAGTCAAAGCTTGGGGATGCCCTGAAGGCATCCCTCTTTAAATCTACTTCCATCGGTAACTTTACTTGGAGCTATATTTTTATTCACCACATGATATGTGTTTTGCTTGGAGCGTCTTGTATGATTTGAGTCTTTGCTTTTTAGTTTACCACAATCATCCTTGCTGTACACACCTTTTTAGACAGCCATACATGAATTGAAATTTGTTAGAATACTCTATGTGCTTCACTTATATTTTTTGAGCTATATAGTTTTGCTCTAGTGCTTCACTTATATCTTTTAGAGCACGGTGGTGGATTTGTTTTATAGAAACTATTGATCTCTCGTGCTTCACTTATATTATTTTGAGAGTCTTAAATAGCATGGTAATTTGCTTAAACAATCCTAATATGCTTGGTATTCAAGATTTGTAAAACTTTCTTTTGAGTGCGTTGAATGCTAAGAGAAGTTTGATGCTTGATAATTGTTTTGAGATATGAAGATGGTGATATTAGAGTCATGCTAGTTGAGTAGTTGTGAATTTGAGAAATACTTGTGTTAAAGTTTGTGATTCCCGTAGCATGCACGTATGGTGAACCGTTATGTGATGAAGTCGGAGCATGATTTATTTATTGACTGTCTTCCTTATGGGTGGCGGTCGGGGATGAGCGATGGTCTTTTCCTACCAATCTATCCCCCTAGGAGCATGCGCGTAATACTTTGCTCTGATAAATTCTAGATTTTTGCAATAAGTATATGAGTTCTTTATGACTAATGTTGAGTCCATGGATTGTACGCACTTTTCCCATCCTTCCACCATTGCTAGCCTCTCTAATACTGCGCACTTTTCGCCGGTATCATACACCCACCATATACCTTCCTCAAAACAACCACCATACCTACCTATCATGGCATTTACATAGCCATTCCGAGATATATTGCCATGCAACTTTCGACCGTTTCGTTTATTATGACACGCTCCATCATTGTCATATTGCTAGCATGATCATGTAGTCGACATCGTTTTTGTGGCAAAGCCACCGCTCATAATTCTTTCATACATGTCACTCTTGATTCATTGCATATCCCGGTACACCGCCGGAGGCATTCATATAGAGTCATTTTTTGTTCTAAGTATCGAGTTGTAATTGTTGATTTGTAAGAAAAATAAAAGTGTGATGATCATAATTTTTAGAGCATTGTCCCAAGTGAGGAAAGGATGATGGAGACTATGATTCCCCCACAAGTCGGGATGAGACTCCGGATGAAAAAAAGGAGGCCATAAAAAAGAGAAAAGGCCCAAATAAAAAAAAGAGAGAAAAAGAGAGAAAAAGAGAGAAGGGACAATATTACTATCCTTTTACCACACTTGTGCTTCAAAGTAGCACCATGATCTTCATGATAGAGAGTCTCTCATTTTGTCACTTTCATATACTAGTGGGAATTTTTCATTATAGAACTTGGCTTGTATATTCCAATGATGGGTTTCCTAAAAATGCCCTAGGTCTTCATGAGCAAGCTAGTTGGATGCACACCCACTTAGTTTATTTTGTTGAGCTTTCATATACTTATAGCTCTAGTGCATCCGTTGCATGGCAATCCCTACTCACTCACATTGATATCTATCGATGGGCATCTCCATAACTCGTTGATACGCCTAGTTGATGTGAGACTATCTTCCCCTCTTTTTGTCTTCTCCACAACCACCATTCTATTGCACATATAGTGCTACATACATGGCTCACGCTCATGTATTGCGTGAAGATTGAAAAAGTTTTGAAAATGTCAAAAGTATGAAACAATTGATTGGCTTGTCATCGGGGTTGTGCATGATTTAAATACTTTGTGTGGTGAAGATAGAGCATAGCCAGACTATATGATTTTGTAGGGATAACTTTCTTTGGCCATGTTATTTTGAGAAGACATGATTGCTTAGTTAGTATGCTTCAAGTATTATTATTTTTATGTCAATATGACCTTTTGTCTTGAATCTTTCGGATCTGAATATTCATACCACAATTAAGAAGAATTACATTGAAATTATGCCAAGTAGCACTCGCATCAAAAATTCTTTCTTTTCTCATTTACCTACTCGAGGACGAAAGCAGAATTAAGCTTAGGGATGCCCGATCGTCTCCAACGTATCTATAATTTTGATTGCTCCATGCTATATTATCTACTGTTTTGGACCATATTGGGCTTTATTTTCCACTTTTATATTATTTTGGGACTAACCTATTAACCGGAGGCCCAGCCCGAAATTGTTTTTTTTGCCTATTTTAGTGTTTCAAGAAACGGAATATCAAACGGAGTCCAAACGGAACGAAACCTTCGGGAACGTGATTTTCTCACGAATATGATCCAGAGACTTGGACCCCACGTCAAGAAAGAAGGAGGTGGCCACGAGGGTGGGGCGCGCCCCCCCTAGGCGCGCCCACCTTCGTGGCCCCCGTTGCTCCACCGACGCACTCCTTCCTCCTATATATACCTCGCACCCCCAAACGATCGACACGGAGCCAAAACCTAATTCCACCGCCAAACCTTCTCTACCCACGAGATCCCATCTGGGGCCTGTTCGAGCTCACGGAAGGGGAATCCACCATGGAGGGCTTCTACATCATCACCATAGCCCCTCCGATGAAGTGTGAGTAGTTTACCTCAGACCTTGGGTCCATAGTTAGTAGCTAGATGGCTTCTTCTCTCTTTTTGGATCTCAATACAATGTTCTCCCCCTCTCTCGTGGAGATCTATTCGATGTAATCTTCTTTTTGCAGTGTGTTTGTTGAGACCGATGAATTGTGGGTTTATGATCAAGATTATCTATGAACAATATTTGAATCTTCTCTGAATTCTTTTATGTATGATTGGTTATCTTTGCAAGTCTATTTGAATTATCAGTTTGGTTTGGCCTACTAGATTGGTTTTTCTTGCAATGGGAGAAGTGCTTAGCTTTGGGTTCAATCTTGCAGTGTCCTTTCCCAGTGACAGTAGGGGCAGCAAGGCACGTATTGTATTGCTGCCATCGAGGATAACAAGATGGGGTATTTATCATATTGCATGAATTTATTCCTCTACATCATGTCATCTTGCTTAAGGCGTTACTATGTTTTCTTGAACTTAATACTCTAGATGCATCTTTGGATAGCGGTCGATGAGTGGAGTAATAGTAGTAGATGCATGCAGGAGTCGGTCTACTTGTCTCGGACGTGATGCCTATATACATGATCATACCTAGATACTCTCATAACTATGCTCAATTCTGTCAATTTCTCAACAGTAATTTGTTCACCCATCGTAAAATACTTATGCTCTTGAGAGAAGCCACTAGTGAAATCTATGGCCCCCGGGTCTATTCTCATCATATTAATCTTCCATCACTTTATTATTGCTTTGCTTTTTTACTTTTCCTTTTATTTTACTTTGCATCTTTATACCAAAAATACCAAAAATATTATCTATCATCTCTATCGGATCTCACTCTCGTAAGTGACCGTGAAGGGATTGACAACCCCTATTCGCGTTGGTTGTGAGGAGTTATTTGCTTTGTGTAGGTACGAGGGATTCACGCGTGGCCTCCTACTGGATTGATACCTTGGTTCTCAAAAACTGAGGGAAATACTTATGCTACTTTGCTTCATCATCCTTTCCTCTTCGGGGAAATCCAACGCAGTGCTCAAGAGGTAGCAATATTTCCCTCCCCAAGATGGGAGAGTTGTTGGTGACTACGATGACGATGATTTCCCCCTCCGGGAGGGAAGTTCCACCGGCGAAATCGCTCCACTGGAGGGCAAAACTGCTCCTACCCAAGTTCCGCCTCGAGACGGCGGCGCTCCATCCCGAAAGTCCTCTTATTTTTTTCTATGTCAAAATGGGCACGGGAGGTGGGCCGAGGAGGACACAACCCACCAGGGCGCGCATGAGCTGCCTGGCGCGCCCACGTGGGTTGTGCCCACCTGGTGGGTCCCCTTTGGTAGTTATTTGCTCCAATATTCTTTAAATATTCCAAAAAAATCCTCTGTAAATTTTCAGCTCATTTGGAGATGTGTAGAATAGGTAACTCTGAAGTAGATTTTTCAGGTCTAGAATTCCAGCTGCCGGCATTCTCCCTCTTTGTGTAAACCTTGCATATTATTAGAGAAAAGGCATTAGAATTACTCCATAAAGAATTATTATGCATAAAAGCATTATAAATAACAATAGGAAAACATGATGCAAAATGGACGTATCAACTCCCCCAAGCTTAGACCTCGCTTGTCCTCAAGCGAAAACCAAAATCGAAAGACATGTCCACATTCTTAGAGAGAGAGAGAGAGGTGTCGATAAAAACAAAATACGGACATAGAAGCATCATGCTTATTATTATAACAGCAACAAACTTTATCATAAAACTTTATCACATAACTTTTGTCATATAACTTCTCATGAACAAGTAACAATTCATCACAACATCAACGTAAAAGCATAAACTCTATTGGAAACCAACAAACTATGTTTTCAGTCAACTTTGCAACTACAATTCATCAGCTTTTCTGGAAGGGTCACGTATCGGAGCCTTTTGGCAAGTCCACATACTCAACCATCATATAGTCTTCTATGATTGCTAACACTCACCGCATACACATGAGCAAAAATTTTCAACCGGACACATCGAAAGATAGGGGCTTATAGTTTCACCTCCCAGCGCATTCACCTCAAGGGTGATGCCAACAATAATAACTCATGCCCACCCATATTCAACTGGATATATGTGCCTAGATCTTTCCCCACACTACAAAAAAAGACACATCCGTGACATTTTGGGCCAAACGGATTTTTTTGTCATGCTTATGACACTTCTATGACGATAATTGTGACAAAACCCGGCATCATCATAGATGTGGTGGGCTCCTACTTCCATGACAAAAAATCATGACAGAAAATGGGCTTTTGTCCAGGGCGGGTCGGAGACGCACCTACATGACATTCTTTGGGCCGTCCATGACGGAAAAAATCGCGGTAGAAGCGAGGGCGAGGAAAATGTCGGGGAGCTCCCGGTTACGGTGGGTGGTCGGGGCCGAGCGATGCACGGAGGTTTGCGCGTTTCTCTCATACACGTACGCGCGCGTGTGTGAGGCGTTGCGGTCTAACTGAACCCGAGAGAGGCGTTGGGTTCTAACTAAACCCGAGCAATTGCACTAGCTACATTACTGAACCCCGATTGATCCCTTGCTGTTAACTGAACCCGAGTGATTCCTTCGCTACTGCTGCTAACTGAAGCTGATCGAAGCTGCCTCTTGATGAACAGTTCCCGGTGGGGTTGGATGAACAGTTCCTAGTGGGGGTTGGATAAACAGGATCCCGTGGTAGTAGAGGTCGTTGCAGCTGGATGAACAGGACCCCGATCGAGGAGGTGGGGTGGATGAACAGTAGCCAGTGGAGGAACCCCGTGGAGGGCTGGTTTAGCAGGACCCCGTGGAGGAGAGCTGGTTGAACAGGACCCCGTGGAGGGCTGGTTGAACAGGAGCTGGTGGAGGCTGGATGAACAGGACCCAGTGGAGGGCTGGATGAATAGTAGCCGATGTACGCTGGATGAACAAGACCCCTTGGATGAAGAATAGCTGGTGGAGGATGAACGAAGTTGACGGTGGATGAACAGTAGCAGGTGGAGGCTGGAGGAAGTCGAGGGTGGATGAACAGTAGCCCATGGAGTCCCATTTTGCGGTATGCCACACCCCTCCAGATGAACAGGACCCCGTTTCGATCATAGGCACTCCAACACAAGTCTGTTTCCTCCGTTTTGCGGTATGCCACACCCCTCCCGATCAACAGGACCTCGTTTCGACCGTACGCGGTCGAACACAAGTCCGTTTCCTCCTTTTAGCGGTACGCCAGACCCTTCTCGATGAACAGGACCCCGATTCGACCGTACGCGGTCGAACAGAAGGCACGTTTTCTCCATTCTGCGGTACGCCAGACCTTGTTTCGGCTGTTCCGTCCAAGCTGGTTGGCTCTCGATGAACACGACATATTCCGTTGCCTCCCGATGAACATGACGCATTCCGTTGCCTCCCCATGAACACGACGCAGTTTCTTCGTTCTGACCCAGCCGGTTGGCTTTCGATGAACAGGATTAGTCGATGTACGCGTTAGAGACCCCGCCCGTATGTACATACATAGCTATATTTACTATCTTGCAGCATGGCCGTACGTACATGTACATGATATAGACGGGGCTGTGTGACATGCTACCTCGGTGCCTCTACTTCAACACGTGCCGCTCCTTACTCGGCCACGGTACATCGCTGCAGAGACACCGATCGACCGCTATGTACGTACACGTTCGCGGCCGGACAGATAACGCTACCTTCGCTTCAACCTGGTGGGTCCCAGCTGTCAGGGGGTAAGAATGCAGTTCCTTCCATGCGAAGATAAAGCCAGTGGGTCCCAGCTATCAGGGGGAACGTTTTTTTCGTGAAATACAAAGGCCCTTCTGGTAGGTCTGAGGTGTTAGGTGGAGGAATCATTATTTTGTGCGTAATAAGGAGGCACTTCCTAGCGTGAAGCCATTGACCCAACTGTCAGCCTCTCCACTTACAGTCCTCTTCTGATGGCTGTCATTCGTTGACCGCATTGACGACCGAGGGAGTCCTGGATTAAGGGGTCCTCGGGCGTCCGGACTATGTAACATGGGCCGGACTAATGGGCTATGAAGATACAAGACAGAAGACTTCTTCCCGTGTCCGGATGGGACTCTCCTTTGCGTGGATGGCAAGCTTGGCGTTCGGATATGTAGATTCCTTTCTTTGTAAACCGACTCTGTACAACCCTGGGCCCCTCCCGTGTCTATATAAACTGGAGGGTTCAGTCCATAGAGGCCAGAATAATCATACAGGCTAGACATCTAGGGTTTAGCCATTACGATCTCGAGGTAGGTCAACTCTTGTAATCCTCATATTCATCAAGATCAATCAAGCAGGAAGTAGGGTATTCATAGAAGAGATAAAATCAAGAGGGCCCGTTACCTCCATCGGGAGGGCCCGAACCTGGGTAAACATCGTGTTCCCCGTCTCCTGTTACCATCGACCTTAGACGCACAGTTCGGGACCCCCTACCCGAGATCCGCCAGTTTTGACACCGACAATGGTGTTATCATTGAGAGTTCGGCTGCATCATCATCAGAAGGTTCGATGGCTCCATCAGTCATCTACAACAATGCTGCCCTGGGGGAGATTTTTCTCCCCGGCTAGATCTTTATGTTCGGCGGCTTCACACTGCGGGCCAACTTGTTTGGCCATCTAGAGCAGATCGACAGCTCCGCCCCAGGTCACCAGATCAGTCTTGGAAATCTGGACTATGTCGCTGATATCCGAGGAGACTTGATCTTCCAAGGGTTCGCGACCCCAACTTCTGCTCTGGCCTTAGATCCAGAGCACATCGCCAGGTCTGAAGACGGAATTACTAAGCCCGCCGGACTATCTGCGGCCGCCAAACCCAATACGGGAGAGCTGGAGGAAGTAGTGTCGCTGGCAACCATCATGGAGCCGGACTCTACTCTGGACACTGGCTCCGGACCCTCGGAGTCAGCATCGTGTGAGCTCGGCCAGGGAGTTTCCTTCCCGCCGTACTCCACAGATTTTCTTCTCCCTGGAAAAACCTCGCCTTTAAGCGAGGCTCTGGACTTGATGCGATCCCTCGTCATTATAGAGGAGCAATGTCCGAACTACGCCCAACCCAGGCTAGGGGCTGAGAGCGGGGAATTTTACGTCCCACCCACCACCCACTTCATAGCAACTGTCAAGGACTTAACTGACATGCTCGACTACAGCTCCGAAGACATCGACAGTATGGACGACGATGCCGGAGAGGAGCAGGCCGAAAACCCGCCATTTACAGGACGCCAGACGACCACTGCTTTGTATGACGTGTACATGGTAGACACACCCAAAGAGGGTGACGGCGATAACGAGAAGAATCCAGTTGAGGATAAACCTCCGGAGACCCAACCAAAGCACCGACGTCAGCGGCACCGCTCTAAATCACGCCGTGGAAAAGACAACAATACCGGCACGAGAGACAACACTCTAGACGATGCCGAAGACGAAGAAGAACCCGTCGAGCCAACCTCCGAACAGGACGATCGGGAAGATGGGTAAGTTAGCCCTTATGAACAGGCCGTAAACGAAGACTCGGAGGACAACAACTATCTTCCACTCTCCAAGGATGAGGTGAGCCTCGGCAACAAAGACTCTATCGTGCCGGAGGAATCTCTCGAGCAGGAGTGCTTTAAGCGCCGGCTAATAGCCACTGCAAGGAGCCTGAAAAAGAAGCAGCAGCAGCTTCAAGCTGGTCAAGATTTACTCAATGACGGTGGATGGCGTCACGGCAGCCGAGGAATCTGACCTCGGCGTAACCAAAAGTAACCCGAAGCGTAAACTTCTACCTCAATTCGACGACGCGGCACTGGACCCCGTACCGTCAGCATGTAATGCAGCTGACCGACCACCGCGTGGCCGGAAAAAAATGACAATTCAGGCCGAACACTAGCACATACCACCTTGCCGTAAAGGTAGAGATACAACAGCTCGGGGATATACATATGACCTGCGTCAGGACCTGGGCAGTAGAGCAGGTCAGACCAGATCAATCTACGGATCGTGGGGGCGTGCCCTGACGCGCGACAACAGCTATCTAGCCGGACGTGACAATCATAATCACGTCCGAGCCGAAAACCGCAGACGGACTCCATCCGAGCTACGTCGCGACTTGGCCCGATATAGAGGCGCCACACACCCCCTCTGCTTCACTGATGAAGTAATGGAGCACGAATTCCCAGAAGAGTTTAAACCCGTGAATATCGAATCGTATGATGGAACAATAGATCCCGCGGTATGGATCGAGGATTTTCTTCTCCATATTCATATGGCCCGCGGTGATGACCTTCATGCCATCAAATACCTCCCGCTAAAACTCAAGGGACCAGCTCGGCACTGGTGAACAGCTTGCTTGAAAACTCAATTGGCAGTTGGGAGGACTTGGAAGACGCCTTCCGCGACAGCTTCCAAGGTACATACGTCCGACCTCCGGATGCCGATGACTTAATTCACATAGTTCAACAGCCCAGAGAGTCAGCCAAGAAATTCTGGACTAGGTTCTTAACTAAAAAGAACCAGATCGTCGAATGTCTGGATGCCGAAGCCCTAGCGGCCTTTAAGCATAGCATCCGCGATGAATGGCTCGCCCGACACCTCGGCCAGGAAAAGCTGAAGTCCATGGCAACCCTCACGATGCTCATGACCCACTTTTGCGCGGGCGAAGGTAGCTGGCTAGCCCGTAGCAAAATAATTCAAGAGAACCTGGCACCTTTGAAGCCAGAAATAGCAATGGCAAGCCCCGACGCAATAGGCACAAGCGTCGAAACAACGGTGACAATACCGATGACACGGCAGTCAACGCCGGATTTAGTGGCTCCAAATCCGGCCAGCGGAAGAAGCCATTTAAAAGGAACAATCCGGGCTCATCCAGCTTGGGCCACATACTCGATCGTCCATGTCAGATCCACGGCACCCCTGATAAACCAGCCAATCATACCAACAGAAGCTGTTGGGTCTTTAAACAGGCCAACAAGTTAAATGCCGAGAACAAGGAGAAGGGGTCGCAGAGTGAGGACGACGATGTGGAGCCCCGTCAACTGAACACAGAGGGACAGAAGAAGTTTCCCCCCAGGTTAAAACAGTGAACATGATATACGTTACCCATATCCCCAAGAGGGAGCGCAAACGTGCGCTCAGGGACGTCTATGCTATAGAGCCAGTCGCCCCAAAATTCAACCCATGGTCGTCCTGCCCGATCACCTTTCATCGCAGGGACCATCCGACCAGTATCCGTCATGGCAGTTCAACCGCACTGGTCCTTGACCCAATCATCGATGGATTCCACCTCACGCGAGTCCCCATGGACGGTGGCAGCAGCCTCAACCTTCTCTATCAGGATACAGTCCGCAAAAATGGGCATCAATCCATCAAGGATAAAACCCACAAAGACTACCTTTAAAGGAGTAATACCAGGTGTAGAGGCCCGCTGCACAGGTTCAATCACATTGGAAGTTGTCTTCGGATCCCCAGACAACTTCCAAAGCGAAGACTTGATCTTCGACATCGTCCCCTTCCGTAGTGGCTATCACGCACTGCTCGGACGAACTGCATTTGCTCGATTCAATGCGGTGCCACACTATGCTTATCTCAAACTCAAGGTGCCCGGACCACGCGGTGTCATAACAGTCAATGGAAACACGGAGCGCTCCCTCCGCACCGAGGAGCACACCGCAGCCCTGGCAACGGAAGTACAGAGCGGCCTTATTAAGCAGCACTTTAATTCAGCGGCCAAGCTCCCGGACACTGTCAAATGAGTCCGGACTACTCCGCAGCATGACAGTCCGGCTCATCAGGAGTTAGACTAGCAATCCGGCCTCCGCCTCAGTCCCGACCAAATGGCGGCGTACGTACCACGCGTACATAACTACGCACTCAAAATACCATGGGCAGAGACGGAAGCATAACTAGATGGTGGCCCATAATACGGCTTAACCTAACCTGGGCACACATGCCTTCCTTTTTCTTTTCCCCCTTTTTCAGGTTTCTTCTCTATAGGCCCCTCCCGACGGCCTGATCATCGGTCCTTTCGAAGGATAGATATACCAAGCCGGCAAGCAGCATAGACGTGTGGGGGAATCCCTAGATGTTCTTCTTGACGGCCATTCTACTTGTTTTCAGGACCCGCACGCAGCCCCCCCCCTTAGTCTTGGCATGTTAAATAGCCAGGTTGCTAGGTTGCTTATCACACTATTTGTACAAATACGCTTGGACATATTAATCAAATTATAATGGAAGCAGTTTGCGGCCCAACTTATGTGGCACTAGCTTACTACTTCATTTTATTTCACTACTCTTATCGATTGCACTTGTACACTTTGGTACGCTTTAATTCGCCAGGGGCTTCATTGTGCTCCATACTACGGCAACAAAGTGCAAACACTTTTTACATTATAGTTTGGCACCCCGAAATTAGCATTATATGCATCGGCTCCGAATCATGTCTTTGGTCAATAGTTGGGTTGCCCGGCTCCTGTGCTTGCTACCTTACGTTCCGTCCTATCGGCTAAGGCAGTAAAGGGAGAACTACTGCGATTGTGTTTCTGGTTTATCCAAGCAAACACCTTAGTAGAGAAAGCTGAAAACTGACTGTCATGATGCAGCGAGAGCTGGTCACCTATTCGTAGGTTAAAAATGTTTTGTGATTTTTTCCGCATTATGCGACGAATCGGCCTCTACCCGATCAGGTGTCTACAACACCCTAGTCCGGATTAAATACTAACTAGGGGCTGCGCCTACATTTCTATTGTCAAACTCCTATGGCTAAGTGAGGGTTGTGATAAAGCCGCATAGTCCGATTGCCTGGCTCGTTGCGCTAAACACCTCCTTCAAGGACCAAACTATTGGATCAAGAGTGTTTAGATTCCATCCCGAACACCCCCGTACTACCTACGTGGGGGCTGAAGCCGATGACTGGCCAACTCTCAGATTTAACAAAATGGCCGCACAGGAGGTAAAATTTTAAAAGAACAAGCATTATATTACATAACGACTTTGATTCATAATACAGAAAGGGATAATAGGAATGTCTTCATTCAAAGATAATGTCTTTTGAACACTGGCCCTCTACAGTAAAGGATCCCTTCAGGACATCATCAAAATACCGCTCGGGCGTGCGGTGCTCCTTGCCAGCGGGCGGTCCCTCGGTCACGAGCTTGACGACGTCCATCTTCGCCCACTGCACCTTGACACGGGCGAAGGCCATCCGCGCACCTTCGATGCAGATCGACCGCTTGATGGCATCAAGCCAAGGGTAGGCATTGACCAGCTGCTTCATGAGCCCGAAGTAGCTGCTGGGTGTGGCTTCGGCAGGCCATAAACGGATTATCAAATCCTTCATGGCCACTTCAGCCACCCTATGCAGTTCGGTCAGCTGTTTCAGCTGATCGCTAAAGGGCATCAGATGCTCTGGTGCAAGGTACTGCGACCAGAACAGCCTCTCCGTTGAGCTGCCCTCTTTGGCTCGGAAGAAATCCGCAGCGTCAGCAACACTGCGTGGCAGATCCACAAACGCTCCTGGAGAACTCCAAATCCGGGTCAATAAGAGGTACCTTTTCTTCACATACTTGCTCTGCATAATAAAGGCCTTACGTACCACGATTTTTCTGGCCTCCTAGATTTCCTGGAGGGCGCCCTGGGCTTCGACCCGGGCATCTTGTGCGCTTTGGCGGGCCTTGGCAAGTTCAGACTCTTGATCCGCAATATTGCGCTCCAAGGACTCGCATTTCTTCACGGCGTCCTGGAGCTCCTGCTGGACCTCACCGACCCTGGCCTCGTATTTTTCGCGAGCGCCTTGTTCCTTTGCCGCTCTCTCCTAGGCTTTGGCCAACGCCTTCTTGAGGGTCTCCACCTCGGTTGCCGCTCCTACAAAATATCATGGCGCTATGGTCAACACAAATGATTCATCCTTTCTGGATCTACACAAGGTCACTGCATACCTTGATTGTCCTCCAGCTGCTTTCTCACACGGCCGAGCTCTTCCTCGGTCCGCTCCAGACTCTGCTTCAGTCCGGAGACATTGGCAGAATGGGAAGTCGCAGCCAGCAACGACGCCTGCTTATTCACATAAGACATGTACGGTGTCGGATTACGGGTTCCGGCAGACACTTAAGGTTCGAACTCTGGGGTGCACGCGGAGATCCAACCCTCCACCGTCTCGTACCTCGCCGAATCACAGGGACCTAAACTACTAACAAGAACAACACAAGAGACGCAAGATTTATACTGGTTCAGGCCACCATCGTGGTGTAATACCCTACTCCAGTGTGTGGTGTGTGGATTGCCTCTTGGGCTGATGAGGAAGAGTACAGGGAAGAACAGCCTCGCGAGGGTCTGTTCTTGGTGGAAGCGATGAACTGCTAAGTGGTGTCCCGTCGCTCTAGCTTGAGGATCGGGTCTCTCTCTCTCTCTCTTCGGATGCTTGATCCTTCTCTATCCGATCCTCTCTACTATGGTGGCTAGCTCTACTTATATAGACGAAGGCCCTGGGCCTCTTCCCAAATATTGAGGGTGAAGGGCGCCAACAATTGGCCATTTGAAGGGAACAACGGGTACACTTATCCCGACTAAAGTTGGTCCTCGCCGCCAAAGGCTCTGTGATGGCGCCGCTTGGGCTCCACGATGATCGCATTCCAGCCGTTGGGGCTGGTCTTGGTCTTGTTGCACGAAGCAGATGCCTTTGCTTGATGCTCTTGCCTCGCTTGCCCCTTTGCACCAAAGAGGAAAGGAGGACAACTGCTTGGCTGGCGCCTCGACCGTGCCCTTGGTCGTCATGGCTTGCGTCACGGGCACCTCGCGAGGTACCCCGCCTTGAGCTCTCCGCCTCCTCATGAGCCAGCCTGACGAGGCCGCGCCTGAGGAAGCTCTTGGTCGTCCGCCCCGCGAGGCTTGGCCCCTCGCGAGGGTCTTGAGTTTGCGTTGATGAAGATGGGCCGTCCTGGGCCTCCTTTGAGCCACGCTGCAGGCCGCAGGCAGGCAAGTCTAGGGACCCTCGTTCCCAGAACGCCGACAGTAGCCCCCGGGGCCACGACGCGCCCGGACTTGGCCGTGCAGAGAGGCGAAAGGGCAAGTCTGGCATTGTGGGCCCCTAACAGCTGCGGCCTTGGGCGCCAAGTGGCGGTTGATTGGGCGTGGCGCCTCTGCAACCGCTGGTTGATAATAGAGCGGCATCTTCCTTGCCTCCTTTACTTTCTCCAGCTTGCCGCTCGATCCCTTTTCTTGCGCCTCTCCTCCCGCTTCCAAGACCTTCAGATCCACTCCGCCTTCGTTCTAGCCAGCCATGGCTCCTCGTCAAACCCCAGCGAACTGGTACTCTCTGCCTTGGACCCGCCGAATGTGTCGTGGCCGAGCCTTGCCGAATCGCCGGGTGGCGGAGGCGCAGGGCGCCAGCGGACGGCGGTGTTCAAGGTTTCTCCTCCGCCCCTGAGGGTCGGGGGAGTACCTTCTACCCATTTTTCGCGGGCGCCATCATTGCTGGTCTGGCGCCTCCTTTCTCTGAGTTCTTCTTCTCCGTCCTTCGCCATTACAACATTCACGCTCTGCAACTTCATCCCAACTCCGTCCTTCTTCTGGCAATCTTCGCCTACTATTGTGAGGCCCATGTCGGGGTGAAGCCCTCGGTGGCCTTGCTGCGCCACTACTTCTTCCTCCGATTCTCCTGTGGTCCCGTCTCCGCGTGCGTGAGCTTCGTCGCACACGGGCGGAGCCATTGCCATTTCAAACACCGGAAGCGGATTGAGGGCTTCAGGAGCAAGTGGGTCTTCTTTGGATGCCGGGCGGATCCACCTCGGCTGATCCTGCCCACGCCCGCCGAGAGTTCCGACGACTTGTCCCGATCGAAGCTTCGGATCCTCGCGCAAGCCGGTCTTTGGAGAGGATGGATGCAGATCTGGCCGGACGATCTTGGCGGCGCGAGGCTGACCGTGCATCGTTCTTGAGGGAGTTCTGGAGGACCAACTGCCCGCCGCCAAGATTGCTTCCGATGTGGAGGCCTAACCCGAGCCCGTGGCCTGGCCGGCGAGGATCTGTGACGGTCCTCCAGTCCTTGGTAGAAGCGATGTGGCGAGGCCGAGGCGCCCGCGCCCTGTTCCTTCGCGAGGATTGGGAGCAGGTTGTGGGGTCCATGCCCGCCTTCAATGGGGACGGGCTCAGGCTCATGGAGGCCCCGGAGGACTGGTGGGCGTGTCCTCTTCCGACTCCGGCGAAGAGGTGGAGGAAAGGGAGCCAGAGAGGGGTTGACTCAGGCGTAGTCAAGGCTCCCTCCTGCAGCAAGCAGCTCCGTGTTCTCCGCCTCCCCAAGAGTGACGACGACGAAGATGAGGATGGGCGGGGAGGCAGAAGCCTGCCCCCGATCCCGAAGAAGGACAGGACCGGGCTGGTCCCCCGCGGGTCCGCCAGGGCCCCGGGGCGATCCGCGGACGCGCCTCCCGCCTCTGGTCCCTTGAAGCTGATCCCCAGCCGGCTCTCGGGCTTCAAGTATGGCCGGAGGCTGCTCGAGTCCACCTGCGACGACCTGTAAGTGCTTGTTTCTTGTCTTGATTATTGCTTTGTCGACGAGATCGATGTCCATGCTCTTGGTCAGTGGCGCCATGCGCGAAGAAGCGAAGGGGCTCTGAGGCCCGTCCGTGGTGGTGCCTTTGCCCGAAAAGGAAGATGACCCGACGCCTTGAGCTTCTCTGCCGGGCGTCCTTGCAGGTTGGCCGAGCCTGGCCGGGCGAAGCTCAGCCCCTTGTCCCGAAGCGACTCCGAGGTGGCCTTGCCGGGCGCCTCCACCGTTGTCGTGGCGCCGCTGGTTCCGCCTCGAGCGCGATGGATTCGCCGCCGCCAACTCCTCCTACTCCGCCAATCGTTGTCTCCCGACTCCTCCATGTCTGGACCGTCTTCTTCTTAAGCCGGCAAAGGCGGCAGATCTTCTGGGCGCCGACCCTCGCTTGGCGGCCGGGCGCTTGGAGCTAGCCTCTGGCTGGATTTGTGCCGACGCTTCGATTCGGGCGGCGCTGGTCCAGGCTTTGACGGCTTGTGACGATGAGAAGCAGGCTGTTCGTGAGGCGAAGGTAGCCCGCGATGCTGCTCTGGGGGAGGCAGCCAGCATCCGAGGTCGCTGCGAGACGCTGGAGGGCGAGCTGAAGGGCCTGCAGAACCAGCTCGCCGAGGAGGCCCGCCTCCGCCAGGAGCAGGAGGAAGGCATGAAGGCTCGCGAGGCGGCCATCAAGGACCAGGAGGCCAAGCTGAAGAAGCGCCGCGACCGCCTTGACGCGCTGGGGCAGGAACTGGAGGCGAGGAAGGTCGAGCTGGACGCCAAGGCGTGGGTTCTTGCTGAAGACCGCGTGGCCTTCATGGATATGGAGGTGAAGGCTCGTGTCCCGCCGAGGGAGCTTTATGAGGCGGCTGGAGAGCCCTCGGCGGCGCGCGGAGGACGGCCCGCCAAGCTGCTTCCTTCCCGATCCGCGCTCTTGAAGAAGTCTCCTTGGTCTTGGCCCCACAGGTGAGGCCGAGGCACGTGTCTTGTCTTCTGCGGCACCGACGCGGATCCTCACCCACATCTATCTTGCGATCCAGGCGTCGACATGGACAGCTCTTTGAGCCGGGCGAGCGGCGAGCACGCTGCTGCCGCCGCCGAGGCTGTGAAGGGTCGCGTGGAGGCTCTGTTAGGGAAGCCTGGCCTTGACACCAAGCCGGGCGGCGCGCCCGCCCTGCTGCTTCACGAGGTGAGCCCACTCCTTGCTGCTCCACCGCCGACAAGTGACTCCACTGCGGCTCCTGTCTTGCTTTTAATTCCTGCACATGTATCATGCCTCGGGGAGGCGTTTAAACTTGCGTTTGGTGCTGCGATAACAGTGTGGACTGTAATATTTGCTTTTGAATTCCTTGAAATTTGTGCTTCCTACTTGCTTATGTTCTCTCGCCGCAGAGCCCGCCTCCTGATACCTCGGCCGCTGTTAGCCCCGACCGGAAACCAGGGCGGGACCAAGGAGTGAGGGGCTATGTGACAAGTTAGGCTCCTGAGTCGCGATGCTCAGGAGTCCCCCTTGGCGCACAAACAGCAAGAAGGTAGGTGAGGCGCGGGCGGATCCACCGTTCTACGTCTGCAGAGCCCGGCCCCGCACATATCCCAACCGCCGTTAGCCTTTCGGAACTAAGGGGTGAGGGGTTACGTGACCAGTTAGGCTCCTGAGTCGCGATGCTCAGGAGTCCCCCTTGACGCTCAAACGGCATGCGTACCTTGGCTCCGCTCGGGGAGTGGCGTGCGACGAACCAGGCCCGAGGAGCCTGGCTGGGTGGCGTGCATCTGGGCGTGACCCAGGCGCAGCCCCCGTGCCCAGCCCTCGCGGCGCTCCGAGGGGCGTTGCGGCGAGGCGCCGAACAATCGAGCCTGGCTCCCCGAGGTTGATGCGGCCCGGAGGCCACCCTCAGTTGTTTATCACCAGCGCGGAGCATAGTGCTTCCGCATGTGTACGGGCATAGCCACTCCTTGGCAGTGTCGTCAGCCAGCGCGGAGCATGGTGCTTCCACAGGAACGTGGGAGGGGGGCTCCACTCCGGGAGGAGCCCCCGGGGCGTATACAGCCCCACCCTGACACGTGGCTGGCACGGTAGGGCTAGACGAGGTGTATCTGGGCACCCGTGAGCCAGCAGCGGGACTCACGAGGCCCTACCTCAAGGCGGGTTGCGCTGGCTCGGGCCTTATCTTGAGTGTGTTCTGCAAACCGGCAAGATGTCGGTGCTCTCGTCTTGGTCCCGGCCTCGGGCTGGTCTCTACCGTCAGCCGGCAAGCCAGGTCGTGATGCCATGGACAAGACCAGAGGGTGAGGGCCGAGAGCCGTAGGAGCCACGAGTCGCGATGCTCGTGGCACCCCCCTTTAACGCGCAAGCTAGGTTAGATGACACAACTCTCGTCCTCGGGTCCCGCTCTCGGGCTGGTCTCTACCGTCATTGGCAAGCCAGGTCGCGATGCCATGGACAAGACCCGGGTGAGGGCCGAGAGCCGTAGGAGCCCCAGTCGCGATGCTCGTGCACCCCCCTTTAACGCGCATAAGCTGGGTCGACGCAGACAACTCGTCTTGGTCCGGCTCTCGGGCTGGTCTCTTCACCGTCGGCAAGCCAGTCGCGATGCCATGGACAAGACTAGAGGGTGAGGGCGGAGAGCCGTAGGAGCCCTGAGTCGCGATGCTCGTGCACCCCCTTTAACGCAGCAAGTTGGATTGGATGACGAAACTCCCGTCCTCGGGTCCCGGCTCTGGGCTGGTCTCTACCGTCGCCGGCAAGCCAGGTCGCGATGCCGTGGACAAGACCAGAGGGTGAGGGCCGAGAGCCGTAGGAGCCCTGAGTCGCGATGCTCAGGCACCCCCCCTTTAACGTGCAAGATTTCGCCACCCAAGAGAAGGCACCAAATAACAAGCATTGTTGAGCGAGAGCATAATCCTAAGGAAAACGCATGAAGGATACATGCAGCGGGACCGGCCGGCGGCTTGGGATGATGCAGCCCGAGGGGCGCCCCCAACAGGATAAGCTAAAGACATGAAATAAAAGGGATACATGCCGCAGGGACGGACCCACGCGGCCTGGGAATAGTGCAGCCCTGAAGGCGCTCCCAGCCGGAAATAAAACTTAAAGATGTCACCTAGTGATGTTGGGGATGAAGGGTTGTTGATGTAGCAGACTCGGTGGGCTGCGGGAGCCGATCCTCACAAGCCCCCAGGCCCAGGGGCCTCGGGAGGCTCCGGAGGCGCTGACGGCCCCTCACGGGCCATCTCCATCTCCGCCAGGGCTGCGGCGTGCCTGACCTCTTGAGCCTCCAGGATGGTCCTCATGAGACGCTGGTATGCAACAGCCGCGTTTGGCAGGCCATAAGGCATGCGTACGTAGCCGTGGGGCGGACCCTCGCAACGTCCCACTCGCAAGGGCCAGAGGCGCTCTTGAGATGCGGCTCGGTTGAGCCCTGGTATGTCGATGCAGACGCGCAGCCCACCATCCTCGCCTGGATGGGGGGGCACAGCGGGTAGGCGGCGGCTGCCCCTCATGACCCTTGACTCCCGTAACTCCTGAATGGCCTTGCTGATGAACTCTCGGGGTTCTGTCCTCCTGGTCTTGCTCCTCTTATGGAAACGTGTTTGGCTCACGCCTCACGTGGTGCCCAAGCGCCTCCTCGAGACCTTGGCGAGGTCGGCGGCCCTCCGGGAGAGCCCCGAGCCTGCTCGAGGAGGGCGCCGGCGTGCTTCCCTATGCGATGGAAGGAGGCTCCCCCTGCCCCGGTGCGGGCCCTGAGGGGCCTGCCTCTTGATGAGCCGGTCCGGTCGATGTCTTCTTCTTCTTGGGTGCTGCCTTGGGAGGCGCCCTGCTGCTGTGGTCTGGTCTTCCAATGACGCGGCTGCTTCGCTCGGGGAGCACATCGATCTCTCTCTTCACGTGGCACTGTGATGACCCCGCCGCTTCTGGCATCTTGAGGATGTTGCAGCCATGGTGGGTTACGCCATGAACTTGGCCAACGCTGGGTACCCGAGGATGGCGTTATGCAACGGCAGCGAATGTGGGCGACGTTGAAGTCGATGAGCTCGGTGTGGTAGTTGTCGCGGGCCCCGGTGACAGAAGGCGGACCGCCCGATCGGGACCGTGGAGCCGTCGGTGACTCCGAGAAGGGCTTGGTTGGCTGAAGCCGACCGTAGGGCACTTGAAGATTGTTGAATGTCTCCACGGACAGGGCGTTGAGCCCTGCTCCGCCGCCGATGAGGGTCTTGGTGACCAACACGTTCTTGATGATTGGGGAGCAAAGCATTGGGAGAACTCCGGCCGTGGCTACGCGACTTGAGCTGATCCGCACGAGCTGAAGCGTGATGGCGCACGCCACCACCCGAGAGGGCGCGTGGACTCGAGCTTGGGGAGGAATGCATTCACTTCACGGGCGAACTGCTTGAAGATGCGGTGAGAGGTGGGGCTTGAGCTCCGCCCGGGATGCAAAGATCGATCGCGCTTCCTGGAAGCCCCCAGCCCCTCGTCCCGATGGCGGTCTTGATTCTCCTTGGTGGCGGCGGCAGCGAGGGAGGCCTGCGTTCCCTTGCGGACGATCCTCATGAGATCGATCCTCCAGCCCCCCTCGCGAGGTGGGTCTTGCCAGTGATCTCGCGAGGTTGGTCGCGCCACCCTTGGCGCGGCCGCGGTCTTCCCAGCGTCTGCATTTCTTCCTCCTCCTCGGCAGTAGCCGGCCGCTGCGCTCAGGGCGTCTGCCGACCCTTCCTTCGCGCACGGCCCAGAGCTCTTGACATTCATTGGTGTTGTGGGTGTGGAGGTCGTGGTACACGCAGTACCGGCTGCCCTTGGAAGACTCGGGCTGATCTCTGCCCCGCTTGGTGTCTGTTCGGCCATGAGCACAAGAGCCCCTTGCACTTTACGTCCTTGGCCTTGGACTTCTTCTCTTCGGGATCCGCAGGCAGCTCGAGGAGGGAGAGGCGCCCCTCCTCAGCCCTGGCGCACTTGGTCGCCAAGTTGAACAGCTCCAGGGAGGTGCACAGATCTTCATGCATCGCCAGCTCCTCCTTCATCTTGACGTCGCGCACGCCGTCGGGAAGGCAGAGATGATGGCCTCCTCCGTTACCAGGGATCTTGAGGCGCGTTGTTGAAGCGCCGATGTACTTTTGCGGGGTTTCCACGGCTGCTGCTTGATCCGGCGCATGTCGCTCACGGCGGGTGGCCGGTCGCGAGTACCTTGGAAGTTGGCGATGAAGCGGGTGCGCATCTCGGCCCAGGAAGAGATCGTGCACGGGGCCGATTCAGAGCCAAAGCGGGCTCCGTCCTTGAGCGCCATGGGAAACCTGTTCGCCATAACCTTTTCATCTCTATTGGCAGCCTCGATGCCCAGCTCGTAGAGCTGGAGGAACTCCGTAGGGTCAGCCGTGCCGTTGTAGCGTGGGGGCAGGTCTGGCTTGAACTTGGCAGGCCACGCGACGCTGCGCAGCTCGGTGGTGAAGGCGCGGCAGCCCGCCGTGGCCGCAGGGGCCTCGAGACGGCAGAGAGCTTGGTCTTGCAGCCTCCTGCGCGCAAGGGCCGGGGCAGCGAGGGTCTTGACGTGCTTTGGAGCGGGAGCGCTCGGGCAGCTTCTTGCGGTGAGGAACTTCTTGGCAGCTTCGCTCTTGCTGCCGGGCGCTGGCGGAACGGGTTCCGCCAGGCCGCGCAGCTTAAAACTGGGCGCCCGTCTTGAGGAGGAGGCGGCTGAGGCGCCTCGAGTTTCATGCCAGCAGAAGGGCGGTGCGGTGCAGCGAGACGGACGGCGCCGGGTCGCCTCCCGCAGTGCGGACGAGCTCGGTGACGCGGTCGAGCCATTCTTTGTAGACGTCGTCAACGGGGCGGTAGCGCAGGAGCTCGTTGGCCGCGATGAGTGCAGCTCGGGCCTCCATGGCCGCATGGGGCGCGCGCGACGAAGAACCAGCGGGGGTGAGCGAAGGCGTGGCGGTGCGGCCGTCCCGCCTCATGGACGGGTGCTGGGACGACGCTTATTGCTCGTTCCCCGCCGGGCCGGTGGCGGCGTTGACAACAGTGACGGGAACGACGAGGGCGTCCGCCGACGGAGCCGCTCTGGCGACGTGGAAGCGAGGGCGCTCGGCGCTTTCGGCGCGAGCCCGACGAAGCGCCGATATGGTTGCGGTGGTCGGGAAGAACGAGGTGACGAAGGCGGATTCCGCGCACTCTACCGGGCGCGCTAAATGTCGGGTTACGGGTTCCGGCTGCACTTTAAGGTTTGAGCTCGGGGTGCGTGGAGATCCAACCTCCACCGCCTCGCACCTCGGCCAATCGCAGGGACCTAAACTACTAACAAGAACAACACAAGAGACGCAAGATTTATATTTGGTTCAAAGCCACCATCGTGGTGTAATACCCTACCCAATGTGTGGTGTGTGGATTGCCTC
The DNA here is from genome assembly GCA_021605205.1 of Aegilops longissima. Taxonomy (NCBI): domain Eukaryota; kingdom Viridiplantae; phylum Streptophyta; class Magnoliopsida; order Poales; family Poaceae; genus Aegilops; species Aegilops longissima. The sequence goes on along the minus strand of CM038681.1, from coordinate 428,002,172 downwards.
TTGGGCTGCCGAGAACAAGACATGGAAGAACAGCCTCGCGAGGGTCTGTTCTTGGTGGAAGCGATGAACTGCTAAGTGGTGTCCCGTCGCTCTAGCTTGAGGATCGGGTATCTCTCTCTCTCTTCTTCGGATGCTTGATCCTTCTCTATCCGATCCTCTCTACTATGGTGGCTAGCTCTACTTATATAGACGAAGGCCCTGGGCCTCTTCCCAAATATTGAGCGGGAAGGGCGCCAACAATTGGCCATTTTGAAGGGGAACAACGGGTACACTTATCCTGACTAAAGTTTGTCCTCGCCTGCCAAAGGCTCGTGATGACGCCTGCTTGGGCTCCATGATGATCGCATTCCACCGCTGGGGCTGGTCTTGGTCTTGTTGCAATCAAACGGATGCCTTTGCTTGATGCTCTTGCTCGCGCTTGCCCTTTACACCAAAGAGGAAAGGAGGATGTTGGCGCGGGCGCCTCGATCGCGCCCTTGGTCGTCATGGCTTGCATCACGGGCACCTCGCGAGGTACCCCGCCTTGAGCTCTCCGCCTCCTCATGAACCAGCCTGACGAGGCCGCGCCTGAGGAAGCTCTTGGTCGTCCGCCCCGCGAGGCTTGGCCCCTCGCGAGGGTCTTGAGTTTGCGTTGATGAAGATGGGCTGTCCTGGGCCTCCTTGAGCCACGCCGCAGGCCGCAGGCAGGCAAGTCTGGGGACCCCCGTTCCCAGAACGCCGACATACGGTTAGTCTCATGCGAAAATTATTCGATCATTTGTCCGGTTATTCTTTCCAAACACCGGACCGAGTCTCATGGGCTACTGCCTATACTATGACATTCTTTTTGCATAATTACGTCGCATACCTCAAAGCCTGTTAGAAGGCTGGTGCAGGCTTTGGTCGGTCCACTCTTAACGGATTGAACCCTCTCAACCACCGTACCAATATGGATACTGTGACGCCCCCGATTCAATCGTAAACTAATCATGCACGCAAATGTGTACGATCAAGATCAGGGACTCACGGGGAGATATCACAAAACAACTCTAAGACATAAATAAGTCATACAAGCATCATAATACAAGCCAGGGCCCTCGAGGGCTCGAATACAAGTGCTCGATCATAGACGAAGTCACGGAAGCAACAATATCTCGAAAGTACGTATATAAATTAAACAAGTTTGCCTTAAGAAGGCTAGCACAAACCGGGATATAGATCGAAGAGGCGCAAGCCTCCCCGCCTCGATCCTCCTAAACTACTCCCGGTCGTCACTGCGGTCGCACGTAGTAGTAGGCACCTCCAGTAGTAGAAGTCATCATCAACGGTGGCGCTCGATCCTGGCTCCAACATCCTGCTTATGCGACAACCGTAGAAGGGAAAGGGGAAAAGGAGAGAAAAGCAACCGTGAGTACTCATCCAAAGTACTCGCAAGCAAGGAGCTACACTACATATGCATGTGTATATGTGTAAAGGGCCATATCGGTTGATCGAACGCAGAATGCCGTAATAAGAGGGGATAGCTAATCCCGTCAAGACTATGCTTCGGCAGCCTCCGCTTGCAAAGATGTAGAAGAGAGTAGATCAAGTCCTCCGAGTAGCATCGCATAGCATAATCCAACCCGACGATCCCCTCCTCGTCACCCTGTTAGAGAGCGATCACCGGGTTATATTTGGCACTTGGAAGGGTGTGTTTTATTAAGTATCCGGTTCTAGTTGTCATAAGGTCAAGGTACAACTCCAAGTCGCCCTGTTATCAAGATCACGGCTATTCAACAGATTAACTTCACCGCAGGGTGCACCACATAACCCAACACGCCGATCCCATTTGGCCGACACACTTTTCGGGTCATGCCCGCCGCTGAAGATCAACACGCCGCAGCCCCACCTAGGCACAACAGAGAGGTCAACACGCCGGTCTAAATCCTAAGCGCCAGGGTCCGGGCCCATCGCCCATTGCACACCGCACGCTATGCGACGCGACCGAAGCGACCTAGCCTAGCACGCTGCTCCAGTCCAATCCGGCGGGCACCGCCGCCGCCGACGTCACGGCGCTTCGGCCGATACCACGATGTCGAAAGTGCCCATAATCTGCTCCCGCCAGAGTTGGTTAGTGCGTATAGGCCAAGAGCTGACTCGGATCAAATACCAAGATCTCGTTGCGTTTAAGTATCCGCTGACGCCGACCAGGGACAGCCCACCTCTCTCCTAGGTGGTCTCAACCTGCCATGTCGCCCGCCACAAAGTAACAAATGGGGTCACGGGAACCTAGGCCCACCACTACCTGGTGGAACCACCTGCCCCTTCAAATTTCATCTCCTAACAATATCACGTGTAATGTAACAAAGTAAAGTATATAGATATGCACGTGATCACCTCCCAAAGTGATCACGACCCAGTGGTATAGCATGGCAGACGGACAAGAGTGTAGGGCCACTAATGGAACACTAGCATCCTATACTAAATAGTAGGATAGCAGGTAAAGGTAACAACGGTAGTAGCAAGGACAGGCTATGCAGCAATATAGGAGTAACTGAAAGCAGTAACATGCTACACTACTCTAATGCAAGCAGTATAGAGACGAATAGGCGATATCTGGTGATCAAGGGGGGGCTTGCCTGGAAGCTTTGTTGTACAGAAAGATGGGTCATCGGTGACGTAGTCGTACTAGGTGGCATCGGCGCCGGTCTCGGGGTCTATCGGGAAAGAAGAGGGGGGAAGAAACAATAAATACGGAGCAAACAAGGCATCAAAAAATATAACGAGGCAATACGCTGGTGTTAGGTATAGCTTAACGCGGGTAGGAGGTGATACTGACGATGGGGAAACATCGGGAAAGTATCCCTGTTTTATGCTTTTCCGATGAACCGAGGGGAAAGTTATGCGTGTTTGCTATGCTAGGGATGTGTGGCGATTAACAGGCTGCGATTCGATTTGTCTCGCTGCTCGAGCAACTTTCATGTACAAAGTATTTTCATCCGAGTTACGGATTATTTTATATTAATTTTTAAAAATTTAAAACCAATTTTGGATTTAACAGATTTAAATTAACTAGAAAATACAATTATTGTGTCAGCATGACATCAGCATGATGTCAGCAGGACCACAGGTTGACTAGGTCAAAACTGGTAGGTGGGACCCATTCATCATAGTCTCAGGTTAATTTAAACAAGGTTAATTAGTTTAAGTACATGATTAGGTTAACTAAATTTAATTAGCCAAATTATTTAAATTAATTAAATTACTAATTTATATATTTATTTATTTTTCTAATTACATATTTCCTTTTCCTTTTCTTTTTTTAACAGGGGCGGGCGCACGGGTGTAGGCGGTTGCGGTTGGTGGGCAGCCGCCGCCGCCTGTAGAGGGGCGAGGCCGGAGCGGGAGCGAGGCGGCGCGACCGGGAGCGGCACGGCCTTGCAGCCGTGGGCACGCCCGGGCCACCAGAAGCAAGTAGTAGTCTTGCACAATGAAAGCAGCAGCAAGCGATGGGTTCAAGGGCTAGCGGGCAGCGTGGCTATGATGCGGTGAGCGCTACCGCAAGGCTGGGGCGACAAAGAGCATGCCAGGCGCGAGTAGCGACGTGGTGGGCGCGGTTGTTTGTCGCGAGGCAAGCAAGGGCGAACGCGCGGGCGAAGGTAGTGGCTGGGCCGATGGTCGGGATTGAGAACCTGGAAGAGAGGGAGGGAGGTTGAGCTCACGGGCGGGGCCGTAGGGTCTTAGGCAGCGGGGCGTGTGGAGGAGGTCGGGGACGCGACGACGAGGCAGTAGGGCGACGGTGCTGGTGCTCCGGTGAGGGGCGTCGAGGACGGTGACATGCGTCGAGGCGATGGGGTCGGGAGCGGCTCCGGGCTCGGGGCGGTCCGGCGGGGAGGAGGGTTGAGGAGGCGGGCGCTAGCGACGGCGGGCGAATCAAGGCGGCGGGTTCGGGACTGAGGTCGGCGGTGGGCGGTGGGCTGTGCCCGATCTGGATCGAGGCGCCAAGGGAGGAGACGAGGGGGGGGGGGGAAGGGGAATCGTGGGGGGAGTGGGGTGTCGGTCGGGCTAGGGTTTCCTTAGGGGGGTTATGGAGAGGAGTGGGGTGGGCCGGCCTGGTGGCTCGGTTGGGCCGGACGGCCCAGGGGAGGGGGGATCTTCTATGTTTCTTTGTTTTTTTGTATTTGTTTGTTTTCTGTTTTTATTACTTTTCTGCTTTAGTTTAGTTACACTCTATTTTTAGTTTAGTAAAATATGACAATAGCTTCAAAAATAGTGTTTCAAAATAACCCACTACCCTAAAAAGTTCTACCTCAAAAATAAATAGTTTATCATTTTATAAAATATGAAAGGCACTTAAATAATGTTTTTTCTACCGTTTAAATCTTTTTAGTGCATTTATTCATCATATAAAAAGTGGATTCTTCATCATAATCTTCTATGCATTAACTGGCTCAACAAGAATATTTTGTTTTTAATATTTGAAAACTTTTGATGTTTGCCTTTATTTCGAATTTGAACTTGAATTCGGTTTGGATCAAAGAGAGGTTTAGAAATTTAATTGGGATGACATGGCACCATTAGTGTGTGGTTATTGTAGCTTAACTACCGGGGCGTTACAAATCTCCTCTACTACAAGAAATCTCGTCCCGAGATTTAGGAGCGGGAGTAAGGGGGAAGGGATCTAGTTACGAAATGCTAACGGATCTTCTCAGTCTTGGTTGTTATTCTCGAAGCGGTCGATCCATAGCGTTGATGTCTTCATTCCTATGCATCAATACATCATGATGAGATTGTCGCCCTTCCTTCAGAACTCCATCGATTTCTACGAAAATGATAAGGGTAACTTCGAAGAACGGCCTTTACAAGGTTTCTTAGCCAGAGATAACACCGTGGAAGGTGGCGTAGTAACTCTCAAATCTAATCTTAAGAAAATATCGAGAGCAAAGTAAGAAGGTGCACAATAGAAGTTTCAAGCGCACAGGCAATCGTTCGTTGCCTGAAACGAAGTGTGAAAGGGATTTAGAGCAATGGGAATAAGTATTGCGTCTGATACCAGAATAGAGCACTAGGCAGGTGACCCGTGAATTACATACAAAGTCAAGCACGAGGAATAACTTTGACAACAGGGCGTACAGGAGAGTCAGGTTTCGATCCTGTGGAACTGTGGATTATGGGCCCACCATGTGGGTTAAAAGTAGAAAGGGTGATGAAGTCTTGCACGATCATGTAAGCAAGGCATGTCAGAGGATAGCCTATCAGTTATGTCGGCAACAACATCGGTACCAAGGGCGAGGGACGAAGGGAACCATTTTCCTGCTCGTTGAAACGAGGCGGACCAATAGGCAAAGTTCTCGTCCATCGGTGGTTACCGGAATGTCATCAACAATAGTAACATGGTCTTACTAATAGAGTGATACAACAAGGTGCTTACCTAAGCAAGGAATTATCAGTGCTCAGTTAAGTAAGATTACAAGAAAGGTTAAACAAAAACAATGGAAAGGAAAATGTGTTTAAACACATATTTCGGGGGTATATCCTTCCCAAGGACAAGCAGAGCATGATATCCATGACATGATACAATGTAGAAAACCCTTTAGGTAAGGGGAGAGAAATTTCATGACATTACCCATGCAACATTGTTTGGATAATTGAGCAAGAAACATTTAGCTTTGTGCTTCAAATGTTCTTATTGAAAATCTAAGTACCACAGACATGCTTCGAGATATCATTGACATGGTCTTCAAGCAAAGGTCAGACTTTGGATACTCAATGGATTCACCAGGACAACTTATAGAATAAGTCTTTCAATTTCCTCATGGAAGAATGGTTAACATTGCTAAAAGGAAGAACTATAACAATAGGCCCTCCAGCCAGGTGTGCTAGGCATGACATCACCTTACTGGGTCATATAAAGACCAACGTTATAACTCTTGGAAAATGCGTCCCAACCATCATATCTGACCAGGATTCATATCTGATTGGTGTTAGGATACCTCAGACTCAGGATGCCTGATAAGAAGAGGTGCAACACAATTGACGAGATGACATTATATGATTCTCGGGAAATGAACTATGGAAGCGAGTTCCGAAACCAGAGTTCATCAGTAAACCAAGGAGAGGATGAGGAGGTGGTTGATGAACTCAGCGACAATTCAACGAATTTCCAAAAGATGGATTTCCACAATTATGTGAACAAGGAGATAACATTTGTCACATCAATGATATGCTGAGGTATACTCGAGGAAAAGATACTCGAATTAAACACTGGTTGACAGGTGCGCCCGAAGTATGGGCATAGGTAGCCTGATCAATTGTTAGAATGGTGATCCAATAAGCGATAGTCTAAGAATGAACTATCAACCATTAGCTTCAAAGCAACAGGGTTGCTAGAAGTATAGAATCCAAGCAGCAGCGTTCACTTGTTGGTGTCTCGGTTAGAATCAACACAGGGACCAAGAAAGAATGGTGATAGTGTGAAGTATCATTATAGCAAGAATTTCTTAAGAGGTGGAGCAATCCTCACAACATTCTTGACATCAAAGATGGTAATACTCCGCGGTAGATCATAACATAAGTTGGATAGCAAGGAACTCAAGATACAACACAAAACAAGAACAAGTTTTGTGTTGGAGGGAATGCAATAATGTTGTGGATGATAACCCAAATCATCGAGGGCAAAGGATGCTATTTCTCATCAAGAATTCGATAGATATCTTGGAAGACCTCAGAATGTTGATGATGATCACGACACATTTGTCGAGAGGTTTCAAGAAGATGTTACCTAGGACAGGAAAAGCCAAATCCATGGCAGCCCTCACAACACTCATGACCCGCTTTTGCGGGAGAGGACAGTCAAGCAGCTCAAGCAACAACTTGGCCAAACACCCCGATAGTTCGGATACCAAGGACAACAATGGCAGGTCACGTCGCAATAAGAACAAGCGCCGCATTAACGGCGATAATGTGAAGATACGGCAACAATGCTGGATTCGTGAGGCTCTAAACCCGGTCAGCGGAAGAAGCCATTCAAAAGAAATACCCAGGGCCCGTCCAACTTGGACCGAATACTCGATCGCTTGTGCCAGATACATGGCACCCCCGAAAAACTAGCCAATCACACCAACAGGGATTGTTGGGTGTTCAAGCAAGCAGGCAAGTTAAGTGCCGAACTCAATGACAAGGGGCTGCATAGGGATGACGAGGAAGAGCCCCGGCCGCTGAACAATAGAGGACAGAAGGGCTTTCCCACACAAGTGCGGACGGTGAACATGATAGACGCAACCCACATACCCAAAAGGGAGTGGAAGCGCACTAAGGGACGATATGCGATGGAGCCGCCCCCAAAGTTCAACCCATGGTGTTCTCGCCCGATCACCTTCCATCAAGGGACCACCCCACTAGCATTCGCCATGGCGGTTTCGCCGCATTGGTTCTTGACCCAATTATTTACGGATTTCACCTCACCGTAGTCCCGATGGACGGCGGTAGCAGCCTCGAACCGCTTTATCGTGATACAAGGCGCAAAATGGGCATAGACCCTCAAGGATTAAACCTACAAAGACGAACTTTAAAGGCGCCATACCGGGTGTAGAGGCCAATTGTACAGCTCGCCACACTCGGTGGTCTTCGATCCCGGATAACTTCCGGCGCGAAGAGTTAATCTTCGACATCGCCCCGCCTGCAGCCGGCTATCATGCACCGCTTTCGGACGAACCGCATTTGCAAAGTTCAATGCGGTGCCGCACTACGCATGCCTCAAACTCAAGATGCCAGCCCTCGAGGAGTAATCACGGTCAATGGAAACACCGAACGCCTTCCAAACGGAGGAGCACACGGCGGCCCTCGCGCGGAGGTGCAAAGCAGCCTCTCACAACATTCATGAGTCCGCCACTAAGCCGTCCGGACACCGCTGCGCGCCGAGTAACCTACAACAAGACCGCCGCACGATTCAAGCATGCGAGTAATCCGCCCCAACCCCAGCCCTCGCGAAATTGCGAAGCCAAGATTACGCATACATAACTACGCCCGAGATACCATGGGCATAAGGGAGGGCACGACCACCAAGACGCCTTAATGCGGCTCAACCGCACTGGGGCCCTGATTGTGTCATTCTTTTTCTTTTTTTTTTTCTTCCTTTTCTTACTTTCAGACTCCGCTCGAAGTCCTGTCTGCACTAGAATCGCCAACTCACGATGCAACAGCCGTGGAAGCGTAAAGCCACGCCGAGTGTTCAGCTGGTCTCTATTACGAGCATTATACCTGCTTTACATACCATCCCGCAGCTTACTCCTCGAGGGGGACATGTTAGATAGTCCCATCCCTTGCTTATCGCACTATTTGTATCGCTCGCCTTCATTGCAGTACCTTTTTGAATAAACAATACATAGCTTTTGCCTATTATTGCAGTCCTTTCTTTATCTATATATATGTTCATTTCATGACATGTTGCACCTGCATACACTTTGGTACGGCCAATACACCGTGGGCTTAAGTACCCCAAAATTATGGTGTGACAAGTCCAACACTTTCACAAGTGCGGCACCTCGAACTTATAGCATTATATGCATCGGTTCAATCATGTCTTGGGTGAATAGTTGGTTTGCCCGCCCCCGTGTTTTGGTACCTTACGCCCGCTATATCGGCTAAGGTAGCACGGGAGAACCATCACGATTGTGCCCAGCTTGAGCTGGGTCGAGCACCTCAAAGGAGAAAGCTAAAACTGACTGGTCATGATACGGGCGAGAGCCGGTCGCTGTTTGAGAGGTTTTTTCGGTCCCTAAAGACTTATGCCGCTTAGAGCGAGGAACCGGAATTGTCCGCCATAGGCGTGATAGCGCCTCAACTCGGTCTTCTGAATACTAGGGGCTTCACGAAATTTAAAATTATAGAATTCTATGGCTAAGTGAGAGTGTTCAAGCATTATAAGTCTGGTTGCCTTGTTCGCTATGCTGAGCGCCCCTAGATGGACCCAAGAATGGGGAACAAGAGTGCTCAAGTTTATCCCGAACACCCCAAAGACTGTGGCATGGGGGCTGAAGCCAACGACTTGCCATCTCTCAAATTTGATAAACGGCCGCATGTAAGGTAATATTTTAAATTAACAAGCGTTGCTTAGCGATATGAACAAGTTTTCAGCGCATATGATAACAAATGCGAGTCTATTAAAAATTACATCTTTGGAGCACTCATCCGCTATTCAAGGGCACCTTCAGAGGCCCTCATAGTACATTTCGGCGCATGATGCTCCTTGCCCTTCGGTGGCCCGTCTGTCACAAGCTTCTCCGCATCCAGCTTGCCCCAAGCACTTTAGCACGGCAAGGGCCCGACGGACACCTTCAATGCAGACGGAGCGCTTTGATGACTTAAACTGCGGACAAAGGCCCACCACCGCTGCACTAAGTCAAGTAGCTCCTGTGCATGGCTTCCAATGGCCACAACCGAACTATAAGGCCCTTCATGGCCTGTTCGGCGACCTTGTGGAGCTCGACCAGCTGCTTCAGCTGGTCGCTCAGGCACCGGACGCTCGCCTCAAAGATACCGAGACCGAACACCTTCTCCGCCGAGCCCTCCTTGGCGCGGTAGAACGCGCATCATCCGATACACTACGAGGCAGATCTCGCGAACGCCCCGGAGAGCTCCGAACCGGTAAGTAATAGGTAATTCACTTTCACATGCTTGCTTTTCATAAAGAATGCCTTACCCGCCGCTATCTTCTTTAGCGATTCAATTTCTTGAGGGCTTTTGGGCTTCGCCTTAGCGCTTTGGCACTCTCAAGAGCCGAGGCGAGCTCGGACTCGAAGTTCTTGAGTCACGCCCAAGCTCTCGCGTTTTTCCACGAGAGCCCAGGAGCTTTTGCCGCACCTTCGCCAACAAGGCCTCCCCTTCTCTCGCTTCGGTCCTGCAAGGCTGCTTTGTTTTCGCCACGGACACAACTTCCTTCGTGGTCGCCACTGCTCGTGGGCCCCCGCAGCACCCATGTTATTCTTGTTATTTTTGCAACCAAACCTTTCTATAAGGTATTTCTTTAATAAGGTATCACTTACCTTCCTTGTCCTCGAGCTGCTTTTGGCAAGGCCGAGCCTGCCCTCGGACCGCCGAGGCTTTGCTTCAATGCATCGACCTCCATGAGCTTAGTGCGGCAGAGGTCGCCAGCGTAGCCTGCATTCCCATATTGACATACTTATGTTAGACTCCTGCAGATATCTTTTAGATCCTTAGTCCGGTTTTTCTTTCCAAACACCGAACTAAGCATCAGGCTACTGCCTATGCGGTACTATTTTTACATATTCTAAACTTACCTCAAAGCCCGTTAACAGTCAGACAGCTTCGTCAGCCCTCTCTTGGCGGATCGAATCGTCTCGATCACCGCACTCATAACAAAGGCGGTGCTCCTCCTCGATGGAAGCGCTGTTAAGCGCCCAAGAAGCTATCCGGTGCCTCCGTTGGACGGAAGCCACCAGCGCCTTACCCTTCTTACGAAGGAACCGCTTGCGGACTCGGAACCACTGGTTCCGCATAGAGTCCCAAGCGAGGGTCGGGCTTAGAGCCCCGGGGTCTCGCCCCACGCTACCGGAGTCGGGGAGGTTGCCTTGCGGGCGCCTCCCGCGCCACCTCCTCTGACCAGGCCCCTTGGGGCCCCACCTCGCGCCATCCACAGCGTGAGGTGAGGAGGCGGCCGAAGTGAAGTACTCTCCATTTCCGATTTAACTCAGGGACCCGCCGTCAAGCGGCGAGCTCGTCCCTTGGGCTGGCTGCATGATTGTTTGGCATTAGAGAACACTATGCAATGATAAAAAAGCCAGGGGTATCCGGACACTTACGATCTCGCCAGGGCTTGGCCTCGTTGGCCTCCTCCTCGCCATCGCCGACGCTGGTGGAGAAGTCCGAGGAAGGGTCCTTCCTTCTTAGACCCTCCGGCCTCCCCAGCTGGGGCGGCCTTCCTTTTCCTCTCCTCTTCGCTGGGAGAAGCTTTTTCCTCCTCCTCGCTCTCGGAGAAGATTCTGCTCAGAACTCGACAGACTCGTGTCGGGAGCTCCTTCGAGTTCCCTGTGGCCTCCTTCTTGGCCTTCTTCTCCGGCACCACATGGGGTACCGGCCAGAACCCGTCAATCAAAGGCGTCCACTTGACTTCCTAAGGCATAGGAGCCGGACAGTTAATCTGTCTGCACGCCTTCACCCATCTGTCAAAGATTAGGAGTTTTAGATCCCGTGCATAGAGTCAAACTATGAAAAAGAGTCCCAGAAGGGTAAAATAACTTACTCGCCGGGCTTGACGCTGCGAGCTGTATTCGCGATCTTTGTTAGTGGATGCGGGGCTTGGCGCCTTGAACAGCACCTTCGAGCATCTTCATACGTAGTGTCAAGAGCCGGCTCAAGGTTCGTGTCAGGCCGGATCAAACTCCCACAAATTATAGGCCCGTTCGGCATGGGAGAATCCGACGGATGAGCATGACTCGACTACGTGGACAAGCTTGAGCTTCTTGTCCACCAGGTTTCGGACACAGTTTGGAGTCCGGTCAGCTCTTCCGAATCACCCCACTTCAGGCCCGCCTCTTTCCATGATGTGAGCCGTGTGGGGAGCCAGATCTGAATTGGGGGCGCCGCCAGCTTGAGTCGCTGCTCGGTGATGTAGAACCACCCTGATTGCCACCCCTTTATTGTCTCCACGAAGGAGCCCTCGAGCTAAAGGACATTGGGCATCCTGCCCACCATGGCGTCTTCGCACTCCGCCTGTCGGCCGCCCACTATCTTCGGCTTGACGCTAAAGGTCTTCAACCATAAGCCGAAGTGGGGTTGGATGCATAGGAAGGCCTCGCACACTACGATAAACGTCGAGATATTGAGGATGAAGTTTGGGGCCAGATCGTAGAAATCCAGGCCATAGTAGAACATGAGCCCCCGGACAAATGGGTGAAGTGGAAAACCTAGTCCGCGGAGGAAGTGGGTGAGGAACACCACCCTCTCATGGGGCCTGGGAATGGGGATGAGCTGCCCCTTGTCGGGTAGCCGACACGCGATGTCGCCGGACAAGTATCCGGCCTCCCGCAGTCTTGTGATGTGCCCCTCCGTAATGGAGGAGGCCATCCACCTGCCTTCCACTCCGAACATAGTTGGAGAAGGTTGAGGTGGGGTGTGCGGACTTGGGCGCTGGAGCTTGAGTGCGCGAAAATGGATGAGCAAAGGAGGAAGAAGGCGTAGGTGAAAAGGTGGATCCTTATCCCTTATATGGACTGGACGGCTATGCGTCCCCACCAGCCCGGTAAAACTCGCTTATCTCCCAAGCGCCAGTAATCAATGGCGCGGATGGGTTACCCACGTCCGTATTGATGGGAATCCCGAATAAGGGGCACGATCTATGCTTTGATAAGACGTGCTGTGAAACCGCCTCGCTAAGCTACCGAGGTGGAATAGTAAAAACGATTCATATAAAGGCCTGGCTGTGGTGTGATGTCACGCCGCGAATACGCCAGCAGATCCGTGCAAAAGTTATTCTCTCTACGGTGGTATGTGGAACTTGTTTTGCAGAGCCGGACGCTGTCCTTGTGTTCAAAACCTTCTATGAAGTATTCAGAGGAGGAACCCGCCTTGCAATGCCGAAGACAACATGCGCGCCGGACTCGTCGTCATTGAAGCCTGGTTCAGGGGCTACTGAGGGAGTCCTAGACTAGGGGGTGTCCGGATAGCCGAACTATCATCACGGCCGGACTCCAAGACTATGAGGATACAAGATTGAAGACTTCGTCCCGTGTCCGGATGGGACTTTCCTTGGCGTGGAAGGAAAGCTTGGCGATACGGATATGTAGATCTCCTACCATTGTAACCGACTGTAACCCTAACCTATCTGGTGTCTATATAAACCGGAGGGTTTTAGTCCGTAGGGATGAACAACAATCATACCATAGGCTAGCTTCTAGGTTTAGCCTCCTTGATCTCGTGGTAGATCTACTCTTGTACTACCCTATCATCAATATTAATCAAGCAGAGTAGGGTATTACCTCCATCGAGAGGGCCCGAACCTGGGTAAAAACATCGTGTCCCTTGTCTCCTGTTACCATCCGCCTAGACGCACAGTTCGGGACCCCCTACCCGAGATCCGCCGGTTTTGACACCGACAGTAGATATGCCCTAACGCGGTAGGAAGTGATACCGACGAAGGGGGAAACATCCGGGAAAGTATCCCCAGTGTTTCGCGTTTTCGGTCAGATGAACCGGAGGGGGAAAGTTGCGTGTTTGCTATGCTAGGGATGTGTGGCGGACGAACGGGTTGCGTATTCGGATTCGTCTTGTCGTTCTGAGCAACTTTCATGTACAAAGTATTTTCATCTGAGTTACAGGTTATTTTATATTAATTTTTAAAGATTTAAAACCAATTTTGGATTTCACAGATTTAAATTAATTAGAAAATACAATTATTGTGTCAGCATGACATCAGCATGATGTCAGCAGGACCATAGGTTGACTAGGTCAAAACTGGTAGGTGGGACCCGTTCGTCATAGTCTCAGGTTAATTTAAACAAGGTTAATTAGTTAAGTACCTGATTAGGTTAACTAAATTTAATTAGCCAAATTATTTAAATTAATTAATTTACTAATTTATTTATTTATTTATTTTTCTAATTACATATTTTCTTTTCCTTTCCTTTTTATTTTAACAGGGGCGGGCGCTAGCGGGTGCACGGGTGTAGGCGGTTTCTTGATTCTTGGTGGCCGCCGCCTTGCCTTGTAGCGGGCGAGGCCGGGAGTGCACGCCTTGCCGCAAGTGGGCACGCGTGTGGGCCACCAAGAGAAGGCGGTAGTGGCGCCTTGTGGAGCAACGGCAAGCGATGGGTTCGCGGGGCTAGCGGGCAGCGTGGCCATGATGCGGTGAGCGCGCCTGGGCGAGGCCAGGGCGCACAACAGCGGGGCGGGGCGCGAGTAGCGACGTGGTGGGCGCGGTTGTCGGTGCGAGGCAGTGCGGGCGAACGCGCGGGCGAGCGCGGTAGTGGCTGTCGATGGCCGGGGATAGATAACCAGGGAAGAGAGGGAGGGAGGCCGGAGCTCACGGCGGGGCCGTAGGATCTTAGGCAGCGGGGCGTGGGGAGGAGGTCGGGGACGCGTCGGCGAGGCAGCAGGGTGATGGTGCTGGTGCTCCGGTGAGGGGCGTCGAGGACGGCGACGTGCGTCGAGGCGATGGGGTCGGGAGCGGCTCCGGGCTCGGGGCTGTCCGGCGGGGAGGAGGGTTGAGGAGGCGGGCGCTGGCGACGGCGGGGCAGAACTGGGCGGCGTCGGGGTTCGGCGACGGAGGTCGGCGGTGGGTGGCGGGGCCGTGCCCGATCTGGATCGAGGCGCCAAGGGAGGAGACGAGGGGGGAAAGGGGAATCGTGGGGGGAGTGGGGTGTCGGTCGGGCTAGGGTTTCCTCAGGGGGGTTTATGGAGAGGAGTGGGGTGGGCCGGCCTGGTGGCCCGGTTGGGCCGAATGGCCCAGGGGAGGGGGATCTTCTATGTTTTTTTGTATTTGTTTGTTTTATGTTTTTATTACTTTTCTGTTTTAGTTTAGTTACACTCTATTTTTAGTTTTGTAAAATATGGCAATAGCTTCAAAAATAGTGTTTCAAAATAACCCACTACCCTAAAAAGTTGTAGCTATAAAATAAATAGTTTATTATTTTATAAAATATCAAAGGCACTTAAATAATGTTTTTGCTACCGCTTAAATCTTTTTAATGCATTTATTCATTATATAAAAAGTGGATTCTTCATCATAATCTTCTACGCATTAACTGGCTCAACAAGAACATTTTGTTTTTAATATTTGAAAACTTTTGATGTTTGCCTTTATTTCGAATTTTAATTTGAATTCTGTTTGGATCAAAGTGAGGTTTAGAAATTTAATTGGGATGACATGGCACCATTAGTGTGTGGTTACTGTAGCTTAACTACCGGGGCGTTACAGATACGGTGTTCCTCGGCAATGGAAGCGCTTTGCAGCGCTTCCAGTAGAGTGTCTGGTGCCCCTGGATGGACAGAAGTCACCGGCGGAATCGGTGCACCTCCTTCTTTTGAAGGAGGCTGCTTGCCTGATTCTGGAGCCGTATAGGTCTCCAGAATTGTATTCGGCTGGGGGCCGAATTGAATGTGGCCCCCATCGCCAGTCTCCAGGGGGATTTGCTCCCCCATGTGTCCGGCGGCCGAGGTATTACCGTCTGGCGTCACCCTGACAGCCTCCTGCGTTTCTCCCTGGCCTGGGGAGGTCCTTCGGGACAGCACCTCGGCGTCGTCCATGGCCTGGGGAGAGGAGGCCGCCGGAAGGGACCCACTGTCCATCACCTTCGGATCCAGCGATTTCATTGAAGATGAGGATCGCTGGAGGTCGGAACGGGCCGGGCTACAGCGCATGATTCAACATGTTAATACCATGAAGTAAAGGAGCTGGATATATGAGTGCGTCTTTGAGTACTGATGATTCGGCCAGGGGCTTATCCCTGGGGCGCCACTCAGAGCTGCTATCGATGTCCCACGCAGAGTTATCCGCGAGGGAGACCTTCCCCTTCTTGGACGCCTCTCCCTCCAGATGCGTGGAGGCCGCCCTTTTCTTCCTTCCCCCCTCTGGGGGAGAATTGCTTTCCTCCTCCTCCTCGTCGCCCTCGCTGGGGGAGGAGTGGGTCTCAGCATCTTCGGACGTCGCGTCCGAGTTCCCTTACGGCGGAGGCCACTTCTGGTCTCCTTGGCCTTCTTCTTGGCCTTCTTCTCTGGCGCTTGTTAGGGCGCCGGAACCAACAACTTCGTAAGAAGTGGGATTGCTGGGTCTTCAGGCAGCGGAGCCGGACACTGAATCCGCTCCGCCTTCTTTGTCCAGCCCTGAGAAAACAACAAATAGGGAAGCTTAGACATCTTCCTTGCGTATACAAGTAAAGGATACACCTTGGAATACGAAAAACTTACCGGATTGGCAGGATGGGTCAGGTTGTACCCACGTCCTCATACGTCTTCGGCTGCGACTCATTGGCTTTGAAAAGCACCTTCCAGATGTCTTCGTGTGTAGTGCCAAAGAACTATTGCAGGGTCTGGTGCTCGACCGGATTGAACTCCCACAAATGGAAAGTCCGGCTTTGGCATGGAAAGATCCGGCCAAAAAGCATCACCTGGATCACATTGACAAGCTTGATGTTCTTGTCTACCATGCTCTTGATGCGCGTCTGAAGCACTGTCAGCTCGTCCGACAAAGACCAGTCCAGGCCCTTCTCTAGCCAGGAGGTGAGCCGCATCAGGGCTCCAGACTGGAATTCGGGAGCCACGGCCCAGGTGGCATCGCGAGGCTCTGTGACGTAGAACCACTGCTGTTGCCACCCTTCGACGGTCTCCACGAAGGTACCTTTGGGCCATGAGACGTTGGGCATCTTGCTCACCATGGCTCCTCCGCACTCTGCGTGTTGACCACCCACCACCTTCGGCTTCACATTGAAGATCTTTAACCACAATCGGAAGTGGGGTGGGATGCGGAGGAAGGCCTCGCACACGACAATGAATGCTGAGATGTTGAGGAAGGAGTTGGGGGCCAGATCATGGAAATCCAGCCCGTAGTAGAACATGAATCCGCATACGAATGGGTGGAGAGGGAATCCCAATCGCTGACGAGGTGAGGGATGAATACCACCCTCTCATGGGGCTCCGGGGTGGGGATGACCTGCCCCTTTGCTGGAAGCCGGTGGGCGATTTCCTGGGCTAAGTACCCAGCCTCCCGGAGCTTGGTGATGTCCTTCTCCTTGACGGAGGAGACCATCCACTTGCCCTGCACTCCAGATCCGGACATGGTCGGAGTGCTTTTCTGAGGCAGAGAAGATGAGAGCTTGGGCCCTGGAGCTCGAGGATGGGTGGGCTGAGAGAAGGAAGGCATGGGTGAAAGGGTGAATCCTTATCTCCTTATAAAGGCAGCGAATATCAAGCGCCTCCCCACTCGCCTTAAAACCCGCCTATTCCCCAAGGGCCGTGCAAGCGGCGCAGTTGGATTACCCATGCCCGTATTGATGAGAATCCCACAATAAGGGGACACGATCTCTGCTTCGACAAGACGTGCCAATAAAACTGCATCTTGAAACATGGAGCAGGAGGCTAAAAAATGGTTCGAAATAATGACCGGGCAGTGACGTGATATGTCACGCTACAAAAGTTGTCAGTAGATTGGACTCGCGAAATATTATACTCTCTACGGGTGTGTGTGGTACTTGTTTTGTAGAGCCGGGCGTGTTTGCTGTGTTCGAAGGCTGTTTTGGAGTATTCGAAGGAGGAACCCGCCTTGCAATGCCGAAGACAAGCTGCGCGCCAGACACATCGTCATTGAAGCCTGGTATAGGGGCTACTGAGGGAGTCCTGCATTAAAGGGTCTTCGGGCGTCCGGACTATGTAACATGGGCCGGACTAATGGGCTATGAAGATACAAGACAGAAGACCCCTTCCCGTGTCCGGATGGGACTCTCCTTTGCGTGGATAGCAAGCTTGGCGTTCGGGTATGTAGATTCCTTCCTTTCTAAACCGACTCTGTACAACCCTGGGCCCCTCCGGTGTCTATATAAACCGGAGGGTTCAGTCTGTAGAGGCCATAATAATCATACAGGATAGACATCTAGGGTTTGGCCATTACGATCTCGTGGTAGATCAACTCTTGTAATCCTCATATTCATCAAGATCAATCAAGCAGGAAGTAGGGTATTACCTCCATCAAGAGGGCCCGAACCTGGGTAAACATCGTGTTCCCCGTCTCCCGTTACCATGACCTTAGACGCACAGTTCGGGACCCCCTACCCGAGATCCGCCGATTTTTACACCGACAATGACGCCGTACCGCCTGAGAGCACCAAGGTTGTGGACGACGGCGCGACCTAGGAAAGGAACGACCCGGAGTTGGGGAATACGCAGCAGTGGATGCCCACACGGAGGGGAGTACGAGGGTTGACTGCTTCGGCTGCAGTTTGAGGCTGCCGTCTCCGGAGAATAACAAGGGGTGTGGGTGAGTAGAGGGAAGGCCTGACCAGTAGTAGTATGGTCGGGCGGTGAGGCCTGCGTGGCAGCATAGCCGACCATGGGAGGCTGGAGCAGGCGATACGGCGGGCGCAGGTTTGGGTAGCTGGAGCAACAAGACCAGAGGTTGAAGACACAGCTTGGCCGTTGGATTACCATCCAATGGACAGTGCAGCTAGAATCATTTATTAAGTAAGTTTACAAAGCCCTGCGTACGCGTTAGCTTAGTAGACCCACAAGTCAGCCTCCAAATCTGGTGGGTCCCAGCTAGCAGGGGGAATCAACTTTTTTTCATGTAATAAGGTGGCACTTCCTTGCGTGCGAAGATGTTTATGTTTTTTATTTCTTATTTTTCAAGATAAAAAGAAAACAATTTAGCATCTTTGGTAGAATCTATATTTTCATGAAAAGGATCATAATAAAGCTGGTGGGTCCCAGCTGTCAGGGAGAGGAAACTTTTTATTTCCGCGTAATAAAGGAAGCACTTCCTTGCGTGCGAAGATGTAGTTGGTGGGTCAAACCTGTCAGGGGAGAAATTATTTGTTTTTGCATAATATAGGGGCACTTGCTGCGTGCGGCCATGGGCCATGTGGGTCCCTACTGTCATCCAATCCACGTACATGCCTCATCCGATGGCTATCATTTGTTGACAAAGTTGACCACGCCGTGCTGAGAGAACCAACGCAGTGAACGATGGAGTGTATTACGAAGGGAACGACCCGGAGTCGGCGAAGACACAATAGTGGATGCCCACGCGGAGGGGAGTATGAGGTTCACTGGTTCGGCTGCGGTGTGAGGCTGCCGTTGCCGGAGAAGAACAAGAGGTGTTGGTGAGTAGAGGAATGGCCTAGACGACGTTTGGGAGTACAGTGGGCGGTCGATCCTCTTCTCAAGGCAAAGACAGCCGCCACGGTGGCGGTAGCAAAGCGACCACCGGTGGTGGTTTGGGCGGCTGAAGCAAGAATATCGGAGATTGAAGAAGCACTACAGTTGTTGAATGGACATCCGACGGCCACTGCTTCTAGAATCGTGTCTTGACTATAAATTTACAAAGCCTTCCGTACGCCTTAGTAGGCCCACAAGCCTTCCGTACGCGTCACTGGCTATAGTTCTCAAAAAATAGTAGGCCCACAAGTGAGCATCACATGTGTGGAAGAGAACATATAGCCCATTTGTGATTTGTAATAATGTAAAGCCCATTTTTGAATTCTAATGGAACTTACTACAACCCATTTACAGTCTGTTAAAATTACAACCCATTTTCTAGCCAGGACAACGATTAATAATTTCACCCAACCTATAAAAACAGAATTCAACCAGAAATACCACATTTTGATGGGATCCGAAATATTTTTATCCCGAAATTTCGAGTCAGATTAAATATAATTTGAAAATGAATTTGTATTAGGTAAAAATCTAAAGAAATATTGCACGCGCAATAAGTAATGAAATTAAAATTTCCAAATTTAAAAAATAATATTTTTGAAACTAATTACCTGTTTGGTGCATTTTTGTATATTTACAACCCAGCTTTTGTAATTAAATCCCATTTATTGTTTCTTAAAGCCCATTTTCTTGTTAGGCCTAATGCATCCCTCATAGGAAAGATTTACAGCCCAGCGGGGCGGAGAATAACAAGTTGACTTGGGTTGGTGTCACATCCCTAGTTCTGGTAATGCTTAGTGTTTGCATTAGAGTGTTGCATCATGTTTAAATTCTCTTGAATTTGAAATGGGGATGACAGAACCCCAGCACCTCCCGTGAAACCAACTAGGGTTTACTAAAATTGGTTTCAATGAACCCAAAATGCCCTTCACAAAATGTTCATCATTTCTGGATTGGGCTAAAACCCCTGGCAAAAATGGTGCACACTTTTCTAGGACATTCTGGATTTTTTTGAATTAAATCATAAGTATTTGAATTTGGACATTTAAATGCTATAAAGTATTTAAATGTCCAAATAATCTTGAAAGCATTTGGGGGCTGTTGGAAATAGTTTCAAAAGTGCCCACAATTATTTTCATGATTTTACAAAATGAATTAGTATTTTACTAATTCAAAGCAGAGAAATAAAATAGAAAATGAAACAAAAACAGAGAGAGAGAGAGAGGAAAACCCACGGCACTTACAGCAGCCAAAGGCCGGCCCAGCCACCGGCCGTGCCGATCGTCCCCTTCCTCGCGCCCGAGCATGAGGGCACGCACATGCCACGCGTCCGGCGGGGCCACGTTCCCGCCACCTCCTGCTTCTCCCTCGTCGTCTGGATGCCCAGCGCGACGCCACGCGCCGCCCGACCTCTCTCCTCTCCTCACTCTCCTCCTCCCTGGTTCTCTCCCGCTGACTGCCGAGCACCACCGCCGCCGCCAGACGCCATTGCCGCGGCCACCGCCTCCCCCTCGCCTCTCCGACCAGCTCAGAAGCTCCGCCACGTCGTCGTCCACCCCTCCGTCGAGCCACGCGACGCGGGAAGCCCTGGAACGCCGTCAACATCACCATCTTCGCCTGCGGCCGCTGGAGATCGTCCTCACCGCCACGCCGCCGTCCGGCCTTCCCCGAGCTCTCCGTCGACACCGTCGAGTCCGCAGTGAGCCTCTGCTCTGTTTCCCTCTCCCGTTCCCCGTTCCTCGCCAGCCCCTTCCCCCACCATGGCGTAGCTCCTGCGCGCGGTCGTGTCGCCGCCGTCGTTCTAGCTCGCGTTAGTCGCACCCGAGCACACGGCCGTGCTCCTGGTGCCACGAGGGTGCCACAGAGTCCCTCGGGTGGCCTGCTCGTGCCCCGCAACCCGCTCCCGCTCGAAGCCGTGCTCAGGCCGCCGCCCCGAGCTCCGCTCCGGCGAGCTCCAGCCATCCCTCCTCCTCCTTCCTGCCCCACTGGATGCGGACGAGCCCGGGCTACGCCCCGGTGGTCTTCGCGGGCCATTTGGACGCCGGAGATGCGACCCCGAGCCCCTCCGCCGTGTTGGCCTCGCCAAGCTAACGCCGGTGGGGTTTGACTCTTTGACCTCGCCCGCCCGTCGGTGGGCCCGTGGTCGTGATTAGCTTAAGGCTAATCACCGTTAACTAACCCCCTGACTTTGACCAGTGGGCCCAGCGCCACTAATCCTTTAATTAAAATAAAGCTAACCCCCCTGTTTAACCCGCGTCACTAACGTGTGGACCCCACACATCAGGTTTGACCTGGTCAGTCGCAGTTGACCTGTTGACGTCACACCTATGTCATGCTGACGCAGTAACTTATTTTCTGGATTTATTCTTATACAGGAAATTCCAGAAAATAACCAAAACTTCTAAAATTCATAGTAAATCAACCGTAACTCCAAATGAAATAAGTTATATATGAGAAATGATCAGAAAAATCCAATCTATCCATCTGTACCATTTTCATGCATGATAGAACAACTTATGGCTGCCGTTTAGGCCAAATTATATAAATGGCATTTTAACCTTCACATATGTAGTTTGAATTTGAACCTAGGGTTCAAACCAACTTCATTTAACCTGCTGCTAGTTGCATTAGCTCAAACCACAGCATATTGCCATGTCATGATCATGCATCATACTGTGCATTGCATTGATGGTGTTTCCTTCTGTGTTGCTGGTGTTTGTCCCCTCTCGATAGACGTGGTTTCGACGATGAGATCGATGACACCGATGAAGAACTATATTATCTTCAGAAGTGCCAGGCAAGCAAAACCCCCTTGTTCATTTCGATACAATCCCACTCTCTCGCTCCTGCTCTCTTTTACTGCATTAAGACAACATCGATTCAACTGTTACATGCCGTGGTAGTTGAACCCCTTTCCTCTGCATGACCTGTCATTGCCACAGTAAATAGATGAAACCCACTAGCATGAGTAGGAGTTGTTTGAGCCCTGATGTGCCTACTCATTCATGCTTGTTTGTCATGCCTGCTACTGCTTAGAGTTGAGTCAGGTCTGATTCATCGGGGATGAATTGGAGGTGTGTGAACATGTCCTACTGTGTGTGAGCTAAGTGTGTGAACACGATTTGGTAAAGGTAGCGGTGAGAGGCCATGTAGGAGTACATGGTGGGTTGTCTCATTGAAGCCGTCCTCAGGAACTGAGTTTTGTGTTTGTGATCCATGAACAGCTACTACCACACATTGGAATGCTTAAGTGCCCCTCTCGACTTATTAATCAACTCGATCTCTGTCCAGGAGTTGCAACTAGTTTCTGGTGTTTGTAGGATATGTGTTGGAGGCCGTGCGTAGCGCTGACCCTAGGGGTGGGCTATGTTGCGGTAGAGACACGAGGCACGGTACCGGGATGCCTGTTTGGTGCCTCGGGAACCCTGCTCTCATTGTTTGGGGCCGTGAGCGACACCTCGGCCGGATCTCCTCGCGGATGGAACCCGAATAGGTGATAAACCTGGACTAGAGACTTGTGTGGTTAGTTAGGTCGTGGCCGACTCCCTCGCCAGGCTTCCGCTTGAAGGTTGCCGAGATACACGACGTGTACATGGTGGTAAGTGGCGAGAGCGTGTGTGAAGAAGTACACCCCTACAGGGTTAACATCATCTATTCGAATAGCCGTGTCCGCGGTAAAGGACTTCTGGGTTGCCTGTACAGTTCATAGACAAGTGAAAGTGGATACTCTAAAATGCGCAAGATAAGCGTGAGTGCTATGGATGGCGTTCTCGTAGGGAGACAGAAGCGGGTCCATAGTGGTGTATTGATATGGTGAATATGTGGACTCGTGTGCGCCACCTCAAAAGAGTTACTCGCAGTCGTAGTTCAGGATAGCCACCGAGTCAAAGCTGGCTTGCTGCAGTCAAACTCCACCACCCCCTTTGTTGATAATAATGCATATGTAGCTAGTTCTGATGTAAGTCTTGCTGGGTACATTTGTACTCACATTTGCCTATTTTATGTTTTGCAGAGAGATGTCAGTCTCGCTAGTAGTTCCGTGTGGACTTCGACGTTTAGCTTGATACCTCAGCTACGATCTTGTGCCCTCGGCAGGATCTGGTAGTTAGTCAGGCTTATCAGCCTTTTTCATTTGTAGATGTCTGTACTCAGACATGTTAAGCTTCCGCTTGTGCCTTGACTTGTATGTTTCAGTATGTTGGGTCATGAGACCCATGTTTGTAATATCTCGCTCCTCAGAGCCTAATGAATAAATATTTGAGTCGTAGAGTTATGTTGTGATGCCATGTTGTATTTACACATATCGAGCATATTGTGTGTATGATTGAAATGCTTGGTATGTGGGATCCGACAATCTAGTTGTTTATCCTTGGCAACCTCTCTTATGGGGAAATGTAGTCTAGTGCTTCCTTGAGCCATAGTAGTCCGCTACAACCCGGTTCACGGAGTCCCTTCTAGCCCACTCTTTACTCCAGACGCTTGACTGGCGGCATGTGTTTCACTTCGTTCTCTGTATACATCCCTTGAAATGTCACGCGTGACATCCAGAGTCCTGCCTAGCTGCTACAGCCCGGGTTCCCGAGTCCTGTTAGCCAGTGCTACAGCCCGATTCACACGCTTGACCGACATGCTCGAAGTTGATTCATGTATGCCTGTCCCCATGGGTTAGTGCCACTTTGGGTTCACGACTAGCCATGTCGGCCCGGGTTCTCTGTCATATGGATTCTAGCGACACAATCATATACGTGAGCCAAAAGGCGCAAACGGTCCCGGGCCATGGTAAGGCGACACCCGTGGGAATACCGTGCGTGAGGCCGCAAAGTGGTATGAGGTGTTACCGGCTAGATCGATGTGACTTGGAATCGGGGTCCTGACAGTTGGGTATTCCGCAAAAAAGTATAGCTGGGCTAGCCATTTCCACCTTGAGAAAATAACATTTGGGCTAGATATTTGGTCGACATAAAATAATAGCCTGGGCTAGACGGGCCATAGCCCGCCTAGTTGATACCCTGCTCCTCTGAACAACAACAAAAACACCGCTCAAGAAAAACTCCGCTTACACTTAAAAAAACAAATACTACTCGAGCTGCTGGGTCCCAACTGTTGGCCGCTCCTTGTGCAATTCTCTCGTTTATTGACTATATAGGTTGACGATGGTGTGGGACCGTGATGTCAGGAAACCAGGAGGAAGCAAAGAAAAATATAGTTGTATATAATAAGGAGGAAGTTGCGTACGTACGGCTATGGCCCTAGTGGATACCTACTGTCATTCTCTCCAAGTAAAGTCATCTCCTGATTCCTCATGTTTGTTGACCATGTTGACAATTCTCGGTGCCACAGCGAGCGCAACAACTCGAAGGACGACGGAGAGGGCCTCGCGGGCCCTATGGATGGTCTGATACAGCGCCCACTGCTCATTCAGGAAGCCAGGATCATCGGACACCTATGAGCACCTTCGAGAGACTGAGACGGCATGAAACGGTAAGGCCGCGCTTGGGAGCTCTGGATTGTTTCACACCTATATTAAGATACAAGTGTAATTTACTTGTCATCGGAAACAACGCGTAAAATATACGTGTAATGAAACCGAGGGCCCGAGGTCTGTAATGAAAACCGGCGAGTTACGCGTGTAATTTGAGAGACCAGTGTATATTTTACTAGTCGAAATCGACCAACCAAGTGCTTCTCCCAAGACCATCTGCGTTTATTTCTAAGCGCTAGTTTTACAAGCGGTTTTGGTTGGAAAACGACGATACAATCACGACCTAAGATGATGAGTTGGTCGGAAGATCATATGGTTTCACCTCTAACCTACCCGAGTTTACGTATAGGCTATGAATGAAACATAAGACAATGACCTTTTTAAGCACAGAAACAACAGAAGAAGATGATCTTCTTAACATGCAAATCACATGCATTAGATCGACATGCAAAACAATATGAAGCATTATTCTCAGGAGGCATGGTGAACAACTCGTGATGCCGCATGCCACATCATTCCAAGCTCAACTTTGCAATCAAATTCACAAGGCCTGGCATTACATAGACAACATTCAGAACAAACTCTTAAAATACCTTACATAAGTCAACATTCATGTGACTATGCATCTCAGCAGAGTAAATATTTACTTCTGAACTGAAGACAATAATAGGAAAAAACGATCAACACTGCTCACAGCAAAGGGCGTCCCACTCAAAAATATCAAATGCATGTCTTCTGGCTAACATCACTGAGCAAAATTTGACAAGGTTTTCCAATTCCATTATATTAAACTAATGTCTTCTGATGACCCACAAGTATAGGGGATCTATCGTAGTCCTTTTGATAAGTAAGAGTGTCAAACCCAACGAGGAGCAGAAGGAAATGATAAGCGGTTTTCAGCAAGGTATTCTCTGCAAGCACTGAAATAATAGGTAACAGATAGTTTTGTGATAGGATAATTTGTAACGAGAAACAAGTAACAAAAGTAAATAAAGTGAAGCAAGGTGGCCCAATCCTTTTTGTAGCAAAGGACAAGCCTGGACAAACTCTTATATAGAGAAAAGCGCTCCCGAGGACACATGGGAATTATCGTCAAGCTAGTTTTCATCACGTTCATATGATTCGCGTTCGGTACTTTGATAATTTGATATGTGGGTGGACCGGTGCTTGGGTGCTGTTCTTACTTGAACAAGCATCCCACTTATGATTAACCTCTATTGCAAGCATCCGCAACTACAACAAAAGTATTAAGGTAAACCTAACCATAGCATGAAACATATGGATCCAAATCAGCCCCTTACGAAGCAACGCATAAACTAGGATTTAAGCTTCTGTCACTCTAGCAACCCATCATCTACTTATTACTTCCCAATGCCTTCCTATAGGCCCAAATAATGGTGAAGTGTTATGTAGTCGATGTTCACATAACCCCACTAGAGGATAGACAACATACATCTCATCAAAATATCAAACGAATACCAAATTCACATGACTACTAATAGCAAGACTTCTCCCATGTCCTCAGGAACAAACGTAACTACTCACAAAGCATATTCATGTTCATAATCAGAGGGGTATTAATATGCATATAGGATCTGAACATATGATCTTCCACCAAATAAACCAAATAGCATCAACTACAAGGAGTAATCAACACTACTAGCAACCTACTAGTACCAATCCCGAACTTGGAGACAAGAATTGGATAAAAGAGATGAACTAGGGTTTTGAGAGGAGATGGTGCTGGTGAAGATGTTGATGGAGATTGCCCTCTCCTGATGAGAGGAGCGTTGGTGATGATGATGGCGATGATTTCCCCCTCCCGGAGGGAAGTGTCCCGGCAGAACAGCTCTGCCGGAGCCCTAGATTGGTTCCTCCACGTGGCGGCGGAGTCTCGTCCCGAAAGGTTGCTTATGATTTTTTCCTCGACGAAAGACTTCATATAGCAGAAGATGGCCACCGGAGAGCCAACAGGGGGCCCACGAGGCAGGGGGGCGCGCCTGGGGGGTAGGGCGCGCCCCGCCTCGTGGCAGTGGGTCCCCTCGGCGTACTTCTTTCGCTCAATAATTTTTATTATTTCCAAAAATAACTTTCGTGGAGTTTCAGGACTTTTGGAGTTGTGCAGAATAGGTCTCTAATAATTGCTCCTTTTCGAGCCCAGAATTCCAGCTGACGGCATTCTCCCTCCTTATGTAAACCTTGTAAAATAAGAGAGAATAGGCATAAGTATTGTGACATAACGTGTAACAACAGCCCATATTGCAATAAATATCGATATAAAAGCATGATGCAAAATGGACGTATCAACTTCCCCAAGCTTAGACCTCGCTTGTCCTCAAGCGAAAGCCGATAACGATAAATATGTCCATATGTTTAGAGGTAGAGGTGTCAATAAAATAAAATACGGACATGAGGGCATCATGATTATTCTCATAACAGCAACATAAATGGATATTGTCATATGATTTCTTATGCTCAAGTAATAATCTATTCACAATGCCAAGTATGAATCAGAAACTTTATTGAGAACCAACAAACTATAATCTCAGTCATTGAAGCAATTGCAATTTATCATAATATCAGAAAGAGTCTATGTCAGAGCTTTCTAGCAAGTCCACATACTCAACTATCATTTAGTCTTTCATAATTGCTAACACTCACGCAATACTTGTGGTTACGGAGTTTTAATCGGACACAGAGAAAGATAGGGGCTTATAGTTTCGCCTCCCAAACTTTTACCTCAAGGGTAATGTCAACAATAATAACTCATGTTGATCCATATCCAATTAGATATATGTATCAGGATATTTCCAACACCCTGTGCTTGCCAAAGGATAAAATGTAAAAAAGAAAGGTGAAGATCACCATGAATCTTGCATAAGGTAGAAGATAATAATGAAAGATAGGCCCTTCGCAGAGGGAAGCTCAGGTTGCCATGCGCTTTCAGGGTTGGATGCACAAAATCTTAATGCGAAAGAACGTCACTTTATATTGCCCCTTGTGATATGAACCTTTATTATGCAGTCTGTCACTTTTATTTCTTCCACATCACAAGATCGTATAAAGCTTATTTCCTCCACATCAATCAATCATACATATTTAGAGAGCAATTTTTATTGCTTGCACCGATGACAACTTACTTGAAGGATCTTACTCAATCCATAGGTAGATATGGTGGACTCTCATGGCAAAACTGGTTTAAGGGTATTTGGAAGCACAAGTAGTATCTCTACTTGGTGCAAAGAATTTGGCTAGCATGAGGGGGAAAGGCAAGCTCAACATGTTGGATGATCCATGACAATATAATTTATCTCATATATAAGAAAACATAACCCATTACGTTGTCTTCCTTGTCCAACATCAACTCTTTAGCATGTCACATTTTAATGAGTGCTCCCAATCATAAATGATGTCAAGATAGTATATTTATATGTGAAACCTCTGTATCCTTATTACTTCCTATTAATTGCAACGATGACCAAAGCTATGTTTGTCAACTTCCAACAACTTTTAATCATCATACTCTTTCTATGTAAAGTCATTACTATCCATAAGATCAATATGATCTCTTTGTTTCTTTTTATTCTTTTCTCTTTTCTTTTATTCACTCAAGATCATAGCAAGATAATCAAGCCCTTGACTCAACACTAATCTTTATTATATAGCTCACAGACTCGATTACATACAGAGATCATAAAGCAAAACTGAAAACTAGATCATACCAAAACTTTATTCTACTAGATCATGATACTACTAATAGACTGCGAGATGGTGATAATCTTTCTGATTGCTTCTTGGATTCTCTGGAAAGAGCGTAACAACAATTATTTTAGACATGTGGTGCCTTCCGTTGACTCATGGTGGACCAGGTTCAAGATTGACTTTGGTAACCTTCTTTATAGACTGCCAGAACACAAGAGACATGTTGTCTCTTCCATTTTGCAAACTCTAAACCAAGGCTTTCATTAACTTTGGGGCTTGTAGCTTAGTAGTGTCTAACTCCCCCCACTTTGTAATTATCACCATGTAACCACTTTTCTTTTATACTTAATATATATGCAGTAGGAGCCTTTCCTACTGTCCCGACACTCAAAAAAAAGATACTACTAATAGGATCGAACTAAGAAAAACGGTAAAGATAGGAGTGTAATGGTGATACGATACCGGGGCATCTCCCCCAAGCTTGGCAGTTGCCAAGGGGAGTGCCCATACCCATGTGATTATGTCTCCTTTGTTGGTGAATAATATGATGGTTTAGTTGATGGCGTAGTCTTCTTCCTTAATTTGCGCTTGAGGACAGAATTTTGATCCCTCAGGTCATCAATCTCCTGCTCCAGTGTAACATCCCAAATTTCCTATTTGGAATGTTTTACAATTATAGCTAAGCATCTATGCATTCTGTTTGAATTTGAGTGCCATTTGAAGTTACAGCAGATTTTGAGTTTTGGAATTTGAATTCAAACTTTGGCAAGTGGGAAACATTTCAAAAACTATGCTTGATAAATACTTGAGCAAAAGTATGAGAGGAGCAAACATGACACTCCAAAAATATCAGAGGAAACAATGCCAAAAGTTTTTGAATTCAAACTTGAGTTTTATTTGAATTTGGAAAAAATGAAATTTTATAAAGTTTGGATTTTGCCTTTGGAAAAATGTTCAAATGATAGGGAATATTCCCCTGATCATTTTGGTATATATATGTCATATATAAAATATTTATATTTTATAAGTTATCTCTGTTTTTGTTTTTATTAAAAAAATAAATTTTAAAAAACCCCCCCCCCAGCGCCAGCCAAAGCTTGGCCCAGCCCAGCCGAGGCCACCCACCGCACTGCCCACCAGCGGCCCAGAGGCCAGCCCATGAGCCAGCCAGCGGCCAGGCAACCCCTCGCCGAAACCTTTCCGCTCGGTGCCCGACCGCGCCCGCCGACTTCGCCAGCGCCGCCGCCGATCGCCGGATCCCGACGGATCCGCGATTCGATCCCCTCCCGATTGCCTCCCTCGCCAAGGTGAGACCCCGCCTATAAGCCCCCTCCCGCACCCCATTCTCCCCTCGCCCCTCGAACCCTCCTCCTCCTCACGAGCTCGCCGGAGCCCGAGCTCACCTCCGCCACCATTCACCTCGCCGCCGTCGCCCTAGCCCTCCCCGAGCCTCGTCGACTCCACCAGAACCCCCCTCGTCGCCCCACACCCGCCGGACCACTCCGCCGACCTCCCCGACGACCGGAGAGGCCAACGCACTCGCCACCAAGCCGCCGCCGCCGTCCAAACGCCGGTGAGTCGCCGGAGTTACCCTCCCCCGTCCGATCTATATTGACGGCTAGGATTAGAACCCCCGAAGGGGTACGCGCGTTTAAATAAAACCCGGTTTTATTTCCGGTTCGTTACGGTTTAGCTTAGTTAGGGTTTTATTTATTAGATCGGCCCGATTCAGTTTAACCCTAGGGCCCGTTTAGTTATATTACGCTCAGTGCGTAGGTTAGGCCCATTTAGCCTTTTTCCTTTATTTTCAATTTTCTGTTTTAGCGAATAGTTCAGATTTGAAAAATTCATATCTTTTATTCTACTCAATATTTTGAGTGATTCTTTTTTGTTGGTTTGAAAATTTCTTATAGTTTCTGTAGAAAATATTATTAGCTATGTTAAAATTATTTATAATTGCTTTAATTTAGTTTTAGTCAGAATAGTAAATCTGTCATAAAATGAGCTAGGAAAATTATTTTATATGATTCTTTTGTCCCAACTTTGTTTTGACATTACCTAACCATAGGAATTAATTTGGACATTTTAGGATTAATAAAAAATAGTTTCTAGCAGAATCTTGTTATTCTTAATTAATTAACTAGCTACTGTTTTCCTATTATTTTAATTAGTAAATCAATTTATTTTTCACATGTGATTGATTATTCTAGGTTAATTTCTGTCCTTTATAGGATGAACTTTTATTTATAATAAATAAAAGTTTTATTTTATTTTTCTTAATAGAATTTGAATTAGGCCTAATAGGAGTTTCATAATAGATTTTAAGTTAATTCTTTTTGCTCCTAATTCCTTAATGCATTCTTTTCTGTTAAGTTAACAAAAACTCATGCTTAGGTTATGTTGAGAAATTTTTTGTTATATAAAACTATTTTTAGTTGTTGCTTGAAGTAGGAAAAAACTTGAGTTGGTTTTTTATTTGAGTTCTCCCTTTGGGTTTTGACTTGTTTGTTTTGGTGTGTTATGATGCTATTGCTATTGTGTTAAGTGATGATATGCTATATGCTTATTGTGATTATTGTTTGTCTCGGTAGAGTTTCCGGAGTGCGAAGCTTGCTACTACGAATCCCTAGCTTACGAGGATCATCAACAAGGCAAGTCTTTGATCATGCTATTTAAATACCTATGATTTTGTGCATTAGATATTATACCACCCCACCATGCATGCAGTAGTTGAAATTTTAAGTTACAATCTTGAGTAGTATCATGTGGTAGGATGAACCAATCCCCTTGTTACCATGACCCCGGGACGAAGTAGTTTATTTTTCTATGCTCGTAGATGGGTTTTGGTTGAGTGAATTCATAAGTAAGATGTGAGAGTCAATGATGATGACAACCCCATGAACTTCAATGAATCAAGATGGACTTGAATTCACTCTTGGGTGGAGGATTTGTTGTGGGCACCTGGAGAACCCAGTGGTTGGCGGGATGCATGGAGAAGTGCCATGACATCTTGGAAAGCTTCACCCAGCCATGAAGAGATGGATGGATGCCCCATTGACGGAAGCTTACTGTGCAGCCGCAAGCCATTATGGGCTCTGGCTGGGTCAACCCTAGTAGTGACGCTGGCTGGGCGGTACTACGAGATGTAGAAGAACGGTAGGATTGGATGGGTACCGCGGTAGCGGAAGAACTCTTTGGAAGACCCTATTTCATTCGTCCGTCTTCAAACACCATGAAGTGCGAAGACTTAAAAGGAGGAATGATTCTTGCGGGTAAAGTCATAAACCTCTGAGAGAAAAGATCTAATCGATTAGCCGTGTCCCGATTCACGGACAATTTGAGCCTCTGGAACTTGGAAGTATTCGAAATCTCAACACTAAAACTAATAAATTAATTTGAGGGGGTTATGACTTAATAATTTGGGAATGAGATATTGGTTGGCGGAACCATCTCAATAACTACCAACAATTTTGTAGTATTTGCAAGCAAGTCCACTGTAGTAGGAGAAAAATTGGCTTTTCAAAAATGATGAAACTTAGAGCCCCACAGCCAAAATGCATATAGTGTTAGCAACTTTATTATTGTTATTCTCTTTATGACTTGCCACTTATTCAAAAAGCTGACCTACACGGCTGCAACGTCTTATGTTGCGAGATTTATTCGATCGGGGTGAGGCTACGCTCCGCGCTTGGAGATTGCCCTTTGGAGTCGGATGGACTCGCTTTATCTTCTACGCTTCCGCAACATTAGTAGTTTATTTCTCATGAGTTGGCCTTGAGCGAATTTATTCTCTTGTAATAAAGACTCTATATGAGAATCGTGTAATAAATTCAGGTGTGATTGAACTTTGATTATTTCATCGATGTCTTGTGAGTACCAGCATGATCTTGGGATGAATACAGACACGTAGATTTGACGATTTTGGGTCAGGTCGCTACTGAGATGGTATCGAGCACACGCCGACCGTGGGATCGTAACCCCTAGGATCGAAAAGCCATAGGAAGAGACTATTTACTTTATATCCTTGTCATTCCGTAATTCTCCCTGTTCAATTCGACTCCTCTCCGATTTTCAACATTCTAGATGGCCGTCGAGTTCACCCCAGTTTTGCTACGGAGTTTTGCCACCCGATGAGGCGATGCCCTTGGCGAAGCTGGTCGGATGGTGAAGAAGCTGAAGATTGCTCGCCCTCGATCACGGTAAGCCAACCAATGCACTTCCGACGGATACCCGCTCTGAGATTGAAGTGCATATTCGAGGAGAACCTTCGGAGGACATCTGAGCCTATCGACTTTGAGTTCACCGACTTCAACTGGATCATCGGAAGGACATGGCGATCTATCGTGCCCTTGGACATCTTGAGAGAGTACAGGCGAGCTCGATCCATCGGACCTCGCCATGGTTTCTCGCAGAGCGAGGAATGGAGATATCATCCGCACCGTGAGGGCGACTCCACTCTCTCTTATATCCAGGACTTGGAGTGTCTCCTCGAAGCGGGATATCCGGACTCGCCGTAGCTCGAAGGTACACAGAGGCTGTTGTTCCATGAATCTGGGCTGGAGGAGAAGGCACACGCAGACTTCCTTAACCATGAGGAAGAAGTCGCGGACTTCATGGAGAGAGTCGACGACCTAAAGATGAAGCTTGCCGCAATAGAGGAAAAGATGGACTTGGGAGAGGACCTTTTTCCGAGTGGAGATGATGGACCCCTCGTGAGCAATGATCAGGATTATGAAGGGAGTTCCACTGGAGGAAGCCGCAAGAGGAGGCGCCACACCGGAGGACATCGCACCAGAGGACGCAAGGATTATTGATGAAGACTTTTAGTCGACCACCATGTTATTTTACCTTTTCGTCGATCAGTTAGGTCGTTATTTTCGATTAGTCATGAGCTTTTGTAATCGAGATTGAACCATGTTTGAGTGGAATGAATAAATGATTGGTGTGTTAATGATTGTGCATTCATATGGGTAGTGTTATTTCTCATTAGACCATTGTTCTATTCTAATTTTCTCATCCACTCCAAAACACGGATGCCTCCGAGGCGTGACCCGGTCTCAACTTCCGCGGAGCTCACCCAGCTGCTCCAGCAGAGAATGCCATCATGCGGATGCTCATCCGAATCGAACAACAACAACAATCCACCGCCACCACCACCACCCCCTGTTGACAACTTGACTCGATTCCTGAGGCTGAATCCGCCAGTGTTCTCTAGCAGCACTGAGCCGATTGTGGCCGACGATTGGCTCCGCAAGATCGGAAGAGAGTTAATCACTGTTGGGAGCACTGATGTAGAGAAGGTGCGCTTTGCCGCACATCAACTTGATGGACCTGCAGGTTCTTGGTGGGAGAACTACACCACCACTTATCCCATCGGCACCATCACAGGGATCAGTTCCAGCGAGGCCTTCCGCACGCTCATGTTTCATTGGAGCCATGAGTGCGAAGAAGCGTGAGTTCCGCAACTTACGCCAGGGGAATCGTACTGTGGCACAGTACGTGGATGAGTTCAGCAAGCTAGCTCGTTATGCCCCGGATGATGTGGCCATAGATGCCGCAAAGCATGAGAAGTTTCTCGAGGGACTCAATGACGAGCTGGGAATGCAGCTTATGGTGGCTACTTTCGCCAACTACCAGCAGCTGGTAGACAAGGCCATCATACTTGAAGGCAAGCAACAGCAGATTGAAAGCCGCAAGCGGAAGTACAGCCAGGGGAAGCACAACTCAAGAGCTCAGTAGAAGCCCCGTTATGCCCCATACTCAGGAGGGCATACCCATCACAACCATGGAGGACATAACCATGGAGGCAATGGGAACAACCGCAGCAAGGACAACAGGTCAGGCAATGGAAATGGCAATGGAAACGGTAATGGGAACCAGCATCGTTCTGCCCCGACTCCGAAGGATCTGAGCCACATCACCGCTTCAAGTGCGGAAGGCGGGGCACTATGCCACCGACTGCCGGAGGCCAAGCGGAGGAATGGAAATGGCAATGGGGGCTCAATAAGAAGCCCAACCCGTTCCCTCGTGCTCGGGTGAACCACATTGGCGTGGAGGGCGTCTATGATCAGCCGGAACATCGTGGTTGGTAAGTTTTATTGAATTCACGTTCAGTTTTGGTACTCTTTGATTACGGTGCAGCGCATTCATTCATATCAAGGGTAGTTGTGGAAAATGCGGGTTGCCCACTAAAACCCTTAGAAACCCCCTTCGCGTCGGTTCGCGGGAGGAGAAATGATGGCGAGGCTTAGGCTGTCATGCAACCCTCAACATCGGGAACCATAAATTTCCCAGAGACCTCATAGTATTGGAAACCCGGACCTTGGATGTAATCCTAGGCATGGATTGGTTGACGAAGTTTGAAGGAACATAGACTATGCCCATAAGTCTATTCTGCTCACCACCGGGCGAAGAGGATCAAGTTGTATCGAGCGTAGCGGATGAAGAATCGGTGAATTCCCTCACGGGAGTTGTTCAGGAGGAAGTGCCATGGTGCAAGACTTTCCGATGTTTTCGGAGGAATTACGAGAATGCCACGGACGGGGACATTGAATTTCTGATCGAGTTATTGCCGCACAGCCCCAATATCCAAGAGACCTTATCGGATGCCCCGAATGAGTTGAAAGAGATCAAGGATCAAATTAATGAGTTATTGGAGAAAGGATATATTCGCCAAGCTCATCACCTTGGGGAGCCCAGTTCTTTTGGTAGAGAAGAAGGATGGAAGCTTGAGGATGGTTGTGGATTATCGTGCGTTGAGCGAAGTGACCATCAAGAACAAGTATCCTCTGCCGATGATTAATGATCTGTTTGATCAGCTAGTTGGAGCCAAGGTATTCTCCAAGATCGATCTTGATCGGGTATCATCGATTGAAGATCCGTGAAAAGGATATACCCAAAACAGCATTCACTACGGTATGGTTTATATGAGTATACCGTCATGTCATTTGGATTGACTAATGCTCCTGCATACTTCATGAACTTGATGAACAAGGTATTTATGGAATATCTGGACAAGTTTGTCGTGGTGTTCATCGATGATATCTGATTTTCTCCAAGAGCGAGGAAGAGCATAAGGAACATTTGCGTCTAGTTACGGAGAAACTTGAGAACATCGGTTGTATGCCAAGTTCAGCAAATGTGAATTTTGGCTGAAGGAAGTTGGATTCCTCGGACATGTTATTTCAGGAGAAGGAATAGCAGTTGATCCGCCAAGGTTGAATCAGTCACCGATTGGCCATCACCCACCTCCATCAAGGAGATCCGCAGTTTTCTTGGACTCGCAGGATATTATCGGAGGTTCATTGAGAATTTCTCGAAGATTGCAAAGCCTATGACTAAGCTGTTGAAGAAGGAAGCCAAGTATGTTTGGACCGAGGATTGTGAAGCCAGCTTTCAGGAATTGAAGAAACGTTTGGTCACAGCCCCAGTACTAATTTTGCCGGACATACACAAGGAATACCAGGTTTATTGTGACGCTTCTCGTCAAGGACTCGGAGGAGTACTAATGCAGGAAGGTAAAGTTGTAGCTTATGCCTCCAGACAGCTACGACCTCAAGAGATGAATTATGCCACACATGATTTGGAGTTAGCAGCCGTAGTGCATGCACTCAAGACCTGGAGACATTTCCTCATCGGAAACCGTTGTGATGTTTACACAGATCACAAGAGCTTGAAGTATATTTTCACGTAGAAAGAGTTGAACCTCAGGCAGAGGAGATGGCCAGAGTTAATCAAGGACTATGACATGAGATTGCATTACCACCCAGGTAAAGCTAATGTTGTAGCAGATGCTTTGAGCCGTAAGATCTATGTGAATACTCTGACAGCAGGAGGATTACCCCAGGAGTTAGTCGATGACCTCAGAGATCTCCGTTTGGAGATAGTTCCGAGAGGATATGTGGCAACTCTGGAAGTATAGTCCACTTTGGCCGAAAGGATTCATGAAGCCCAGAAGTCGGACAAGGAAATTGATGAGATAAAGCAAAAGATGAATGAAGGAAAAGCTAAAGGATTTCGTAAGGACGAACACGGAACTATATGGTTCGAGGATCGTATTTATGTGCCCAATGATCCCGAACTCAGAAGCTAATTCTTGAGGCTCATGATTCACCGTACTCGATTCACCCGGTAACGCCAAGATGTACCTGGATTTGAAGGAAAGTTTCGGTGGACGGTATGAAGAAGGATATTGCCGAGTGCGTAGCGATGTCGATGTTTGCCAGCAGTAAAGGCGAACATCGAAGCCAGCGAGGTTACTTCAACCTTTGCCGATTCCCAATTGGAAATGGGAAAAACTTGGAATGGATTTTATCACAGGATTACCGGGACCCGTTCAGGTTATGATTCCATCTGGGTAGTGGTTGATCGTTTGACCAAGGTAGCTCACTTCATTCCGTGAAGACTACCTATACCAGCGCTAAGTTGGCCAAGATATACATGACCGGATCATATATCGCATGGAGTTCGAGGAGTATCGTGTCGATAGAGGAACACAGTTTACCTCAAAGTTTTGGAATCGGTTGCATGAAACTTTGGAGTGCGAGGCTGGAGTTGATATGCTTTTCATCCGCAGCAGATGGATGACCGAGAGAGTCAACCAGATTACGGAGGACATGTTGAGAGCTTGTGTGCTAGACTATGGGTCTAGCTGGGATGATAATTTGCCATCGCGAGTTCTCATACAACAACGATTATCAATCCGATCGAAGATGGCCCTTTCGAAGCTCTATCACGGAAGGAGGTGCGAACACCATTCTTTGTGGGATGGTGTTGGAGATCGATCACTTTTCGGTTCCGATCTTATCGGAGATTCGAAGAAAAGTCAAGCTGATTCGGGACAGACTCAAGATAGCACAATCGAGACGGAAGAGTTATGCGAGACGATGGCGCAAGGAAGTAACTTACGAAGTGGGAGACCGAGCATATCTTCGTGTGTCACCTTCGTGGAATCAAGAGGTTTGGTGTCAAAGGGAAGTTAGCACCCGATTTATTGGCCCTACAAAATCCTCGAGCGTCATGGAGAAGTTGCTTACAAGTTGGAATTGCGGAAGGATTGTCCGGAGTTCATGATGTCTTCCATGTTTCTCGGTGAAGAAGTGTCATGCCGACATGGCGATATTCCATTGAGAGACACGGTGCCCTAGAGGCCATACAGCAGCGGTGATCTGACTTATAAGGAGAAACCGTCCGAATTCTCGAGGCTGCGGCGAGTCACCCGCAGCAAGGTCATCAAGTTTTGCAAGGTGTTGTGGAGTCACCACTCAGAGGAAGAAGCCACACAGAGGCCAAGAAGACCTTCTTGAGACCACCCGCACCTATTTGCTAGCCAACCCGAATCTCGAGGCGAGATTCATCTTAAGGTGGGTAGGTTTGTAACATCCCAAATTTCCTATTTGGAATGTTTTACAATCATAGCTAAGCATCTATGCATTCTGTTTGAATTTGAGTGCCATTTGAAGTTACAGCAGATTTTGAGTTTTGGAAATTGAATTCAAACTTTGGCAAGTGGGAAACATTTCAAAAACTATGCTTGATAAATACTTGAGCAAAAGTATGAGAGGAGCAAACATGACACTCCAAAAATATCAGAGGAAACAATGCCAAAAGTTTTGAATTCAAACTTGAGTTTTATTTGAATTTGGAAAAATGAAATTTTATAAAGTTTGGATTTTGCCTTTGGAAAATGTTCAAATGATAGGAATATTCCCTCATCATTTTGGTATATATATGTCCTATATAAAATATGTATATTTTATAAGTTATCTCTGTTTTGTTTTATTAAAAAATAAATTTTAAAAAACCCCCCAGCGCCAGCCAAAGCATGGCCCAGCCAGCCCGAGGCCACCCACCAACCCGGCCCACCAGGCGGCCCAGAGGCCAGCCCAGTGAGCCATAGCAACGGCCGAGCAACCCCCTCGCCCGAAACCTTTCCGGCTCGGTCGCCCGACCGCGCCACACCCTCTCTCTCTGCAGGCGGACCCCACCCGTCGTCAACCCCTCGCCCACGACTTCGCCCGCGCGCCGCCGATCGCGGATCCCGCGGATCCGGTATTCGATCCTCCCGATTGCCTCCCTCGCCAAGGTGAGACCCCGCCTATATAGCCCCTCCCACCCCATTCTCCCCTCGCCCCTCGCAGAACCCCTCCTCCCTCCTCACGAGCTCGCCGGAGCCCGAGCTCACCTCCGCCGCCATTCACCTCGCCGCCGTCGCCCTAGCCCTCCCCGAGCCTCGTCGACTCCACCAGAACCCCCCTCGTCGCCCCGCACCCGGGACCACTCCGCCGATCTCCCGACGACCGGAGAGGCCAACGACTTTTCATCGAGCCGCCGCCGCCGCCGTCAAGCGCTGGTGAGTCGCGGAGTTACCCTCCCGTCCGATCTATATCGGCGGCTAGGATTAGAACCCCGAAGAATACGCGTTAAATAAAACCCGGTTTTATTTCCGATTCGTTACGGTTTAGCTTAGTTAGGGTTTTATTTATTAGATCGGCCCGATTCAGTTTAACCCTAGGGCCCGTTTAGTTATATTACGCTCAGTGCGTAGGTTAGGCCCATTTAGCCTTTTTCCTTTATTTTCGATTTTCTGTTTTAGCAGAATAGTTCCAGATTTGAAAAATTCATATCTTTTATTCTACTCAATATTTTTGAGTGATTCTTTTTTTGTTGGTTTGCAAATTTCTTATAGTTTCTGTAGAAAATATTATTAGCTATGTTAAAATTATTTATAATTGTTTTAATTTAGTTTTAGTCAGAATAGTAAATCTGTCATAAAATGAGCTAGGAAAATTATTTTTATATGATTCTTTTTGTCCCAACTTTGTTTTGACATTACCTAACCATAGGAATTAATTTGGACATTTTAGGATTAATAAAAAATAGTTTCTAGCAGAATCTTGTTATTCTTAATTAATTAACTAGCTCTGTTTTCCTATTATTTTAATTAGTAAATCAATTTATTTTTCACATGTGATTGATTATTCTAGGTTAGTTTCTGTCACTTTATAGGATGAACTTTTATTTATAATAAATAAAAGTTTTATTTTATTTTTCTTAATAGAATTTGAATTAGGCCTAATAGGAGTTTCATAATAGATTTTAAGTTAATTCTTTTTGCTCCTAATTGCTTAATGCATTCTTTTCTGTTAAGTTAACAAAAACTCATGCTTAGGTTATGTTGAGAAAAATTTTGTTATATAAAACTATTTTTAGTTGTTGCTTGAAGTAGGAAAAAACTTGAGTTGGTTTTTCTTCGAGTTCTCCCTTTGGGTTTTGACTTGTTTGTTTTGGTGTGTTATGATGCAATTGCTATTGTGTTAAGTGATGATATGCTATATGCTTATTGTGATTATTGTTTGTCTCGGTAGAGTTTCCGGAGTGCAAAGCTTGCTACTACGAATCCCTAGCTTACGAGGATCATCAGCAAGGCAAGTCTTTGATCATGCTATTTCCATACCTATGATTTTGTGCATTAGATATTATACCACCCCACCATGCATGCAGTAGTTGAAATTTGAAGTTACAATCTTGAGTAGTATCATGTGGTAGGATGAACCAATCCCCTTGTTACCATGACCCCGGGACGAAGTAGTTTATTTTGCTATGCTCGTAGACGGGTTTTGGTTGAGTGAATTCATAAGTAAGATGTGAGAGTCAATGATGATGACAACCCCATGAACTTCAATGAATCAAGATGGACTTCGGAATTCACTGCTGGGTGGAGGACGGTTGACGGGCACCCTGGAGAACCCAGTGGTTGGCCGGGATGCATGGAGAAGTGCCATGACATCTTGCGGAAAGCTTCACCCAGCCACGAAGAGACGGATGGATGCCCCATTGACCGGAAGCTTACCTGTGCAGCCGCAAGCCATTATGGGCTCTGGCTGGGTCAACCCTAGTAGTGACGCTGGCTGGACGGTACTACGAGATGTAGAAGAACGGTAGGATTGGATGGGTACCGGCAGTAGCCAGAAGAACTCTTTGGAAGACCCTGTTTCATTCGTCTCGTCTTCAAACACCATGAAGTGCGAAGACTTAAAAGGAGGGAATGATTCTTGCGGGTAAAGTGCGCAAACCTCTGCAGAGAAAAGATCTAATCGATTAGCCGTGTCCCCGGTTATGGACAATTTGAGCCTTTGGAACTTGGAAGTATTCGGAAATCTCAACACTAAAACTAATAAATTAATTTGAGGGGGTTATGACTTAATAATTTGGGAATGAGATATTGGTGGGGGAACCATCTCAATAACTACCAACAATTTTGTAGTATTTGCAAGCAAGTCCACTGTAGTAGGAGAAAAATTGGCTTAATGATGAAACTTAGAGCCCCACAGCCAAAATGCATATAGTGTTAGCAACTTTATTATTGTTATTCTCTTTATGACTTGCCAGCTTATTCAAAAAAGCTGACCTACACGGCTGCAACGTCTTATGTTGCAGAGATTTATTCCGATCAGGAGTGAGGCTACGCTCCGCGCTTGGCGATTGCCCTTTGGAGTCGGATGGACTCGCTTTATCTTCTACGCTTCCGCAACATTAGTAGTTTATTTCTCATGAGTTGGCCTTGAGCCGAATTTATTCTCTTGTAATAAAGACTCTATATGAGAATCGTGTGATAAATTCAGGTGTGATTGAACTTTGATTATTTCATCGATGTACTGTGAGTACCAGCATGATCTTGGGATGGTACAGACACAGAGATTTGACCGATTTTGGGTCAGGTCGCTACATCCAGGCTTAATATATTTTTGCAAAATTCCTGCTTGTTTTCCTGCAAGAGACAAAAAGGGATAAACTCGATCTTAAATTTCTTTGCTCTATTAGGGAGGCTTGACTTTTTGAACTACACATGCATGTCCCCAGGTTGAGGTAATTGGGCTTCATCTCCATATGAGCTCGTCTCCTCCTTCCTCTTGGGTTCATAGTCCTCTTCTTCCTCCGTAGTCCAACCACAATGCTCCACATCTCCATAGACCTTAGGATCTGCAAGGTAATCATCCACATAGCTTTATCCTTCCGAATCCTGGCACGACATGTTGCTCTAATCTGCAGCAGGACAACTCAAAACAAGAACAGAGGATAATTACGTGATACAGGGGTCAAAACCTTCGGGAGATTATATAATGATTTTTTACCGACCAAAATACGTATCGTGCAAGAAAACGAAGTCCGGAGAGCACACGAGGTGCCCACGAGGTAGGGGGGCGCACCCAGGGGGTAGGGCGCGCCCTCCACCCTCGTGGAGCCCTCGTGTCCTTCCCGGACTGCTTATTATTTTTTCTATTTTTCTAAATATTCAAAACAGAGAAATATTGCCATAAAAATTGTTTTGGAGTCGGTTTACTTACCGTACCACATACCTATTCCTTTTCGGAGTCTGAAACATTCCGGAAAGTGTCCCTTATGTATTCCTCCGGGGTTACGGTTTCAATAATATTGGTTTCAACATTTATAGGATTACCTGAGATATAATGTTTGATTATTTGACCGTTTACCACCTTCGGATTTGTGCCTTCGAAGTTGTTGATTTTTACGGCACCGGAACGATAGACCTCCTCGATAACGTAAGGGCCTTCCCATAGAGAGAAGTTTTCCTGCAAAAAATCTTAAACGAGAGTTGTATAGCAATACATAATCACCTACATTAAACTCGCGCTTTTGTATTCTTTTGTCATGCCATCTTTTAACCTTTTCTTTAAATAACTTGGCATTCTCATAAGCTTGGGTTCTCCATTCATCAAGTGAGCTGATGTCAAATAACCTTTTCTCACCGGCAAGTTTGAAATCATAATTGAGCTCTTTAATAGCGCAATAAGCCTTATGTTCTAGTTCGAGAGGTAAGTGACATGCTTTTCCATAAACCATTTTATACGGAGACATACCCATAGGATTTTTATATGCAGTTCTATAGGCCCATAATGCATCATCAAGTCTCTTGGACCAATTCTTTCTAGATCTACTAACAGTCTTTTGCAAAATTAATTTGAGCTCTCTATTACTCAATTCTACCTAACCACTAGACTGCGGGTGATAAGGAGATGCAATTCTATGATTAACATCATATTTAGCAAGCATTTTTCGGAAAGCACCATGAATAAAATGTGAACCACCATCAGTCATTAAATATCTAGGGACTCCAAACCTCGGGAAAATAACTTCTTTAAGCATTTTAATAGAAGTGTTGTGATCAGCACTACTAGTTGGAATAGCTTCCACCCACTTAGTAACGTAATTAACAACAACTAACATGTGTGTATATCCATTAGAGGCAGGAAAAGGTCCCATATAATCAAAGCCCCAAACATCGAATGGTTCAATAACAAGTGAATAATTCATAGGCATTTCTTGACGTCTACTAATATTACCAATTCTTTGGCATTCATCACAAGATAAGACAAACTTACGGGCATCCTTGAAGAGAGTAGGCCAATAAAAACCAGATTGCAATACCTTATGTGCAGTTCTATCTCTAGCGTAGTGCCCTCCATAAGCCTCGGAGTGACACTTGCGTAGGATCTGTTCCTGTTCATGCTCAGGTACACAACGTCTAATAAAACCATCCACTCCTTCTTTATAAAGATGTGGGTCATCCCAAAAGTAATGTCTCAAATCATAGAAAAAACTTTTTCTTTTGCTGGTATGTGAAACTAGGCGGTATAAATTTAGCAACAGTGTAATTAGCATAATCATCATACCATGGAGTACTACGAGAGGCATTTATGACATTTAATTGCTCATCAGGAATCAAGAACATTTTCTAACCTAGACAAGTTGTCTGCAACGGGGTTCTCAACTCCCTTTCTATCGACAATATGTAAATCAAATTCTTGTAGCAGAAGAACCCGTCTAATAAGTATAGGTTTAGCATCTTTCTTTTCCATAAGATATTTAATAGCAACATGATCCGTGTGAATAGTTACTTTAGAATCAACAATATAAGGTATGAACTTATCACAAGCAAATACAACTGCTAAGAATTCTTTTTCAGTAGTAGCATAATTTCTTTGAGCATTGTCTAGAGTCTTACTAGCATATTGAATAACATTTAATTTCTTATTGAGTCTTTGCCCTAGAACAGCACCTACAGCATAATCACTAGCATCACACATAATTTCAAAGGGTAAATTCCAATCAGGTGGCTGAACAATAGGTGTAGAGATCAATGCTTTATTAAGTATTTCAAATGCTTCTACACAATCATCATCAAAGACAAATGGTATCTTTTTGTAATAAATTAGTCAGAGGCCGAGAAATTTTTGAGAAGTCCTCAATGAACCTCCTATAAAATCCGGCGTGACCAAGTAAACTTCTTATACCTTTGATGTCCTTGGGACATGGCATCTTTTCAATAGCATCAACCTTGGCTTTATCAACTTCAATACCTCTTTCAGAAACTTTATGCCCCAAGACAATACCTTCATTAACCATAAAGTGGCACTTTTCCCAATCAAGATTGCTCAAGCAATCATCAAAAGAAGATCCATAGATGGAAAAGTCATCCATGAAAACCTCACAAATCTTTTCACAAAAGTCAGAGAATATAGCCATCATGCATCTTTGAAAGGTAGCAGGTGCATTACATAAACCAAAAGGCATGCGTCTATAAGCAAAAGTACCAAAAGGGCAAGTAAAAGTAGTTTTAGATTGATCGTTGGCTGACACTGGTATTTGAGAGAAACCAGAATAACCATCTTGAAAGCAAAAATGTGTATGTTTTAGCATTTGATCGATAAAAGGTAAGGGGTCATGATCTTTCTTAGTAGCTTTATTTAATTTGCGGAAATCAATTACCATCCTATAACCTGTAATAATTCTTTGCGGAATCAATTCATCTTTATCATTAGGAACGATGGTAATACCTCCCTTCTTAGGGACACAATGGACAGGACTTACCCACTGACTATCAGCAATGGGATAAATTATACCTGCCTCAAGGAGCTTTAGTATTTCTTTTCTTACCACTTCTTTCATCTTAG
The DNA here is from genome assembly GCA_021605205.1 of Aegilops longissima. NCBI lineage: Eukaryota > Viridiplantae > Streptophyta > Magnoliopsida > Poales > Poaceae > Aegilops > Aegilops longissima. Next base: position 427,958,177 of record CM038681.1, on the reverse strand, counting down.
GATTCAGCCTTCGTTGATGATCACGAATCGGTTTGGCATCTTCTTCCAAATTTATTTTATGTTGACATAGAGTGGGACTAATGCCCTTAAGATCATCAAGAGATATCCAATAGCAGCACGGTTCTTCTTCAGAGTTTTCAATAGTCTTTCTTCTTCATGCTCTGAAAGATTAGCACTAATAATAATATGATATATCTTTTTCTCATCGAGATAAGCATATTTAAGAGTATTAGGTAAAGGTTTGAGCTCAAACACGGGATCACCCTTGGGTGGAGGAGGATCCCCTTGGATTTCAACAGGCAAATTGTGTTTCAGGATAGGTTCCTGTTTAAAGAATACTTCATCTATTTCTCTTCTTTCATTCATAAACATATCATTTTCATGGTCTAGCAAATATTGTTCTAAAGGATCACTAGGAGGTACGGCAATAGAAGCAAGACCAATAATTTCATCCTTACTAGGCAATTCTTCTTCACGGTGTTGTCTACTAAATTTAGAGAAATTAAACTCATGAGACATATCACCCAAGCCAATAGTAACAACACTCTTTTCGCAGTCTATCCTAGCATTAGCTGTGTTCAAGAAGGGTCTACCAAATATAATGGGACAAAAGCTATCTTGTGGGGAACCAAGAACAAGAAAATCAGCAGGGTATTTAGTTTTCCCACACAAGACTTCAACATCTCTAACAATCCCAATGGGTGATATTGTATCTCTATTATCAAGGTTGATGGTAACATCAATACCTTCTATCTAAGCAGGTGCAATTTCATGCATAATTTCTTTGTATAAGTCATGAGGTATAGCACTAGCACTAGCACCCATATCACATAAGCCATGATACCAATGATCTGCTATTTTAACATAAATAACAGGCATGCCTACCACAGGTCTATGTTTATCTTTAGCACAAGGTTTGGCAATTCTAGCAGTTTCACCGCAGAAATAAATAACATGCCCATCAATATTATCAGCCAAGAGATCTTTAACAATAGCAATATTAGGTTAAACTTTAACTTGCTCAGGAGGTGTATAAGTTCTAATATTGCTTTTACGAACCGTAGTTGAAGCTTTAGCATGATCCTTTATCCTAACAGGAAAAGGTGGTTTCTCAGCATAAGAAGTAGGAACAATAGGATCATTATAAGTGATAGCCTTTTCTTCAACTTTAATAGGTACAACTACTTTTACTTCTATGGGAGGATGATATTTAAACCACTTCTTCTTGGGGAGATCAACATAAGTAGCAAAGGATTCACAGAAAGAAGCTACTATCTCAGAGTCATGTCCATATTTAGTGCTAAATTTACAGAAAACATCGGTATCCGTAAAAGATTTAACACAATCAAACTTAGGTGTTATACCTGACTCCTTACCTTCGTCAAGATCCCAATCTTCAGAGTTGCGTTTAATTCTATCCAATAAATTCCATTTGAATTCAATAGTCTTCATCATAAAAGAGCCAGCACAAGAAGTATCGAGCATGGATTGATTATTACGAGAAAGCCGAGCATAAAAACTTTGAAGAATTATTTCTCTTGAGAGCTCATGATTGGGCCATGAATATAACATTAATTTAAGCCTCCCCCAAGCTTGAGCGATGCTTTCTCCTTCGCGAGGCCAAAAATTATATATATAATTGCGATCACGATGAACAAGATGCATAGGATAAAATTTCTGATGAAATTCCAATTTCAATCGTTTATAGTTCCATGATCTCGTATCATCACATAGCCTATACCATGTCGATGCATCTCCCTTCAAAGATAAAGGGAAGACCTTCCTCTTAAACAACATCATCGGGTATACCTGCAAGCTTAAATAATTCACAAACTTCATCCACATATATTAGGTGCTCATCATGATGCTTTGTTCCATCTCCTACAAAAGGATTAGCTAGCAGTTTTTCTAACATACCCGAAGGAACTTCAAAGGGAACATTATCATTTTCAGTAGGTTCAGTGGTTGAGGAGCAACTCTTTGCTCTCTGGTCGGGTGAAGATACCTCGAACAAGCCCCTCGAGGATTACTTTCCATAGTAACAAGTGACGATGAAATTTTAGCACAGTATATAAATTTTCCTTACCAAATTCCACCTACCAAAGGCGCTTCACTCCCGGCAATGGCGCCGGAAAAGAGTCTTGATGACCCACAAGTATAGGGGATCTATCATAGTCCTTTCAATAAGTAAGAGTGTCGAACCCAACGAGGAGCGAAGGAAATGATAAGCGGTTTTCAGCAAGGTATTCTCTGCAAGCCTTTGAAATAATAGGTAACAGATAGTTTTGTGATAGGATAATTTGTAACGACCAACAAGTAACAAAAGTAAATAAAGTGCAGCAAGGTGGCCCAATCCTTTTTGTAGCAAAGGACAAGCCTGGACAAACTCTTATATAGAGAAAATCGCTCCCGAGGACACATGGGAATTATCGTCAAGCTAGTTTTCATCACGTTCATATGATTCGCGTTCGGTACTTTGATAATTTGATATGTGGGTGGACCGGTGCTTGGGTGCTGTTCTTACTTGAACAAGCATCCCACTTATGATTAACCTCTATTGCAAGCATCCGCAACTACAACAAAAGTATTAAGGCAAACCTAACCATAGCATGAAACATATGGATCCAAATCAGCCCCTTACGAAGCAACGCATAAACTAGGGTTTAAGCTTCTGTCACTCTAGCAACCCATCATATACTTATTACTTCCCAACGCCTTCCTCTAGGCCCAAATAATGGTGAAGTGTTATGTAGTCGACGTTCACATAACCCCACTAGAGGATAGACAACATACATCTCATCAAAATATCGAACGAATACCAAATTCACATGACTACTAATAGCAAGACTTCTCCCATGTCCTCAGGAACAAACGTAACTACTCACAAAGCATATTCATGTTCATAATCAGAGGGGTATTAATAGGCATATAGGATCTGAACATATGATCTTCCACCAAATAAACCAACTAGCATCAACTACAAGGAGTAATCAACACTACTAGCAACCTACTAGTACCAATCCCGGACTTGGAGACAAGAATTGGATACAAGAGATGAACTAGGGTTTTGAGAGGAGATGGTGTTGGTGAAGATGTTGATGGAGATTGCCCTCTCCCGATGATAGGAGCATTGGTGATGACGATGGCGATGATTTCCCCCTCCCGGAGGGAAGTGTCCCCGGCAGAACAGCTCTGCCGAAGCCCTAGATTGGTTCCGCCTCGTGGCGGCGGAGTCTCCTCTCGAAAGGTTGCTTATGATTTTGTCCTCGACCAAAGACTTCATATAGTAGAAGATGGCCACCGGAGAGCCAACAGGGGGGCCACGAGGCAGGGGGCGCGCCCAGGGGGGTAGGGCGCGCCCCCACCCTCGTGGCCAGTTGGGGCCCCCTCTGACGTACTTCTTCCGCTCAATATTTTTTATTATTTATAAAAATAACTTTCGTGGAGTTTCAGGACTTTTGGAGTTGTGCAGAATAGGTCTCTGATACGTCTCCAACGTATCTATAATTTTTGATTGCTCCATGCTATATTATCTACTATTTTGGACAATATTGGGCTTTATTTTCCACTTCTATATTATTTTTGGGACTAACCTATTAACCGGAGGCCCAGCCCAGAATTGCTGTTTTTTGCCTATTTCAGAGTATCGAAGAAAAGGAATATCAAACGGAGTCCAAACGGAATGAAACCTTTGGGAACGTGATTTTCTCACCGAACATGATCCATGAGACTTGGACCCTAAGTCAAGGAAGCTTCGAGGAGGGCACGAGGTAGGGGGCGCGCCCTCCACCTTCGTGGGGCCCATGTTGCTCCACCGACGTACTTCTTCCTCCTATATATACCTCGTGCCCCCAAGCGATCGAGCAGGGCCAAAACCTAATTCCACCGCCGCAACCTTCTACACCCACGAGATCCCATCTTGGGGCCTGTTAGGAGCTCCGCGGAGGGGGCATCCACCATGGAGGCTTCTACATCATCACCATAGCCCCTCCGATGAAGTGTGAGTAGTTTACCTCAGACCTTCGGGTCCATAGTTAGTAGCCAGATGGCTTCTTCTCTCTTTTTGGATCTCAATACAATGTTCTCCCCCTCTCTCATGGAGATCTATTCAATGTAATCTTCTTTTTGCGGTGTGTTTGTTGAGACCGATGAATTGTGGGTTTATGATCAAGATTATCTATGAAATATATTTGAATCTTCTCTGAATTCTTTTATGTATGATTGGTTATCTTTGCAAGTCCCTTCGAATTATCAGTTTGGTTTGGCCAACTAGACTGGTTTTTCTTGCAATGGGAGAAGTGCTTAGTTTTGGGTTCAATCTTGCGGTGTCCTTTCCCAGTGACAGTAGGGGCAGCATGGCACGTATTGTATTGTTGCCATCGAGGATAACAAGATGGGGTTTTTATCATATTGCATGAATTTATCCCTCTACATCATGTCATCTTGCTTAAGGCGTTACTCTGTTTTCATGGACTTAATACTCTAGATGCATGCTAGATAGCGGTCGATGAGTGGAGTAATAGTAGTAGATGGAGGCAGGAATCGGTCTACTTGTCTCGGACGTGATGCCTATATACATGATCATACCTTGATATTCTCATAACTATGCTCAATTTTGTCAATTGCTCAACAGTAATTCGTTCACCCACCATAAAATACTTATGCCCTTGAGAGAAGCCACTAGTGAAACCTATGGCCCCTGGGTCTATCTTCATCATATTAATCTTCCAACACTTTGCTATTACCTTTGCTTTTTTACTTTGCTTTTATTTTACTTTGCATCTTTATCATAAAAATACCAAAAATATTATCTATCATCTCTATCAGATCTCACTCTTGTAAGTGACCGTGAAGGGATTGACAACCCCTTATCGCGTTGGTTGCGAGGAGTTATTTGTTTTGTGCAGGTACAAGGGACTCGCGCGTAGCTTCCTACTGGATTGATACCTTGGTTCTCAAAAACTGAGGGAAATACTTACGCTAATTCGCTACATCATCCTTTCCTCTTCAAGGAAATCCAATGCAGTGCTCAAGAGGTAGCAAGAAGAATTTCTACGCAAAAGTCAACATACCAAGTACCCATCACAATCCCTTATCTCCCGATTTACATTATTTGCCATTTGCCTCTCGTTTTCCTCTCCCCCACTTCACCCTTGCCATTTTATTCGCCCTCTCTTTTCCGTTTGCCTCTTTTTTGCTTGCTTTTTGTTTGCTCGTGTGTTGGATTGCTTGCTTGTCATGATGGCTCAAGATAATACCAAATTATGTGACTTTACCAATACCAACAATAATGGTTTCCTTAGCACTCCGATTGCTCCTCTTACCAATACTGAATCTTGTGAAATCAATGCTGCTTTGTTGAATCTTGTCATGAAAGCCCAATTCGCCGGCCTTCCGAGTGAAGATGCCTCTACTCATCTAAATAGCTTCGTTGATTTGTGTGATATGCAAAAGAAGAAGGATGTTGATAATGATATTGTTAAATTGAATCTATTTCCTTTTTCGATTAGAGATCGTGCTAAAGCTTGGTTTTCGTCTTTGCCTAAAAATAGTATTGATTCTTGGAACAAGTGCACATATGCTTCTATCTCTAAGTATTTTCCTCCCGCTAAGATCAGCTCTCTTAGAAATGATATTATGAATTTTAAGAAACTTGATCATGAACATGTTGCACAAGCTTGGGAGAGTATGAAATTAATGATACGTAATTGCCCTACTCATGGTTTGAATTTGTGGATGATTATACAAAAATTTTATGCCGGATTGAATTTTGCTTCTAGAAATCTTCTAGATTCGGCTGCGGGAGGCAATTTTATGGAAATCACTTTAGGAGAAGCTACTAAACTCCTAGATAATACTATGGTTAATTATTCTCAATGGCACACTGAAAGATCTACTAATAAAAAAGTGCATGCGGTAGAAGAAATTAATGTTTTGAGTGGAAAGATGGATGAACTTATGAAATTATTTGCTACTAAGAGTGTTTCTTCTGATCCTAATGATATGCCTTTGTCTACTTTGATTGAGAATAATAATGAATCTATGGATGTGAATTTTGTTGGTAGGAATAATTTTGGTAACAATGCGTATAGAGGAAACTTTAATCCTAGGCCTTATCCTAGTAATTCCTCAAATAATTATGGAAATTCCTACAACAACTCTTATGGAAATTTTAATAAGATGCCCTCTGAATTTGAGACTAGTGTTAAAGAGTTTATGAATTCGCAAAAGAATTTCAATGCTTTGCTTGAAGAGAAATTACTTAAAGTTGATGAATTGGCTAGGAACGTTGATAGAATTTCTCTTGATGTCGATTCATTAAAGCTTAGATCTATTCCTCCTAAGCATGATATCAATGAGTCTCTCAAATCCATGAGAATTTCCATTGATGAGTGCAAAGAAAGAACCGCTAGGATGTGTGCTACGAAAGATGCCTTTATTAAAGCGTGTTCTTCTAGTTCCTATGAAAATAAAGATGAAGATCTAAAAGTTATTGATGTGTCCCCTATTAAATCTTTGTTTTTCAATATGAATATTGATAATGATGGGTCTTAATATGATCCACCCTTACCTTGAAGGCGTTCCAAAAATACAGAGTTTGTAGATCTTGATTCTAAAATTGATAAAAGTGGGATTGAAGAAATCAAAACCCTAGATGTTGCTAAACCCACTATTTTGGATTTCAAGGAATTTAATTATGAAAGTTGCTCTTTAATTGATTGTATTTCCTTGTTGCAATCCGTGCTAAATTCTCCTCACGCTTATAGTCAAAATAAAGCGTTTACTAAACATATCGTTGATGCCTTGATGCAATCTTATGAAGAAAAGGTTGAGTTGGAAGTTTCTATCCCTAGAAAACTTTATGATGAGTGGAAACCAACTATTAAAATTAAGGTTAAGGATCATGTGTTTTATGCTTTATGTGATTTGGGTGCTAGTGTTTCCACTATTCCCAAAACTTAGTGCGATTTGCTAGATTTCCGCGATTTTGATGATTGCTCTCTAAACTTGCACCTTGCAGATTCCACTATTAAGAAACCTATGGGAAGAATTAATGATGTTATTATTGTTGCAAATAGTAATTATGTGCCCATAGATTTTATCGTTCTTGATATAGATTGCAATCCTTCATGTCCTGTTATCCTTGGTAGACCTTTCCTTAGAACGATTGGTGCAATTATTGATATGAAGGAAGGGAATATTAGATTCCAATTTCCATTAAAGAAAGATATGGAACACTTCCCTAGGAAGAAAATAAAATTACCATATGAATCTATCATGAGAGCACTTATGGATTGCCTACCAAAGATGGCAATACCTAGATCTATCCTTGCTTTTATGCCTAGCTAGGGGCGTTAAACGATAGCGCTTGTTGGGAGGCAACCCAATTTTATTTTTAGTTTTTTTGCTTTTGCTTCTTTTTAGGAATAAATATTTGTTCTAGCCTCTGGTTAGATGTGTTTTTATGTTTTAATTAATGTTTGTGCCAAGTTAAACCTATAGGATCTTCTTGGATGATAGTTATTTGATCTTGCTGTAATTTCCAGAAACTTTCTGTTCACGAAAACAATTGTTAAAAATCACCAGAACGTGATAAAATAGTGATTCCAGTTGCTGCTGATCAATAAACAAATTTATTAGGTCTTAGAATTTTGGCTGATTTTTTTGAGTACCATAAGTTTGCGTTAGTTACAGATTACTACAGACTGTTCCATTTTTGACAGATTCTGTTTGTCGTGTGTTGTTTGCTTATTTTGATGAATCTATGGCTAGTAAAATAGTTTATAAACCATATAGAAGTTGTAATAGAGTAGGTTTAACACCAATATAAATAAATAATGAGTTAATTAAAGTACCTTGAAGTGGTCTTTTGTTTTCTTTCGCTAACGGAGCTCACGAGATTTCTGTTGAGTTTTGTGTTGTGAAGTTTTCAAGTTTTGGGTGAAAGATATTTGGTGGATTATGGAACAAGGAGTGGTAAGAGCCTAAGCTTGGGGATGCCCATGGCACCCCAAGATAATCTAAGGACACCAAAAAGTCAAAGCTTGGGGATGCCCCGGAAGGCATCCCCTCTTTCGTCTACTTCCATTGGTAACTTTACTTGGAGCTATATTTTTATTCACCACATGATATGTGTTTTGCTTGGAGCGTCTTGTATGATTTGAGTCTTTTATTTTTAGTTTACCACAATCATCCTTTCTGTACACACCTTTTGAGAGAGCCATACTTGATTTGGAAATTATTAGAATACTCTTTGTGCTTCAATTATATCCTTTGAGTTATATAGTTTTGCTCTAGTACTTCACATATCTTTTAGAGCACGGTGGTGGATTTGTTTTATAGAAACTATTGATCTCTCATGCTTCACTTAGATTATTTTGAGAGTTTTAAATAGCATGGTAATTTGCTTAAATAATCCTAATATGCTAGGTATTTAAAATAGTAAAAACTTTCTTATGAGTGTGTTGAATGCTAAGAGAAGTTTGATGCTTGATGATTGTTTTGAGATATGGAGGTAATAATATTAAAGTCGTGCTAGTTGAGTAGTTGTGAATTTGAGAAATGCTTGTGTTGAAGTTTGCAAGTACCATAGCATGCACGTATGGTAAACGTTATGTAACAAATTTGAAACATGAGGTTTTCTTTGATTGTCCTCATGAGTGGCGGTCGGGGACGAGCGATGGTCTTTTCCTACCAATGTAACACCCTGGATGTAAACTTCCCCTTTTTGGGCAATATATCAATTTGACCTCATCCAGTTCTTGTGGGTTCTTGTCATGCTTGGCCTCTTTGGTTTGGTTATGTTGGGTTTTTCTCTTTTCTTGTTTTGCTCCTTTTGCCTTATTGCATTTGTGCCTTTTGTCATATTGCTTTCCTCCTTATCATGTGATTGTGGTGTTCCTTACATGTCATATGGTTGTGGTTTTCCCTTGCATGTCATGTGGTTGCATATGCCTTCCTCACTTGCATTACCATCTCCTCCTTCCCTCTACTTCTTTCCTTTTCAAATGCCATATATTTCCTTTCCTAATTAATGTTCATCTTCTCCCTAAAAATCTTGCTTGTTGCACAAAAACTCCCTGCCAAATAATCTCCTCATTTGAAGTTGTTATGGTCAGGTTCAAAAATGGCACAAGTTTGAAATATTTTCAAACTTGCATTATTTTTCTACCTTTAAAAATGTCCATTTCAATTTATTTAAATAGAGGAGAATTCCAGGAGTGTGGGGATATTTTCTTTTCACTAAAAATCTTTTCTTTTCTTTCTGCACTTTCTTTTCTCTCCCTTTTTATTTTTTAAAAAGGAAAAGAGAGAAGGGGGCAGCAGCAGCAGTGGCAGCCCATCCACTCCTCCCCACCTGGGCCCCGGCCTCCCCGAGCCGGCCCAGCTCCCCAGCAGCCCCGCAGCCCAGAGAGGAGCGCCAGCCCGCTCGCTCTCTCCTCCTGCCTTCGCGCACCCACAGCTCCCCTTACCCACGCTGGAGTCCGTCCACGTGGCAGCGCCGGCCCCGCCTGGCAGCGAGCGCCCGGTGCTCCTCACCCACCTTTCCCCCTCCTCTCGCAGCGCCATGGGGACCCCGAGCACGGAGAGCACGAGCTCGGCCGCGTCGCCCTAGCCCTCTACTTATCCCCTCTCCTCATCAGACCGCACCCTAGGGTTCCCCTCTCCCTCTCGCCGCCGCCGCCAGGTGAGAAAACCCCCAAGTTCGCCGCCCCGCTCGGTCCCGAGCGCAGCTGGGAGCCCGTCTCCATCGCCGGCGTGCTCTCCGGCCACCCCATCCAGCCGCACCTTGTCCGTCGCCTTCCTCGTCGTCGACTACGTCCACGACGTCGACTACGGGGGCCCGGATCGCCAAGTCCGACGACGCCCTGTACCTGTCTTCCTCTCGGTCAGGTTCCCGGCGAATCTTCAGAGCTCGACCTCGTCGCCGTCAGCCCGTCTTCGTCGCCGATTCCGTGTCCTAGGGTAAGGAGGTATAACCCCCTTCCTCCCTGCTCCTTCTTGCCGTCGTTAGATCCCCGTAGAGTAGGGTCCGATCCATGTTCGTGTCGCGCTCGCCGTGCTCCGGCGTGCTCGTAGTAGTGGGTTCCGGTTTGTTTTGGCGCGCGTAGATGCCACGATTTCCCTCGGGTTTTGCCCCTTCTCGAGTTCGTGGTGCCCCTCGTGCACACCCAGCCTTGTCCGAGGGCGCAGAGCCCCTGTAGCCGCCGTTGCTTCGCCGGCGTCGCCGTGTTCTTCTCTGTTTTTAGTTCAGGCCTGTTAGTTGGGTCAAGTGCGCTAGCGTCCTGGTTCCTACCAGATCCCCTACCCTAGCCGAGCTGGTCGACTCCCCGCTCTCCCACCGCGGCGACCTGGGTTCGAACCCCAGGCGCGCCACTCCCCCCTTTTTATTTTGCTGTTTTTCACGCTCCTCCGCTTCGGCTCTGCAGCAGCAGTAGTTAAGGACCCGAGCCCTTTTTCTGTCAGTCTCCGCGCGCTAGCCCAGTGGTAGCAGGTGCGGGATTCCACCGGGGAGACCCGGGTTCGAATCCCCCCTGGGGCTCTTTTTCTTCCCCCCTTTTAAACCTGTTTCACCCCTGTCTCTATGACAGTGGGGCCATGCTGTCAGCCTCTCAGCACCCTCCTCCATGCATATTTTTTTTCCCTTTCCATTTCCAGCACTGTATCATTTCTGTTTTAGGCAAGTCCAAATCTGGACATTTCCAAATCTGGAAATTGCCAATTCTGTCAACTTCCTTTTTAGGCAGGTTTTAACTTATTGTTTTTGTGATGATTTTTCTACTGCAACCCTAACATATTATATATGTTTTTGGGGTAGAAAAATCCCACCAACTCAGTGGTGGCATTAGTTTTTGCATTTGGGCAAGTTTATGTTCATGTTTTTTTTGCATCATGGTTAGGTGTTGTTTTCTTTGGGCATATTTACTTGAATCATGCTATGAGGTAGTTTGCACCCATGCATGGCTTTGTTTCTTCATGCTGTTATCGTAGGTTTCTCACCATTCTTGTTGTGCCCGTCATATCCAACCCGTGCATCCGTTTCCGGTGATCTCTATATCGATTTCTACCGAAATCATCTCATCTTTCCGATGGCATGCTTGGTTTGCCAAGATGATGCCTGGTTTTCCATTTACCTTCCGGAGTGCACTTACGCTTTGCTTATCACATCATGCATTTCATGTCATGTTGCATCATGTTGATTGTGCATTGCACCGTGATTTATTGTGGTTCCTTGTTTGTGTTGTTGTTTTGGGTAGAGCCGGGAGACGAGAACGCTTACGAGGAACCTGTTGAGAACGTTTTCGAGGATCAGGCTTTCGACAACTCTGAGAACATTGCAGGCAAGATGATCATACCCTCGAAATCACTTCTATCTTTGCTATGCTAGTTGCTCGCTCTTTTGCTATGCCTATGCTGCGATGCCTACCACTTGCTATGTCATGCCACCCATATTGCCATGTCAGCCCCTAACCATCCTTTCCTAGCAAACCGTTGTTTGGCTATGTTACCGCTTCGCTCAGCCCCTCTTATAGCGTTGTTAGTTGCAGGTGAAGCTGAAAGTTGTTCCTTGTTGGAACATGGAGTGTTGTTCCTCTTTGGAACATGTTTTACTTGTTGGGGATATCACAATATATATATATCTGCTATGTTTAACACATCTATATACTTGGTAAAGGGTGGAAGGCTCGGCCTTTTGCCTGGTGTTTTGTTCCACTCTTGCCACCCTAGTTTCCGTCATACCGGTGTTATGTTCCTTGATTTTGCGTTCCTTACACGGTTGGGTGATTTATGGGACCCCCTTGACAGTTCGCTTTGAATAAGACTCGTCCAGCAAGGCCCAACTTTGGTTTTACCATTTGCCACCTAAGCCTTTCCCCGGGTTTTCATGAGCCCGAGGGTCATCTTATTTTAACCCCCGGCCAATGCTCCTCGAGTGTTGGTCCAAACTAGAGCCACTTGCGGTGCCACCACAGGCAACTTGGGGCATCTTCGGTTGCCGTCGTCTGCTCATCCGGATGTGCCACGAGAACGAGATATGTGCAGCTCCTATCGGGATTTGTCGGCACAATCGGGCGGCTTTGCTGGTCTTGTTTTATTGTCATCGAAATGTCTTGTAGTCCGGGATTCCGAGATTGATCGGGTCTTCCCGGTAGAAGGAATAATCCTTCGTTGACCGTGAGAGCTTATAATGGGCTAAGTTGGGACACCCCTGCAGGGTAATATCTTTCGAAAGCCGTGCCCGCGGTTATGAGGCAGATGGGAATTTGTTAATGTCCGGTTGTAGAAAACCTAAAGTTGACCTCAAATAATAATACACATCAACCGCGTGTGTTACCGTGATGGTCTCTTCTCGGCGGAGTCCGGGAAGTGAACACGGTGTTGGAGTTATGTCTGACGTAAGTAGTTCAGGATCACTTCTTGATCGCTACTAGCTTCACGACCGTGCTTTGCTTCTCTTCTCGCTCTCTTTTGCGATGTAGCCACCATATATGCTAGTCGCTTGCTGCAGCTCCACTTTAATACTATGTCCTCCCTAAAGCTTAAATAGTCTTGATCTCGCGGGTGTGAGATTGCTGAGTCCCCGTGACTCACAGATACTTCCAACACAGTTGCAGGTTCCGATGAGGCCAGTGCAGATGATTCCACCGAGCTCAAGTGGGAGTTCGACGAGGAACGTGGTCGTTACTATGTGTCGTTTCCAGATGATCAGTAGTGGTGCCCAGTTGGGATGATTCGGGGATCTGTGTTAGCATTTGGGGTATCTTCTTTTATTCTGGTTCCGTAGTCGGACCTTGCGTGTACTCTGAATGATGTATGTTTAACTTATGTACTGTGTGAAGTGGCGACTGTAAGCCAATTATGTATCTTTTTCCCTTCATTATTACATGGGTTGTGTGAAGATTACCTCACTTGCGACATTGCTTTCAATGCGGTTATGCCTCTAAGTCGTGCCTCGACACGTGGGAGATATAGCCGCATCGGGGGCGTTACAAGTTGGTAATCAGAGCCTTCCCCGACTTAGGAGCCCCCTACTAGATTGTTTGCTGACGTTGTTGAGTCTAGGATGGAAAAATGTTTTGAGTCTTAGGATTATATATATCGGAGAGTAGGATTCTTTTTACTCCTCGGTCCTTCATCGCTCTGTGAGGTCTCCTGACGTAGAGTTTTGACTCTTCTCTCCTCAAATTTCACTAAAATTTTTTTAGGATCACGTGGGTATCTTGGAATCGTTCCGATGGTTTTGTGACGAGAACATTGTTCTTGGTGCCTCCTGACATTTAGGGGTTGTGGCGGTGTCCCGGGAGTTGAGCTCCGAGGTGTTGTCGTCACAATTTTATCGTTGCGATTCTGGAATACCTGAGTTTTACCGACATCGAAATCTCTTTTGTACAGTTGTTGGTGAGATAACCTCGATAGCCCAAGATCTTGTGGAGTCTTGGGAGTATTGCCATGACTTGTATAACGGATGTTTTTCAAGGTCGAGGTACACGATTTCGAGGATTTCTTGGTTATGTGTTGACGGATGGATACAATTGGATCTAGGTATTGTTAGTTTGGGTGATATATTTTGTGTCCCTGTATCCCCAACACCAGATTGCATAACCGAAAGTTTGGGAGTTTATAGGTGGAATTCTAGTAGCTTACGGGATATTCTTTCCGACGGATGTATGATTTGAGATTGGGGTTCAAAGTTTAGTGGTCCGCTCATTCACGGTCGATTCTGATTGGTCGCGAGACGCCTTAAAGAATCCTTGGCTATGCTGATTCGGGACGTCTTGTTAGTCATTCGTGACGTCCGCTATATCGTCGTGCCGTGTGAGCCCCACCACGAACACTTTGGGCGTAAATCTCTATCATGTGTTTGTTCCGGCTCATTCTTGAAGCCAACCTTTTGTTTTCAATTGTGATGTTTGATTTGTTTCTAAGACAGTTGTTGTTTCCATATCCTTTATCTAAGTGGCTTCTCACCTTACTGGACGTGTGATGAGTAACTTTGGAATTCATTCGTTCATTCTTGTTCGAATGTTTATTGTGAAGACTATATGTTGCAATTTCTATCCGTTGATTCTACTTATCATTTGTCTATCAAAGGACTAACGGATGTCACCCTCTTCAGATGGCTCCGCCAACGCTGCGTCGAATCCGGATCGCAATGATGGGGATCACCGAATCCTCCACCTCCACCTCCACCTCCGCCTCCGGAGGCCCGGCAAGCTATTATGGCAGCCACCAATGCCAATGCTCGATGATTTTGCATCTCTTGCAAGAACGTGCTCAGGGGCAAGGCAATCAAGGCAATCAAGGCAATCAAGGTCAAGGCAACAATCAGCCACACTTTGCTACTCTCGATCGGTTTCTCGCTAATCACCAAGTCTTTCGGTTTACGTGTTGAGGCAACAGACGGTGACGATTGGTTAGTGGATATCTGCAAGCACTTTGACTGTAGCAATGTCAGACCTGAGGACTTTGTCAAGTTTGCATCGTTTCAACTCAAGGATCAAGCTGCTGAGTGGTTCCAGCAATACAAAGATTCCAGAGGAGGTCGTGTCATTACATGGGATGAGTTCCGCCAGATTTCGAGCTCATCACATTCGAAGAGTGTTGTTGAGAGCAAGCGTGAGGAGTTCCGCAATCTCAAGCAAGGCACCTTGTCTGTCTATCAATACAATATCCAGTTCCAGAAGCTCGCTCGTTTTGCTAAGCAAGATGTACCTGATGAAAGGAGTATGATCTATCAGTTCAGGGGCGGTCCGAGAGAGATCTGCAATTACCTCTTGTGCTGTTTGAGCGGATAAGTATGATGATTTCTACAACATGGCACTCAAGCAAGAAGCAGCACAACTCAAATGCGAGGCTTCTAAGAAGAGAATCAGGGATGCAGTTCAGTCCTCCTCGTCCTCTCAAGTGGCAGCCAAGCAGCGAAGTTTTATCTGCCCCTCCTCCGTTCCGTCGGCCTTACCAAAGAAGAACTCAGTGGCCGTGGATCTTCCCACCCACCCAACCCAAGCTATCAGAACAAGTCTAATTCTCAAGCTCCAAGGTCAAGTGCTCCTTACCACCGTCCGCTCTCTGAGGTCACTTGCAACAAGTGTCAGCAGAAGGGTCACTATGCGAACAAGTGCTTCAACCAGAGGCGCCTTCCGCCTCCTCCTCCTGTGAAATCTTCCAAAGAATGCGTTGGTCAAGCATAATCCCAAGTATGCCAAGGTCAATATGATGAATGCAGCTCAGGCAGAGGATTCTTCAGATGTGCTAATGGGTAATCTCTCAGTTAATGATATTCCTGCTAAAGTCTTATTTGATACTGGTGCATCGCTTTCTTTCATTTCGAGACCTTTTGTTGCCAAGCATGAATTTGTGACAGAAGAAATTCCTATTCCATTGAAGATCATATCCCCGGGTAAACAGATGACTTCTCGAGTGTTGGTTCCCAATGTCTCTATCAAGATGGGCGATTATAGATTTCTTTCTAAACCGGTGGTTCTTGGCGACTCGGATATTGATCTTATTCTCGGGATGGACTGGCTTTATCAGCACAAAGCTCAGCTTGATTGTGCTGCCAGGGAAATTCAATTGACTCATTCTTCTAATGATGTGATCATCTATGCCTCTCGTGATGAAACTATTCGGTTGTTTTCTCTCAATGAGAAAGGCGAATTGAATGCCATCTCTCAGATTCCAGTCGTTTGTGAGTACCAAGATGTCTTTCCAGAAGAGCTTCCGGGTATGCCTCCTCATCGGCCAGTCGAGTTCGTTATCGATCTTGAGCCGCATCGAACCCGCTTGCAAGCGTCCATACAAGCTTGGACCTGATGAGTGAGGGAATTGAAGAAGCAGCTCGATGAACAAGAGCGTCTGGTTTGATCGCACCGAGTTCATCTCCTTGGGGTTGTGGTGTTCTTTTGTCCGGAAGAAGGATGGCACGGACCGACTTTGCGTCGATTACCGTCCATTGAATAAGAAGACAATCAAGAACAAGTATCCACTTCCCAACATCAATGAGCTTTTCGAGCAACTCAAAGGTGCTACGGTGTTCTCTAAGCTTGACCTCCGTGTGGGGTATCATCGATTCGCATTCGTGAACAAGATATTCCCAAGACAGATTCGAACAAGTTTTGGTTCTTATGAATATACTGTCATGTCTTTCGCCTCGTCAATGCTCCTCCAACTTTCTCTCGGATGATGAACTTCATATTCAATCCTTACACCAATGAATTCGTCTTGGTCTATCTTGATGATATCTTGGTCTTCTCCAAGAATAAGAAGGATCATGCCAAACATTTGCGATTGGTGCTAGACAAGCTCGAGAGTACCAATTCTATGCTAAGTTCTCCAAATGTGAATTCTGGCTTGATGAAGTGCTTTATCTTGGTCATATCATCTCTGCCAAGGGCATCATTGTTGATCCCGAGAAGGTGTCCGCAATTGTGAATTGGGAACCTCCTCGAATGTCAAGCAGCTCATGCAGCTTTCTTGGTCTTGCAAGCTATTGTCAAGATTCGTTGAGAACTTCTCCAAGATTGCAAAGCCTCTTTCCAACCTCCTCCGAAGAATGTGAAGTATGTCGGTCTCCCGAGTGTGGCGTTGCTTTCAATACTCTCAAAGAGAAACTCGTCACAGCTCCTGCTCGACTCCTCTGATGAATCCAAGCCTTATGAAGTTTTCTCGTGTTGCTTCTCTTCAAGGTCTCGGTCTGTGTTAATGCAAGAGAAGAGAGTTGTGGCCTATACCTCTCGCCATTGAAGCCCAACGAGAAGAACTACCCCACTCACGATCTTGAGTTGGCGGCGTTGTCCATGCTTTGATTACTTGGAGACATCTCTTGTTGGGAAGGAAAGTGGACATTTTCACCGATCACAAGAGTCTCAAGTACATCTTCACTCAGCCTAACCTCAACCTCGTGCAGACTCGATGGGTCGAAATGATTCAAGAGTACAACCCAAGTATTGAGTATACTCCGGCAAAGCCAACGTCATTGCAGATGCTTTGAGCAGAAAGCTTCTCGCAATGCCTAATCCTCAAGCCCTTTCACCGGATCTCTGTGAATCTTTCCATAAGCTGAATCTTCAAGTTGTTCCTCAAGGCTTTCTTGCCAACCTCATAGTCTCTCCTACTTTGGAAGATCAGATTCGTGAGGCTCAACTTCTGGATACCATGGTGAAGAAAGTGAAACGTGGTATCGACAAGGGCATTCCCAAGTACAAGTGCTTCCATGTTGATGACAAAGACACTCTGTTCTTTGAGGACCGGATTGTGGTTCCTAAGGGTGATCTGAGAAAAGTCATTATGAACGAGGCTCACAATTCGCTTCTATCCATTCATCCTGGAAGTACGAAGATGTACCATGACCTCAAGCAGTCATATTGGTGGACTCGAATGAAGCGAGAAATTGCTCAATTCGTGAATGAGTGTGATGTCTGCAGAAGAGTGAAAGGAACACCAAAGACCAGCTGGTCTCCTTCAACCTCTTGCTATTCCTGAATGGAAGTTTGATCATATTGAAATGGACTTCGTGGATCGGCTTTCCAAAGTCCAAGCGTGGAAATGATGCTATCTTCGTTGTCATTGACAAGCTTACTAAAGTGGCTCATTTTCTTCCTATCAAAGAATCCATCACTGCAGCTCGGTTGGCGAGCTATACACCTCGAGATTGTCTCCTTGCACGGCATTCCACAAGTGATCTCTTCTGACCGTGGCAGCATCTTTACCTCCAAGTTCGGGAGTCTTTTCGAAGGCCATGGGCACCAACATTCGTTTCAAAGACAGCTTTCCATCCTCAAACAAGTGGCCAAGTTGAGCGAGTTAATCAAATTCTTGAAGATATGCTCGGGGCTTGTGTCATTTCCTTCGGTATGAAGTGGGAAGATTGTCTCCTTATGCCGAAGTTCTCTTACAACAACAGCTTCCAAGCGAGTTCGGGCAAGGCCCCATTCGAAATTCTCTATGGCGTAAAGTGCCGACTCCTCTCAATTGGTCTGAGACAGGTGAACGCCAACTTCTTGGCAATGACTTGATCACAGAAGCAGAAGAAATGTGCAAGGTCATTCGTGAGAATCTCAAAGCCGCGCAATCGCGCCAAAAGAGCTATTATGATGATAAGCACCGTGATGTGGCTTTTGAAATCGGAGACCATGTCTACCTCCGCGTCTCTCCAATGAAAGGTACTCGTCGCTTCGGTATCAAAGGGAAGCTTGCCCCTAGATACGTGGGTCCTTTCAAGATCATTGGGAAAAGAGGCGATCTCGCCTATCAACTTGAGCTTCCATCCAACTTTGCAAACGTGCACGATGTGTTTCACGTGTCACAGCTTCGCAAGTGCTTCAAGACTCCTGAACGCACTATCAACTTCGAAGAGATTGACCTTCAAGAAGATCTCTCTTATCATGAGCACCCCGTTGCTATTCTTGAAGAAACCGAGCGCAAGACTCGCAACAAGTCAATCAAATTCCTGAAAGTGAAGTGGTCACACCATTCCGACCGAGAAGCTACCTGGGAGCGCGAGGATCACCTCCGTTCTGAGTATCCGGAGTTCTTTCAGTCCTAGATCTCGGGACGAGATCCTCTTGTAGTGGTGGAGTGTTGTAACACCCTGGATGTAAACTTCCCCTTTTTGGGCAATATATCAATTTGACCTCATCCAATTCTTGTGGGTTCTTGTCATGCTTGGCCTCTTTGGTTTGGTTATGTTGGGTTTTTCTCTTTTCTTGTTTTGCTCCTTTTGCCTTATTGCATTTGTGCCTTTTGTCATATTGCTTTCCCTCCTTATCATGTGATTGTGGTGTTCCCTTACATGTCATATGGTTGTGGTTTTCCCTTGCATGTCATGTGGTTGCATATGCCTTCCTCACTTGCATTACCATCTCCTCCTTCCCTCTACTTCTTTCCTTTTCAAATGCCATATATTTCCTTTCCTAATTAATGTTCATCTTCTCCCTAAAAATCTTGCTTGTTGCACAAAAACTCCCTGCCAAATAATCTCCTCATTTGAAGTTGTTATGGTCAGGTTCAAAAATGGCACAAGTTTGAAATATTTTCAAACTTGCATTATTTTTCTACCTTTAAAAATGTCCATTTCAATTTATTTAAATAGAGGAGAATTCCAGGAGTGTGGGGATATTTTCCTTTCACTAAAAATCTTTTCTTTTCTTTCTGCACTTTCTTTTCTCTCCCTTTTTATTTTTAAAAAGGAAAAGAGAGAAGGGGGCAGCAGCAGCAGTGGCAGCCCATCCACTCCTCCCCACCTGGGCCCCGGCCTCCCCGAGCCGGCCCAGCTCCCCAGCAGCCCCGCAGCCCAGAGAGGAGCGCCAGCCCGCTCGCTCTCTCCTCCTGCCTTCGCGCACCCACAGCTCCCCTTACCCACGCTGGAGTCCGTCCACGTGGCAGCGCCGGCCCCGCCTGGCAGCGAGCGCCCGGTGCTCCTCACCCACCTTTCCCCCTCCTCTCGCAGCGCCATGGGGACCCCGAGCACGGAGAGCACGAGCTCGGCCGCGTCGCCCTAGCCCTCTACTTATCCCCTCTCCTCATCAGACCGCACCCTAGGGTTCCCCTCTCCCTCTCGCCGCCGCCGCCAGGTGAGAAAACCCCCAAGTTCGCCGCCCCGCTCGGTCCCGAGCGCAGCTGGGAGCCCGTCTCCATCGCCGGCGTGCTCTCCGGCCACCCCATCCAGCCGCACCTTGTCCGTCGCCTTCCTCGTCGTCGACTCGCCCACGACGCCGACCACGGGGCCCGGATCGCCAAGTCCGACGACGCCTGCACTGTCTTCCTCTCGGTCGTTTCCCATGAATCTTCAGAGCTCGACCTCGTCGCCCGTCAGCCCGCCTTCGTCGCCGATTCCGTGTCCTAGGGTAAGGAGGTATAACCCCCTTCCTCCCTGCTCCTTCTTGCCGTCGTTAGATCCCCGTAGAGTAGGGTCCGATCCATGTTAGGTCGCGCTTCGCCGTGCTCCGGCGTGCTCGTAGTAGTGGGTTCCGGTTTGTTTTGGCGCAGAGATGCCACGATTTCCCTCGGGTTTTGCCCTTCTCGAGTTCGTGGTGCCCTCGTGCACACCCAGCCTTGTCCGAGGGCGCAGAGCCCCAGAGCCGCCGTTGCTTCCAAGGTCGCCGTGTTCTTCTCTGCTTTTAGTTCAGGCCTGTTAGTTGGGTCAAGTGCGCTGGCCCCGGTTCCTACCAGATCCCCTACCCTAGCCGAGCTGGTCGACTCCCGCTCTCCCACTGCATGGCGACTGGTTCGAACCCCAGCGCGCCACTCCCCCCCTTTTTTTTGTGTTTTTCACGCCTCCGCTTGGCTCTGCAGCAGCAGTAGTTAAGGACCCGAGCCCTTTTTCTGTCGGTCTCCGCCTAGCCCGGTGGTAGCAGGGATTCCACCGGGAGACCTGGTTGAATCCCTCGGGCTCTTTTTCTCCCCCTTTAAACCTGTTTCACCCTGCTCTATGACAAGGGGGCCATGCTGTCGACCTCTCAGCACCCTCCTCCATGCATATTTTTTTCCCTTTCCATTTCCAGCATCAGATCATTTCTGTTTTAGGCAAGTCCAAATCTGGACATTTCCAACTGAAATTGCCAATTCATCAACTTCCTTTTTAGGCAGGTTTTAACTTATTGTTTTGTGATGATTTTTCTCGCAACCCTAACATATTATATATGTTTTTGGGTAGAAAATCCCACCAACTCAGTGGTGGCATTAGTTTTTGCATTTGGGCAAGTTTATGTTCATGTTTTTTTTGCATCATGGTTAGGTGTTGTTTTCTTTGGGCATATTTACTTGAATCATGCTATGAGGTAGTTTGCACCCATGCATGGCTTTGTTTCTTCATGCTGTTATCGTAGGTTTCTCACCATTCTTGTTGTGCCCGTCATATCCAACCCGTGCATCCGCTTTCCGGTGATTCTATATCGATTTCTACCAAATCATCTCATCTTTCCGATGGCATGCTTGGTTTGCCAAGATGATGCCTGGTTTTCCATTTACCTTCCGGAGTGCACTTACGCTTTGCTTATCACATCATGCATTTCATGTCATGTTGCATCATGTTGATTGTGCATTGCACCGTGATTTATTGTGGTTCCTTGTTTGTGTTGTTGTTTTGGGTAGAGCCGGGAGACGAGAACGCTTACGAGGAACCTGTTGAGAACGTTTTCGAGGATCAGGCTTTCGACAACTCGAGAACATTGCGTGCAAGATGATCATACCCTCGAAATCACTTCTATCTTTGCTATGCTAGTTGCTCGCTTTTTGCTATGCCTATGCTGCGATGCCTACCACTTGCTATGTCATGCCACCCATATTGCCATGTCAGCCCTAACCATCCTTTCCTAGCAAACCGTTGTTTGGCTATGTTACCGCTTCGCTCAGCCCTCTTATAGCGTTGTTAGTTGCGGTGAAGCTGAAAGTTGTTCCTTGTTGAACATGGAGTGTTGTTCCTCTTGGAACATGTTTTACTTGTTGGGGATATCACAATATATATATATCTCGCTATGTTTAACACATCTATATACTTGGTAAAGGGTGGAAGGCTCGGCCTTTTGCCCGTGTTTTGTTCCACTCTTGCCACCCTAGTTTCCGCCATACCGTGTTATGTTCCTTGATTTTATGCTCCTTACACGGTTGGGTGATTTATGGGACCCCTTGACAGTTCGCTTTGAATAAGACTCGCCCAAAGAAGGCCCAACTTTGGTTTTACCATTTGCCACCTAAGCCTTTCCCCGGTTTTCATGAGCCCGAGGGTCATCTTATTTTAACCCCCCGCCAATGCTCCTCCGAGTGTTGGTCCAAACTAGAGCCACTTGCGGTGCCACCTCGAGGCAACTTGGGGCATCTTCGGTTGCCGTCGTCTCGCTCATCCGGATGTGCCCCGAGAACGAGATATGTGCAGCTCCTATCGGGATTTGTCGGCACAATCGGGCGGCTTTGCTGGTCTTGTTTTATTGCTGTCGAAATGTCTTGTAGTCCGGGATTCGAGATTGATCGGGTCTTCCCGTAGAAGGAATAATCCTTCGCTGACCGTGAGAGCTTATAATGGGCTGTTGGGACACCCCGCAGGTAATATCTTTCAAAGCCGTGCCCATGTTATGAGGCGATGGGAATTTGTTAATGTCCGTTGTAGAAAACCTAAAGTTGACCTCAAATAATAATACACATCAACGCGTGTGTTACCGTGATGGTCTCTTCTCGCGGAGTCCGGAAGTGAACACGGTGTTGGAGTTATGTCCGACGAAGTAGTTCAGATCACTTCTTGATCGCTACTAGCTTCACGACCGTGCTTTGCTTCTCTTCTCGCTCTCTTTTGCGATGTAGCCACCATATATGCTAGTCGCTTGCTGCAGCTCCACTTTAATACTATGTCCTCCCTAAAGCTTAAATAGTCTTGATCTCGGGTGTGAGATTGCTGAGTCCCCGTGACTCACGTGATACTTCCAACACAGCTTGCAGGTTCCGATGAGGCCAAGTATGATTCCACCGAGCTCAAGTGGGAGTTCGACGAGGAACGTGGTCGTTACTATGTGTCGCTTCCAGATGATCAGAGTGGTGCCCAGTTGGGATGATTCGGGATCTGTGTTAGCATTTGGGGTATCTTCTTTTATTCTGGTTCCGTAGTCGGACCTTGCGTGTACTCAATGATGTATGTTTAACTTATGTAATCGTGTGAAGTGGCGATCGTAAGCCAACTATGTATCTTTTTCCTTCATTATTACATGGGTTGTGTGAAGATTACCTCACTTGCGACATTGCTTTCAATGCGGTTATGCCTCTAAGTCGTGCCTCGACACGTGGGAGATATAGCCGCATCGGGGGCGTTACAACCAATCTATCCCCCTAGGAGCATGCGCGTAGTGCTTTGGTTTTTGATGACTTGTAGATTTTTGCAATAAGTATGTGAGTTCTTTGTGACTATTGTTGAGTCCATGGATTATACGCACTCTCACCCTTCCATCATTCCTAGCCTCTTCGGTACTGCATTGCCCTTTCTCACATTGAGAGTTGGTGCAAACTTCACGGCATCCAAACCCCGTGATATGATACGCCTTTTCACACATAAACCTCCTTATATCTTCCTCAAAAAGCCACCATACCTACCTATTATGGCATTTCCATAGCCATTCCGAGATATATTGCCATGCAACTCTCCACCATTCCGTTTATCATGACACATTCATCATTGTCATATTGCTTAGCATGATCATGTAGTTGACATAGTATTTGTGGCAAAGCCACCATTCATAATTCTTCCATACATGTCACTCTTGGTTCATCGCATATCCTAGTACACCGCCGGAGGCATTCATATAGTCATACTTTGTTCTAGTATCGAGTTGTAATCATTGAGTTGTAAATAAATAGAAGTGCGATGATCATCATTTTCTAGAGCATTGTCCCAAGTGAGGAATACAAAAAGAGAAAGGCCATAAAAAAGAGAAGGCCCAAAAAAATGAGAGAAAAAGAGAGAAGGGACAATGCTACTATCCTTTGCCACACTTGTGCTTCAAAGTAGCACCATAATATTCATGATAGAGAGTCTCTTTTTTTGTCACTTTCATATACTAGTGGGACTTTTTCATTATAGAACTTGGCTTGTATATTCCAACAATGGGCCTCCTCAAGTGCCCTAGGTCTTCGTGAGCAAGCAAGTTGGATGCACACCCACTTAGTTTCTTTTGTTGAGCTTTCATACATTTATAGCTCTAGTGCATCTGTTGCATGGCAATCCCTACTCCTTGCATTAACATCAATCGATGGGCATCTCCATAGCCTATTGATTAGCCTCGTTGATGTGAGATCTTCTCCTTTTTGTCTTCTCCACATAACCCCCATCATCATATTCTATTCCACCCATTGTGCTATGTCCATGGCTCGCGCTCATATATTGCGTGAAAGTTTATAGGTTTGAGATTACTAAAGTATGAAACAATTGCTTGGCTTGTCAACGGGGTTGTGCATGATGAGAGCATTCTTGTGTGACGAAAATGGAGCATGACAAAACTATATGATTTTGTAGGGATGAACTTTCTTTGGCCATCTTATTTTGAGAAGACATAATTGCTTAGTTAGTATGTTTGAAGTATTATTATTTTTATGTCAATATGAACTTTTGTCTTGAATCTTTCGGATCTGATTCATACCACAATCAAGAAGAATTACATTGGAATTATGCCAAGTAGCACTCTGCATCAAAAATTCTGTTTTATCATTTACCTGCCGAGGACGAAAGGTGAATTGCTTGGGATGCCTCGATACGCTCCAACGATATATAATTTTGATTGCTCCATGCTATATTATCTACTGTTTTGGACAATATTGGGCTTTATTTTCCGCTTTTATATTATTTTTGGGACTAACCTATTAACTGGAGGCCCAACCCAGAATTGCTGTATTTTTGCCTATTTCAGAGTTTCGAAGAAAAGGAATATCAAACAGAGTCCAAACAGAATGAAACCTTCTGGAACGTGATTTTCTCACCGAACATGATCCATGAGACTTGGACCCTAAGTCAAGGAAGCTTTGAGGAGGGCATGAGGTAGGGGCACGCCACCCCTGTATGCCCTCCACCCTCGTGGGCCCCACGTTGCTGCACCGACGTACTTCTTCCTCCTATATATACCTACATACCCCCAAACGATCCGAACAGGAGCCAAAAACCTAATTCCACCGCCGCAACCTTCTGTACCCACGAGATCCCATCTTGGGGCCTGTTCCGGAGCTCCGCTGGAGGGGGCATCCACCATGGAGGGCTTCTACATCATCACCATAGCCCCTCCGATGAAGTGTGAGTAGTTTACCTCAGACCTTCGGGTCCATAGTTAGTAGCTAGATGGCTTCTTCTCTCTTCTTGGATCTCAATACAATGTTCTCCCCCTCTCTCGTGGAGATCTATTCAATGTAATCTTCTTTTTGCAGTGTGTTTGTTGAGACCAATGAATTGTGGGTTTATGATCAAGATTATCTATGAACAATATTTGAATCTTCTCTGAATTCTTTTGTGTATGATTGGTTATCTTTGCAAGTCTCTTCAATTATCAGTTTGGTTTGGCCTACTAGATTGGTTTTTCTTGCAATGGGAGAAGTGCTTAGCTTTGGGTTCAATCTTATGTGTCCTTTCCCAAAGGATGAGGGGGCAGCAAGGCACATATTGTATTGTTGCCATCGAGGATAACAAGATGGTTTTTTATCATATTGCATGAATTTATCCTCCACATCATGTCATCTTGCTTACATGCTACTGCTTTCATGAACTTAATACTCTAGATGCATGCTGGATAGCGGTCGATGAGTGGAGTAATAGTAGTAGATGCAGGAAGGAGTCGGTCTAGTTGTCTCGTACGTGATGCCTATATACATTATCATACCTAGATATTCTCATAACTATGCTCAATTCTGTCAATTGCTCAACAGTAATTCGTTCACCCACTGTAAAATACTTATGCTCTTGAGAGAAGCCACTATGGCCCCTGGGTCTATTTTCATCATATTAATCTTCCAACACTTTGCTATTACCTTTGCTTTTTTACTTTGCTTTTATTTTACTTTGCATCTTTATCATAAAAATACCAAAAATATTATCTATCATCTCTATCAGATCTCACTCTCGTAAGTGACCGTGAAGGGATTGACAACCCCTTATCGTGTTGGTTGCGAGGAGTTATTTGTTTTGTGCAGGCACAAGGGACTCGCGCCTAGCCTCCTACTGGATTGATACCTTGGTTCTCAAAAACTGAGGGAAATACTTAAGCTACTTTGCTGCATCATCCTTTCCTCTTCAAGGAAATCCAACGCAGTGCTCAAGAGGTAGCAGTCTCTAATAATTGCTCCTTTTCCAGCCCAGAATTCCAGCTGACGGCATTCTCCCTCTCCTTATGTAAACCTTGGAAATAAGAGAGAATAGGCATAAGTATTGCGACATAACGTGTAATAACAGCCCATATTGCAATAAATATCGATATAAAAGCATGATGCAAAATGGACGTATCATCTTCTTGCTAACATCAATGCTTAAACTTTGACAAGCTTTTCCCATTCAAAATATGAAATGCCTATGATTGTGGAACGGGTAGGGTTTGTCATCAGTTTGTCATCAAATAGTCCGTTGGCTCAAGGTGACGAAGAATGATTGGAGAACCATTCGATGTATTGTGCATGATGAAGTATTATGGAGGACACAAACCATCTGAACATTTTGTGTAGTTCCACTAAAATCAAGCTGAGCATCCCTATGGATTTCGTATTTATATGTTGCAAGAAAACAAAGACACATTAGCACACACGTGAATATTTGATCCAATGTCAACCCACCAATCGGTGGACTGACAAACTGAAAGTACGGTAAACAGATTACCATACCCAGATGCCCCATCATTGTTGCTTAGAGTGACATTAACAGACTCGGAGTCCTGTCCTGGCTTCTTGTACTTGTTTGGGCACTTGTTTGCTCAGTGTTCCTTTGAACCACAAGTAAAGTAGCCATCTCTCCTTTTGTCTTTCTGTAAGTGCATCTAGTGCCCCTTAGTGATTTTGGTGGATTGAAGACTTATAGGTTAAGGAACTAATGCATTTGTGAGTGTACACAGGTCTATAAGTCTATGAGGAGTTTGATATTTACAGAGAAAGTCGATTCCTAAAATGAAGTTCTTCGATCAAGACTTTGATATTCAAGACTTTCAAGACTTTGAAAGTGAAGAAATTGGTGTGACCTTGAAGACTTGGTATTCATTTGAGGAACATGAAGCGTGAAGACTTTTGTTTTCGTAGTTTCATTTTCTCTTTCTTGAGTCATAGGAAACACCGTGATCGTTAAAGGGGTCGAGGAAATACTAAGGAAAAATTTCCATGTGATGCTCAACTCAAAATCCTACACCTACCAATCCCTTCGAGTGAAGCCTATGGAAATCTCATACAGCTTCAGTCAATTTCTTTAGTGACAGAGACGAAGTTCTTCCGTCACGAGGAATTTGTTCGACCGAGGAGTTAGGAATTCGCCAAAGGCGGATTGCCTACACAAGGAGGAACATGATAGCCCCGAGGAATTTGGTATTCAAATTTCGACCGCTTCTCAGGTCTCAAGCCACCTGTCCCAAAATATCTTATCCACCTAACGGTCATATCATTGAGGGCATTTATGTCTTATCATGTCGGGCTGCTCCCTAGGCTATAAATAGTCACCCCTACAACCACTAGCTGGTTGGCTGCTCCGAGAGAACTTGACACTTGTCATTTGAGAGCAACCCATCCTCCGAGGACTTTGAGCGAAAATCATCAAGTGAGGAAATGCCCAAAACCAAACCCCATAAACCCAAAGTGATTGAGCATCATCAAGAGATTGATCCTGCGTGGATCCGACGCTTGTTACCTTTGAAGACTGTATTTCTTCCAGACGGTTAGGCGCCATGGTCTAGAGCATCCAAGAGGAATTGTGGATCGCCGAGTGACCAAGTCTGTGAAGGTTTGGAAGTCGCTCAAGACTTACCACGAGTGATTGGACGAGGTCTGTGACCTTAGTTCAAGGAGAATATGGTGAGGACTTGGTGTCCCGAGCTGCGTGCTCAGCGATCGGGTGTCCGGACTGTGTGTCCTCGAGTTTAAATACTCACCGCCCAACCAGACGCATAACCGAGACAAAGCAGCTTGGAACTGGTCTACCAAATCATTTTCTTCACCAACCTAATCTGGTTCTATTTCCTCAACCCTTTCATTTCCTCATTATCGTGTTGAGTGTTTGTTCATATCTGTGTTTGAAGACTTTGATCAAGACTTTCTCAATTTCCTCGCTCAATTTCTTCATCCGTTAGTCTTCATCGTGTGTTATCCTGTGATTACGCTTTCTCAGACTCTATGCTAGTCTTCATTTCATCATGATGACCATGCGTATTCTGTTATGCTTACTTGAGTACTTATTCCGTCATAGTAGTTCTTCGCTAAGGAATTTCCTCACCGCAAATTCCTCGTTGAAGAATTCATAAAATCGCCTATTCACCCCCTCTAGTCGTTATAACGCACTTTCAATTGGTATCGAGCAAGGTACTCCTTGTTCTGTGTGATTTTGGTTTAACCACCGGAGTTTTAGTTATGTCGACCGCAGGTATGATCAAGGTCTCAGCAGGTGTCCTACCTTTGATGGGACGGACTATCCCTTATCGGAAGAACAAGATGCTAATGCATCTTGAAGCAATTGACAACGATCTCCGGTATGTTGTGGAAAATGGTGTTCCTCCACACACCTTCTCTAATGCTGCTGATGTGAAGAGATTCAAGCAACTCGATTCTCAGCTTAAGAATATCATATGTGGCCATCCGAGCAAAGGTCAATATGGAAGAGTGAGTGCTTTGGAAACCGCTAAGCTCATCCGGGACAGTCTGTCCAAAGTAAATGAAGGAGTCTCAACTCAGCGTGACTTTAGTTGATGTTCTTCAAATCTCTTCAACCGCTTCAAAAGACTCGACAACTAAAATGTTCAACAAACCTTCGATCGCTTCACCGACATTTCAAATGAGCTTCAAGCACTTGGCGCCATCGACATCACCGACCATGAGGTGGTGAAGAAATTGTTAAGATCGCTTGATTCCTCATTTGATACTCCGCACCGATGATACAAGAACGAGCTGACTACAAGTCTCTTGATCCCGCCGATATCCTCGAAAGGCTAAATACTCACGAGTTCCAGCTTGTCAAAAGAGAGATCTCTATGGTTCTAGCTATGGAAAACACGTGCCCTAAAGGCCAAGGCTGTGTCTCAATCTGAGTGTGAAGACTCGTAGTAGCCTTGGAGATCCTCAAGAATTAGGCCAGAGCTAGCACCGCTCGTGAAGAAATTCCGAAGTTCTCAAGACGTGGTTGCTTTGGAAAATCCTCAAGAAGCAAAGATTCCTCATCCAAAGACTATAAGAGAAGACTTTGTCACAAATGCAAGAAACCTGGTCACTACATCCAAGATTGTCCTCAAGGGGAAAAGGAATTAAAGAAGAAGAAACACAAGGATTACATTTCGATGACGCCAAGAAGAAGAAGAAATCATCGAAATCTTCATCATCAAAATCCTCAAAGCCTTCTTCTCACAAGAAGAGCAGCTCCAAAAGGCTCTGCATTCATTGGCAAGGAAATGGACTCAAGCTGAATCTGAGGAACATGAGGAAGAGGAGGCATCAAGAATCTGAGTCCGTGTGGCGTAGTCTAGCTTCGCCATCGCTTTCACAAGAAGTCCATCTTCAATTCAAGAAAATGACCTCACCAACAAAGCTGATGAAGACAAGTGATGACTACGCCCCACCTATTGCTTCATTGCAAAGGGTGCCAAGGTACTCAAATATACCTCCTCCGAATCTAGTGAAAATGAATCGATGATGATCTAAAGCCCGCTTACTCAAAACTTGCTAAGATTGTCAGAAACAACAAAGGGCTTTGGAAAAGGTTCAAAACATGCTAGATAAGAGCGATGATATGTTAGGTGAAGAAATGGATCGCACTAAAGCCCTGACTGAAAATCTTCAGAGACTTCAGTCTAGGTTTGACAGCTTTCAAAGTCATCATAACACTCTCTTATCTGATCATGAGAAACTTTCTTATGAATTTCTTCAAAGAAAGCAAGATCTTGAGAAGCTAAGAGTGAGTTATGAAGATCTTCAAAAGGAGCGCCATTCATTACTTGCTCAACAAATCAGCACTTCTCAGGAAGAATTTGTTCCTCCATGCTTAAAGTGCATTGAACGTGAATCTGCTAATTCTTCACCTAAATGTTCAAATGCTTCAACTGTTACAAATTCTTCACTTGCCTCTATTATCACTAATTCCTCATCTGAGGACATTGCTAGTATCACTGACGATGCAGGGCTGAAGGAATTGTATATGACAGGCATGTACAAAAGCCTCAAAGGGCATCGACTTTTGTGATGTGCTTAAAAGCAGATCCTCAACAGAACCCTAGGAAAGAGGGTATTGCCTTTGAGAGGAAACTCAATGTCGATGGAACATATTGAAGCCCGAGCAAGATCCTAAAACCTCATGGGTTGTGCAAAGGGACCTCCAGCTGATCCATCTAACTTATCCGGCTTTTCATGCTAATCTCCTCATTCTTCCGATGAGTCATTTGACTCAACTATAAACTGTTCAAAAATCGAATGGTGAAGTATTTGCTAGATATGTTGGCACTAATCGCAGAACGGTTCCCTATGAAGAAAATCTGGTTCCCAAGAAGTGCCTTGAAAGTCTTCAGTGAATGTCCTCATGACACCACCGTGAAGAATAGGAACCCCTGATCAAATTCTTCATATGGACCAAATTCTTCATATGGATCCAAGTCCTCATACGGATCAAATTCCTCACGTGGATCAAATTCTCAAAAGGATCAAAGTCCTCATATGATTATCATCGTGCTAACAACTCGCTTCGCAGGTAGAGCTAAGGGCTATGAATATGTGCATTATTCTTCAAACCAATATG
Organism: Aegilops longissima; assembly: GCA_021605205.1. Classification (NCBI taxonomy): domain Eukaryota; kingdom Viridiplantae; phylum Streptophyta; class Magnoliopsida; order Poales; family Poaceae; genus Aegilops; species Aegilops longissima. The sequence goes on along the minus strand of CM038681.1, from coordinate 427,927,753 downwards.
TTCATAAGTCCTCAAGAATTTCTCCGCTTATTCATATGCTTACCCTAACCCTCTTATGTGAAACAAAATGGATTGGCCTCTATGCCACCATTCTCGTATGGTGCTCGCAGAGTGATGAACTCTTTGCCACCCCTTCGATGTGGGTGGTGAAGAAAAGAACTAATCTCTTCTCAGCAGGTCAGGTCTCCAGACGTGCCTTAACGCCTCAAGAATTTGCTGGGGACCTCACAAAATTGCTCGAAGGACGCAGCTAATCATGATGAAATGAACTTTCATTTCACACGCCCTCATACCGCTTATCTCAATATCGATCGATGAAATTCATCTCGATGAACTTGATATCATATTCTTCACTGATGAAGTATATGAGATTGTAAGTTGTACTAATTCATATGCAGGATGATCAACCCAAAGCCACTGAGTGGGTTCTCGATAGTGGATGTACAAATCACATGACTGGTGACAAGAATCTATTGATGGATGCTCCTTATCACCGCCACATCTCAAGCATATCATCTTTGCCGACAAAGGCAAAAGTCGTATTGGTCTTGGTAAGGTTGCGATCTCTAAGGACATACACATGGACAAAGTCATGCTTGTTGAGTCCTTAGGATACAACCTCATGTCAGCCTCAATGCTTTGTGATCTTGATATGGTTGTTATCTTTGGCAAGTATCGTTGTGTTGTGATTATGGAAGTTGACAATTCCAAAGTCTTCAAGGCTTTAGGAGAGGAGACTTGTATATTGTTGACTTCTCTACAGACCACAACCAGCCGTGTGTCTACTTGCAAAGCTTCGTATATGGCTATGGCATCGATTTACTTGGTCACGCAGCATGAGGAATTTGCACACGCTTGCAAAGAAGAAGCATGTCATTGGCATTGAGAATGTCAAATTCTCAAGGATCACTTATGCGGAGCCCGTGAAGCTGGAAAATGACCAAGGCCAAGCATCCAAATAAGACTATCATGACCACTACTCGTCCCCTTCAATTGCTTCACATGGACCTCTTTGGTCCCAATCATTACTCAAATTGTCGTTAATGATGCATCTCTATATGGCTTTGTTATTGTTGATGATTACTCTTGTTACACATGGGTACACATTGTTACTTACAAAAATCAAGTGCGTGAAGTCTTCAAACGATTTTCCTCAAGGGCTTCAACTAACTTTGGTGTGAAGATCAAACACATCAGAGTGACAATGGAACTGAGTTCAAGAATTCGGTCTTGATACCTATCTTGATGAACTTGGTATTACTCATGAGTTATCTCGCCCTTATACTCCTCAAAAAATGGCGTCGTGGAGCGCAAGAACGTAACTCTTGTTGAGATGGCTCGCACTAATGCTTGATGAATACAAAACGCCTAGTCGCTTTTTGGATTGATGCAATTGATACCGCGCCACATCATCAACAGAGTATATCTTCACAAATTCTTCAAAAGACTGCCTATGAACTCCTCAACGACAAGAAACCCAATGTAAGTTATTTCAAAGTCTTCGTGCTAAATGCTGGATTAGAGATCCTCATCACAATTCTAAATTTGCACCGAAAGCACATGAAGGTTTTATGCTTGGTTACGGAAAGGACTCGACACCTACAGTAGTCTTTAACATCGCTCTTCACAAGATTGTTGACATCAGAGATGTGCGGTTCGATGAAACTAATGGCTCGCAAAGAGAGCACCTACCTTCTGTGTTAGATGAACCAGCACCGAGGATTCTACCAAGTTCAAGGCAACCGAGGATGTCATTCCCATCAAGAATCTGCTCAAGAATTCATTCTCAGACGCCAAGAACGCCAAGTGATGCACTCAAGATAATGTCAAGACAATGGTGCGATAAAATGATCAAATTCCTCGACGACAACCAGCTCATCCTCGCTGCAAAAGAAGTGCAAGTTGACAAGATCATCGATGCCATTAAAGCACCAGTGTCCTCTCACACGCCAAAAGCTTCACATTTATCTAACTTTTGTTGGCACTATGCTTTTGTCTCTATCACAGATCCCACAAAGGTAGATGAAGCATTTCGAGCCGGAGGATTCAGGCTATGCAAGAAGAATTACATCAGCCGAGCTCAACAATGTCTCGAACCGGTCAAACGTCCAGATCCTCGCAAGCATAATATCATTGGCACAAAGTGGATCTACCGCAACAAGAAAGATGAAATGGTCTTGTGGTGAGGAATAAGGCACGACTAGTAGCTCAAGGCTACACACAAGTTGAAGGAATTGATTTCGATGATACTTTTGCACTGTCGCTAGACTTGAGTCTATTCGATATTACTTGCCTATGCTAACCATCACAATATCACTTTATATCAAATGGATGTGAAAAGTGCATTCCTCAATGGTAAGCTTGAGGAAGAAGTATATGTTGCTCAACCCCTGTGTTTTGAAGATCCAAAGAATCCTCGACAAAGTCTTCAGACTTAATAAGGCCCTCTATGGTCTCAAACAAGCCTACCAAGCGTGGTATGATACATTGAAGGAATTCTTCGTGAAGAATGGCTTCACACCGTTCACTCGACCCTACTCTCTTTACTAAATCTTATGATGGTGAACTGTTTGTGTGCCAAATATATGTTGATGATATTATGTTTGGTCTGCATCGACCAACGTTATAGTGATGAATTTGCCTATATGATGAGTGAAGAATATCAAATGTCTATGATGGGAGAGTTGAAATTCTTCTTAGGTCTTCAAATTCACAACAACACAATGGCATATTCATATCTCAGAGAAATACCTCAAAGATGTCCTCAAGAAATTCGCATGCAAGATTGCAAAGGCGCTAAAATTCCTATGCCCACAAATGGCCATCTATGCAATCGATGAAAATGGTATTGACTTCGATGACAAGGTATACCGCCCATGATTGGTTCTTTATTGTACTTATGTGCATCTAGGCCAGATATAATGCTTAGTGTTTGCATGTGTGCCCGATTTCAAGCTACACCAAGGAATCACACCATAAGGCTGTGAAGCATATTCTTCGATATCTAGCTCACACACCAACACTAGGATTATAGTACCCCAAGGGCTCTACTTTTGATCTCATTGATATTCTCGACTGACTATGCTGGTGATCGTGGACCGCAAGTCAACTTCTGGCACTTGTCATTTCTCTCGACGATCTTTGGTCCGTTGGTCCTCAAGAAACAGAATCATGATCACCGCTCACTACTAAGCTGAATACATTGCTGCTGGCTCGTGTTGTGCTCAATTGCTATGGATGAAGCAAACTCTCAAGGACTACGGCATCAACATGAAGAATGTGCCTCTCATCGTGACAATGAGAGTGCCATCAAGATTGCTCACAACCCACCTTTAGCACTCAAGACAAAGCACATTCAAATTCGCCATCATTTTCTTCGTGATCATGTGTTGAAGGGCTTACATCTCCATCGAGCACGTGAAGATCAAGAACAGCTAGCCGATATCTTCACTAAGCCCTTGGATGAGAAGAGATTTAGCAAGTTGCGTGTGAGCTAAATATCTTAGAATCTTCAATGTTCTTTGAAATGACACACATCCTAACACTTATGCAATATTGATAACTTAGATGTGCAACACATGAAGAAACGTTTTTCTTCAATCAATGAAGAATAACACTCTAAATGTGAAGAAATTAATGAAGAATTTTATTCTCAGAACCCTACGACAATTGTACGCGGTGTCTGAAATCATCATTCTTATACGGTGGGTCATGCCACCACCAAAGTTGAAAATCTTCAATTGGAGTTTTTCCTCGCTTTTGAAATTCTTCAGCTTTTTCAAATTCTTCAACTTTGCAAAATCTTCACTGCTTCCGCTGCCTTTCTTCATTGGCTATATATATATATATATATATATATATATATATATATATATATATATATATATATATATATATATATATATATATATATATGGGTTTATGTCCTCTACAACATTCACTTATGGCTATTTCTTCAAGTCGCTTTTTACGCTAAGTGAATGTGATCGACCTTCCCTCTATGCTATACTCAACCCAATCCATTCACAAATTCTTCATGTGCATTCTATTTGAAACTCGCTCAAAATCTTCACCGTGTCCTGTTCACCAAGAAATTGTGAACTAAACTTTAAAACTGATCTTATCCAAACTTTCGGTTTTGCCGCTCAAACCGCTCCGCATCCCACGATTCATTATTTTATTCACCCACGATCAGACACGATCTCCACTACACAAGACGTGGGTGACACATGTCGTGAGAAGGAGAATGGTCAGGCACGTCCGTCCTAAATCTTCTAACAGTTTTCACCGCCTATAAATACCCTCTCTCCATCCTCACTTCCTTTACTCCGCCGACCTCTCTCCCCGCCGAGATCCTCAAACCCTAGCGCCGCCGCTACTCCATCATCGCCGGTGAGGAAGAGCTTCATGTTCGACTTCGTCGCCGACGATTTCGCTCCGATCATGGAAATCCTCACTCCGCCGCCAGAGCTGTCTTCCTCCGCCAAGTTAGGGCTTGAAGATCTGAACAGATGAGCTTCACATCTACAACACCCAGCCTGTCAGTGTTCTTCATTTAGGTAAATAAAAGTAACTTTACTACCCTCGTTGATCCAAATCTTAAACTACAAAATCTTCAAAGGTGTTTTATTCTTCAAATCCTCACACACAAACACCTCACAAGCTATATGCTCTTGATTCATTTCTCTAAGCAATCATTTTCTTCAAGATTCCTCAATTGTGTGGATCCTTGATCTGTATAACTCGAACCTAAGACAAAGAACGCTTAGTGAAATTCTTCAAGGCTCATCCGACAAAATCCTCAAAACTTGTTCTTTTGAAAACCTTCGAGAACGATATGACCTCTCCAAATTCCTCGCAACTATACTCTGCTCACAGTACACATGTCCGCCGCTGAATCACTAGGTTCTCATCAACTTAACTCATTTGCAGCTGCCTCGAAGAAAACTGCATACTTCTTCAGAGAACTCAATTGTTCAAATTCCTCAATCAAGAATATGGCGACGGTAAGAAGCCACGAAAGGAGGAAAGAAACCTGAGGTTGTGACGGCGCTCAAATCCTCGAGGAAATTTATGCCGACTATTGCACACCGATGAAGAAAACAAAATCAGCGCAAGGTGCGATTCGTAAGATTGAACGGAGATGGGCAAAGGAATGGAGGAATATGATATGTGACTCCAAAGTACATGAAGAAATTCGCCTCAATCCTCCATGCCCAAGAGCTCCATTGGCACCTGCCAAGTAGCTGATCCCACAAGCATCGAACGTGGTGAGGACTTTCCTAAAGAATGGGCTAAGCGCCAAGCTAAATTGGCAAGACAAGCCAAGGAGGCAAGAAGAAATTCAATGAGGATTCTGCCATCGCAATCGCATCGAGGCCTCGGTCAAACCGAGGAAATCCATGCCTAAGAAGCCTGCTCATAAGCCAAGTGTTTCACCTTCAGCGCCTTTCACGGCCAAGTTCCTTAGCAGCGCCTCACGGCAAATTCTCACACCGCTACAGCTCCACCAAAGTCCTCAACAGCTCCTTCAAAATCCTCGCCTCGTGCATCCGCTACATGTCAAAGGACTGCTGGTTTCACGATTGCCTCTCGAGTTTCAGAAGTTCCTCACCTGCACCAATTTCATCATCCGCCCGACTCACCAAGACCAAAGCAACAAATGGACGAGGTCCTCGCCAAGTCCAAAGAAGAAACAGGTTGCATTTCATGTGCCTTCGATGATGAAGCTTCGATGATGAACTTATGGAAATCATCGAGATCGCCAAGAAAGGGCCGAAGAGCCAAAGGCACATTTGTGCCACTATCGTTAGATCCAAGAAAATCCTCGATTATATTGATCTCTCGCACAAGGATCCCAATACCCCTATGCCCGACTTTCATCCACCCCGGACAAAGTCATATGTTGACCCATTTCATCGCTGAAGAGAAATGGAAGTTTGAAAAGGCAAGAGAGATCAAGAAGGCTCAATACGTAAAGGAGAAGTTCCCAAGAAAACGTTGTCAAAATGACACCGAGGAACTTCTCAAGGTCCAGATCGAAATTCAAGACCTCAAAGAAAACTTCGATTCTTATTATGCTGATTGGCAGGAGCCAAGGTCGATTCATCAACTGACGAAGAATTCACCAATGTTGCTGCCCCAACGCAACATGAAATTCCGCAGTCAAGCCTCACCGACGATCGAAGAACATGCCAAGACCACTGATGAAGTTCAAAGGCTGATGAAAATGCTAGTTCCGTGGCTGATGATCCCATTCCAGCCACCAAGAAATTGCTGTGGCATCCACTAGTGGTGCGCCTAAAGAAATCGAATAAGTCAGGCAACGTGACGGCCATACCGAACAAATTCAACCAGATTCCTTAGCTCCTCCCGCGCCAACTCCAACTCCAATTCTTCCATCCGCCTCGATGTGAAGAAACCAAGGCTGCGTAACGCTGCAGTGAAGAAAAGGAAGGCATCACCGTGTCAAATTCTTCGCCGCAAGAAAATGAAGCCAATGACCAGCCTGCTCAAAATCCAATTGATGCTGTTCCGATTTCTCCATGCCATCAAAGGACCTTGTTCCTTTTGAGAAGACTATGAGATCCCAATCGATCTCGATGAAGAACATCATTCTGCCGCTTCGTCAGAGCAGATTGATGAAGAAATTGAAGTGGACGCAATCCTTCAACCCCAGCCATTTCTCACCTATGCCTCACCACACCAAGAGGCTGGTGTTGAGGAAATTGAAGATGAAGATGTGGATATAGGGTGCACCACACCTGTGATGAATGATGACTTTGGGAAAGTCCGATCCCAATACTCCTCTCTTCACCCCGCCCAACAGATTCCTCGCCCCTCGCACAAACAGTCCAAATGGACTCAAGAAACTCAACCCACTTGCTCAGGCATGAAGAAATTCCAGCCACTAGTGCCGATGAACCTCTGCCGCTGATCCTCATATCGACTGTTGAGGAACAAGAAATCCTCACCAAGAACCCGAACTCATGATTCCCGAGGTGGTGATGCAACTCACCGACACCCCTCCGCCAAGCAAAAGAATCCGCTCAAGCAAACAAAAGTTCAAGGCTGATGATTTCTTTGCCGAGCACATACTCTTCACTAACTATAATCCATATGATTCGCTCAGATTAGGAAGAGGCGCTTCGATTGCCACCAAGCCAACTTCTATTCCTCGTTTTCAACAAAGACAAAGTCTTCGATCATGCTCATATTCCTCATGTGGACATGGAGTCTCGCCAGCTTTGAGCCAGTCCTCGTTCTTCATGACGCAGACTTCAATTTCTGCACCGATATTCGTGGATCGAATGAAGAACTCATTCTTCAATTCTATGCAACGCTGCACATCACCGGAGACGTCAAGACGTGAACTCATGGGTATTAGATCGATGTCCAAAATACTACTACAAGGCACCAAAGAATCGAATTGCTTCGTGCTCTACCACTCAGCCCTCCACTTGATGGTGCTCGCTGTATCTACAACGAACCGTAACTTTCAAATCACTATATGCAAGTGCCGATGAAGCCTTTGAAGCCAAGGCAGGCCCCAAGAACCAAATTCCTCGTCAAGGAATTATTGTATGTGCCTCGGACTGTCTATCGGATTCTCGACGAAGACAATGAGTCCTATCAAAGGCCACGACTCAAATGATGAAGAAGTCGCTGGCATCATGAAGAATATGCTTTTCAACATCATCCATGGCGTGCTCTGGCCAACTTCCATGATTTCTTCATGAGGACTCGCAAACATTGCTATGTCACCATTTGAGCTGAAGCCTTATGCGCCTTTGGATAATGAGATTCATCAGACAAGGTCTTCACTCAATTACAAAGTCGATATACTCAACCACTGAGCTACTTGCCCCAATTGAAGTCCTCAAACGGACATTTACCTCACCGATGACAAGGGCAAGGCTATCACAGATAGATGAAGGCATTCGCCCATTAGATGGATAGTTTCGCAGCAGCATCCTACTCCACCAATGATGACTCGCCACACATGACTCGCCGCAAATACCTCACCAAGCAAAGTCCTCAAGCTATCAAGACCTGTGGTGATGATCGATCGTGAGTTACTCCTCGCCTTCATCAAGGTTGATCGCAATCATAAATGGGTCAAGCGCACTTTGGTTCAATTCTTCACAACATGACCTCAACACACAATGCAAAGAAGAAAACCACTACTACCTCCATGAAACCTTCAAACGCACTGGCTGTTCTTTCACATGTCTACAATGCGGAAGAACTGACGCCAATGGGACTCAAGGAAGAATTTGACTGGTCTGCACCTCCTCCAAGAAATACAAGAAGGTCAAAGTTCCTTCCTTGGTGGCTAGCTCCTATTCTTCATCGCTACACAATCGATGACAATGAAGACTTGGACGACACCGCTGCAGGTCCTACTACAACAACCGACCCTAACAACGCCGGCAAGCGCCCTTCCTCAACTTGAAATTCTTCAGAGCGTTAGTCCTCGCCGATCCTTTTGGTCATTCGATGACAAAGAGGGAGAAATTTGAGTTAGTCTTCAAGTGGGTCTATTTTAAGCGGGTCTATTTTATTGCCCATAAACAATTATTTATTTTTGTTAAGTTACAACTCGCTCTTCCAAACTTTTATTGATCGAGTTGTAATCTTAAACCCGATGGTGCTTTGATACTTTTGATGCATTATGCTCTTGCACTATGCTCTGATTCTCTTGAGCTTCTTGAAAATCTTCAAAGCGAATCTATTTGAGCTCTGATACTCTTGATGCGTTATTTTGCATGCTTGTTCCTCATTAATGTTATCGCACGCATGCTGAATTACATCAAGCACCATATTTCATCATGCATTTCAAATTATTCATATTATATGTCAAATGCGTATGAATTACAAGATATAGGGGAGATCTCCATGATTCAACTCTTCAAATGTGCATTGCCTCAAAAGCAAATTCTCACTATGCACATCTTCGTGGGGAGTTCTTCTATATCTTGCAATCAAATTCCTCATTATCAGTATTTACACTTCATATGTTTATCCCCGTTGAAAACTTAACCTATATTGTCATCAATCACCAAAAGGGGAGATTGTAAGTGCATCTAGTGCCCCTTAGTGATTTTGGTGGATTGAAGACTTATAGGTTAAGGAACTAATGCGCTTGTGAGTGTACACAGTCTATAAGTCTATGAGGAGTTTGATATTTACAGAGAAAGTCGATCCCTAAAAATGAAGTTCTTCGATTGAAGACTTTGATATTCTGAAGTCTTTCTGAAGACTTTGAAAGTGAAGAAATTGGTGTGACCTTGAAGACTTGGTATTCATTTGAGGAACATGAAGCGTGAAGACTTTTGTTTTCGTAGTTTCATTTTCTTTCTTGAGTCATAGGAAACACCGCATCGTTAAAGGGGGTCGAGGAAATACTAAGGAAAAATTTCCATGTGATGCTCAACTCAAAATCCTACACCTACCAATCCTTCGAGTGAAGCCTTTGAAATCTCATACAGCTTCACTAATTTCTTCAAAGGATGAGACGGTTCTTCCGTCACGAGGAATTTGTTCGACCGAGGAGTTAAGAATTCGCCAAAGGTGGATTGCCTACAAGTGAGGAACATGATAGCCCCGAGGAATTTGATATTCAAATTTCCGATCATCAAGTCAAGCGCCACCTGTCCTCAAAATATCTTATCCACCTAACGGTCATATCATTGAGGGCATTTATGTCTTATCATGTCGGGCTGCTCCCTAGGCTATAAATAGCCGCCTCACAACCACTAGCTGGTTGGCTGCTCCGAGAGAACTTGACACTTGTCATTTGAGAGCAACCCATCCTCCGAGGACTTTGAGCGAAAATCATCAAGTGAGGAAATACCCAAAACCAAACCCCTATAAACCCAAAGTGATTGAGCATCATCAAGAGATTGATCCTGTGGATCCGACGCTTGTTACCTTTGAAGAGTGTGCTTCTTCCAGACGGTTAGGCGCCATGGTCTAGAGCATCCAAGAGGAATTGTGGATCGCCGAGTGACCAAGTCTGTGAAGGTTTGGAAGTCGCCTGAAGACTTACCACGAGTGATTGGACGAGGTCTGTGTGACCTTAGTTCAAGGAGAATACGGTGAGGACTTGGTGTCCCGAGCTGCGTGCTCAGCGACCGGGTGTCCGGACTGTGTCCTCGAGTTTAAATACTCACCGCCGCCAACCAGACGCATAACCGAGACAAGCAGCTTGAACTGGTCTACCAAATCATTGTCTTCACCAACCTAATCGGTTCTATTTCCTCAACCCTTTCATTTCCTCATTATCGTGTTGAGTGTTTGTTCATATCTGTGTTTGAAGACTTTGATCAAGACTTTCTCAATTTCCTCGCTCAATTTCTTCACCGTTAGTCTTCATCTTGTGTTATCCTCGTGATTACGCTTTTCAGACTCGTGCTAGTCTTCATTTCATCATGATGACCATGCGTATTCTGTTATGCTTACTTCGAGTACTTATTCCGCTGCAAGTAGTTCTTCGCTAAGGAATTTCTCACCGCAAATTCCTCGCTGAAGAATTCATAAAATCGCCTATTCACCCCCTCTAGTCGATATAACGACTTTCACTTTCTTCTTACCCTTCTTAAAGGTAGTATTCTCACGACAGAGTTCTTTCCCTTGAACTTGTGGGAATTCTTCTGCCTTGAATACGTTGGTAGCTCCATTCAGATGGGCATGGTTTGTCATCAGTTTGCACATTGAAATGGCACATGGAGCCGGATTAACCAGCGTATCTTTTTGTGCAGTTTTACTGAAATCAAACAATGTCTTGAGTAGCATGGTGGATTTCAGATTTATATGTTGCAAAGCATTAAACACGCTACAGCTCCATTCAAGTAGATAGTCCGTGGCTCAAGGTGACGACGAATGATTAGAGAACCATTCGATGTATTGTGCATGATGAAGTATTATGGAGGACACGAACCATCTGAAAATTTTGTGTAGTTCCACTAAAATCAAGCTGAGCATCCCTGTCTGCATAAATACAGAAAAAGCGTGATGAATATAATAGTGGTGTAAAAACCGCAAAAAGGTGCAAAACGCTTTATGGCGGAGGATACATCAAACACGGTTCATACTTTAGTTGCGCAGCGATGCAGGCATACGGTTCAGCTCAATTAACTGCTTATGGCGAGGAGGAATAAAAGAAACGGGCAGCCGATGAAGGTGTAAAAGATATACAACATACGGTTCACTCGGATGAGCTATTTGTGATTAGGCAACACAAAAGAAATGGTCAGCCAGATCAAGGTGTGTGCGATGTACAACATGCGGTTCACTCGGATGAACTATTTGCGTTGAGACATAAGAACAGAAATGGTTCAACTTAACAAGATGTGCATGATACGCGGCAAACAGGTCTGTAATCGGAAACGTGTGCGAAGACCGATAACAACACGGACGATTACTGCTAACAAGCCGTGTGTGTTGTGAGCAAACGATTGCTGGTATACAATTGTGAGTGATTGATGAAAACATCACCGACGGGTTCCATTGTTTAGTCCGTGTGCGATGTGGTTTTCTTTGTCCGCACAACATCTACGCTCTGTCTACAGAGCATCCACATATATACTTAAAAAGACAACATTGCATAACCAAATTAAGCATACAATTACACAAGTGACTACACACATAACATTTCCACACACCAAAGTAAGCAATTACATGCATACTAAAGTAGGAGAAATGAGCATCTAATCATCTACTTATTGTTGCGACGATGCTTGCCATTGCTCTGCTTCCGGCTGGATCCCTAGCCATTTTGGGAAGGAGTCACTTCCTCATGTCAACGATCTGCCGTACATGTCGTAGCTCGTGTATGCCTCCTTGGCCGCGTACACGACGTGAGCTTTGTCGAGTTTCTCCATCCAGGCCGAGTGACAGGAACGCTTGTCCTTGTTGCACGAATCCTTCATGTCTCTGTAGTAGGGGTCGATGATGGCCTCGGCGAGGTGAACCAATGAGTCCTTCTCATGCTCCTTGCTGTCCCATATCTTGTATTGGCCCTGGATGTCGACAAGATTCTGGCAGGCGATGCCCGAATTCTCGAGCGCCTTTACATCGTTGGTGATGTCCACCATAGCGAACATGTAGTGGAGGCTGTTGACAAATCTGGCAAAACGCTCACAAGGCCTTGTGCCCAGGCAGTAGTGGTAGACGAGGACGTGGTGGCGCACGCACATCTAGGCGACGGCGACCTTGGGACGAGACCCGACACGAGCGCGGGTGTACTCGAGGTCGAACCCGACCACCGTGTACTTCTCCTCGGCAAGCAACAACTCCGTGATGTGGATGGAGTGCTCCACTCAGACCGGGTTGTTGGTGTACACCACCGAGAGGTCCATGAACCTTCTGCGGGTGTCCATCACGCCACGCATGGTGAACTGCTGCTCATCGTCGGTAGCTGCTCGGAGCACCATTGGAGCCACACAGGATACCCTCTAAGAATTTCTCATGGTGGGTGTGCTTCTTGCAATGGTGGCGCGCGATCGAAAGGTTGAAGAGACACAAGGGGTAAATGGCCGCTGTAATAACGGCCTGTAATCGCCACGCCTTGTCACGGCGCTCATAGCGAAGAATTTGAGTGCACGCTTGGTAACACCGCACCGCATGTGTGGGCTCAAGAGGCGCCAAATGTATCGTCGGTGAGCCTGTTCCGTGCTACCGCTGTTTATCAAGAAGATTCCCGCCTGCCTAGTTTGGCCACACGTCGGCTAGAGGAGGGACAAATCATGGGCGCTATTGGCAAAAAAGCTTTGTAAAACGAAGTGTGTGGAATGACTTTAGTCATAAGTTTACCCGTGGGTGATGAGGTCAAAGTTACGTATAAGGGTGATGATGGACACTGAAAGCGATAATCAATTTACGCCTACAAAGGCACATGGTGGAAGAAACCAATCAAGGCACTAATGTCAAAGATCGCAATGAAGTTAGCTATACAGATCGTAGTCAGAGATCGACAAGGTAAACAGATTCGAGAATCGTTAATAAAATCTAAGACCATTGCATATTAAGGTCAAAATAGTGCTAGCAATATATGAGTCTCATACAATCCCATTTCAATGATTGTACCACAAAATCTCAAATATTACAAGGTTCAAATTCCAGAGTTATATGGCTCAAATTCAAGATTACAAGGTTCAAACTGATATTATAAATGAAATTCAGCTCATCAGCTGCAAACGCTCACGCTGATCCGCTGAACATGGATATCAGAGAGGATCAAACTAATATCACCGCTTCTAAGTCCGGTTTCAAACCTCACAATTTTTGCAAAGGGGTCAGCCATTGAGAAGTCATGTATGGGTTGACACGATGACTTCCGACACTCGCCATCCAAGTTCCAAATGAAATTCAGCATTTTTGGAGCCTATTCCATTCTGCCATAGGCGCCGCCTTGATCAACAAAACCATTCATTTTTGTGAAATAAATGTAGGGAAAACCTCATTTCCTTCAAAGACTGCTGTTCGAGAACAAAGAACCCGCTAATATAATCTCCGTAAGGTCCCTTGGTAGGAGTTCAAAGTACTCGAGAGATGCAGATCTAGGCATTCGACGTGATTGTTATATTGTACTCCTCTGCTCCTTTATATAAGGTGTATTTGTTTTGATAAAATTCCGAATGTAAGGTGCGCTTTTGTAATTCTTCATAACTCCCTTGTTAGCCCTCTAGAAAAAGGAAAGTATCTCTCCCGATTGTCTCAGATTCTCCTTGTAGTAAAAGAAGGAAATCATCTCTCCACAATTGCATGTATCTCTTACTTTCCTAGAATAACTGATTTACTTGCCACTAACCAATAAATTTGCCAAGGGTAATTTCGTCATAACATGTCTATAATTATGTGCCTTGGTCACTGTGCCAAAAATAATACACTTTAGATAAAGGAACGGAGGGAGCATCACATTATCCACCACTGGGCCTAATCTTATCCGCAAAAGAAGAAAACGTGTTAGTGCCTACATGCAGTTTTGAACATTACTACATGCCTATTTGGTTTGCAGGATTTGTAAAATGCAATAACATGCCATCTTCGATTTGACATGATTAACATGGGCATTTGATTACATTCTAGAAAAATGTAGCCTTCTTCACAAGAGGTTGGAGGATGAAAAGTTCCCTAAGAAAACTAGTATAGATGAATCCAAACGAGAAATGCTTATTGATTGTAACAATATGGATCAAGCAACCAATATGGGGGGGCATGTATGTACCAAATCCTCCAAAATACCTTCGTAAATCGAGTACATTGTCATTGTAAACTTGGAAAAAGGTGTCATGAATTGAACTGCCTTATGGTTAACATTTAACAGGAAAGGAACATCACCTCGATATATAGCTTCTCCAGGCACGGAAAGCATCTTAGGAAACTGATAACTTGCTCCAGGTTGGGGCCGATAGATTCTAGTGCCAAGACCTTCACTGTGCGCAGTTTCGGGGTCAAGCTTGTCGGAATCATTTTCTAAATGACAGGGCGAACAAACATCTTCAAAATTAGAAATAATGTTAATTTGTAGAAGGAGAGGTAGAAGGCGGCTTTTGTACCTGAACGGGTGTGGATCCAATAACAAGTTCGCAGTATTTGTGAGATGAGTAGCCCACCACTGTCAATTTCGGCGTAGAAATGACATTGATTCTTGTTGGACCTTCTTGATCAACTACAAGTAATCTCTCAAGTGTAGGTGTGTCCTCAATGACCATACCGTGGTACACATCTTGTGATGTCTTCCTGCCGCACCAGCAACACATATAAATAGTCCGGAGAGTCATGGAGGTGATGTGGAGGTACTCAACCCATTGATCACCTGAAGAGAAGGTACTTGAGTGCGGTACAGCCATGGAGTAGGCGCTCCATGTCACCGTTTGGGAGGTAGATGGCGACGAGCTCGAGGTGCTTCAATCATGGTAGAATAAGAGCGGCACATCATTAGGGGGTGGCAGTTCCTGAACTTGGCGGTTGCAGCGCAGCGCCAGCGGAGTGGGGACGCTACAGCAGCGACCGTGACATGCCCATCATCAAAAGTGAGCTCCTCGAGTTGATCTATGGCGGGGATCGAACCATTCGCTGCTTGGCTCGGTCCTTGCTGTTGGAACGGAACTTGCCCATTCTAAGGACTTTAGTTGGGCCAAGGTGACTGTCAAGGATCTTGGAGAACGCATCCAAGCTTTTGCGATAGCCATGGCAGAGCTCGTGGGTGTCGATGAGGTCGAGAGGGCTGAAGTTCCATAGGGGGCGCCACCCTCGGGAAAGGACGGTTGTCCGCGCCCCAAATTTGATTGGGTGGAGGGAGATGATGACTGTCAACATATCATCGGGGAGGCTGCTGATGAAGTCTAGGCCTGCTGGAGTCGCTTGCACTTCTAGCTCGCCCTGCCTCCGCTTGTTGGCAGCCCCATTCTCTACCTCTGGAGTCTCCTTGTCAGCGGCACTTTCTGATAGAAATGTGAGTACAGGGAATATTTAGTTAAAACAGGGAAATAGAAAAGTGAATTTGTAACTAGAAGTTATTAGGTAGGAATATAGTAAGAAAAGGGAATAACAATTGGTTGCTTAAATACTACACAATTCATTTGGCATTGCTGGGTAAGTCAACATGCAGATAGTTGAAAAGAAAACTTACTTCGAACAAAGTCTGGACAAATGATTTTGTCGGGGAAGTTAGCATATATCTCATGACCAGGCCCTTTTATGTGCGGTGCAATTTTAGTGCCACCTTTCAGTACATAAAACTTAGAAATTTCTTTTCAAAAGCCAGTGCCAAAATAGGAGTCACCACGTTCATCAAGTCATACAGTAGCAACGATTGTAAATCCATGGTTTGTGTGCAGTATGACATCCGTGCAGTCTTGATCTATGTAAAGGGAAATATGGTGCACTACATAATCTGTTGCATAGAAAGTGATGTGCTACAGAAAATGGTAGGATTGTTAAAGAAAATATGGTAACATGCAAATATGGGCCCAAATTGAAAGATCTGTACATCAGTTGAAATCAAAGGACAAAAATCTATAATTAAATAGATAGGGTAAACATGATGTCATGGAAATATGAGAGTAATCGAAAGAACAATACATCATTAATTAGCCTAATATAGAAAGAAGAGGGGGGGAAATCCCCTTTGACGTATATGGTGCATGTGGCATGTTTTATCCAAATGTAGCAATATTTAGAATATGTTCAGGAAACTAGGCCAAGCCAACCAATTTAGGGTGAGATTGAACATATCGTGCACGCCCTCAAGTTATCTCGCACGGTGAGATGGAATCTCCATGGAGGTCGCAAAGTCCTCAAGTGTCACAGACCGTATATTCTATGAATGAAAGAAAACCTCAAATCAGCTCGAATAAAATGAATTCACGGCGATTTCGCCGGGTGATTAAAGGAGGCAGATGAATCGATAAGAGATGAGATAATATCTCATTAAATTAGTTACTTTGTCTTCCATGAGAAAGAACCCTCAGTACGGCAGATTCCCCAACCGAGTGGAGCTAGGTCGACCATGAGCAGCGTCCGAAAGTCGACGGTGATAGGCGGCGCATGCGGAAGTGGTGAAATGTGGTGGGCTTTTGCTGCAGCTCGGGCGGGGCGGCAAAGCGGCGAGCTAAGTGTTTACTCACCATGATAGGCGTGCCATGGCATAGACGTGGAGGAGCTTGTGCAGTGTGAATTGGGACCGATCGAGGGGGTGCGGGTGGGGTGAGGGTTTTGTGACGGGGATGGTGAGGGTTTTTTCTTTTTGAATTGGGTGGTGAGGGTTTTGTGTCCCACAAAGAATTTTGGGGGCGACAGTTTGCTAGAGGAACCGTGTGTGGTTGACGCAACAGAAAAAATGAAAGTCATTGCACACAGTTCCCAATTTCAGAACCGTGTGATTGGCATACTACCTCCGTCTCTGGTTTATTGGTCCTCTTGTAATTTTTACCAAATTTTGACCAAATATTTAACATACTCGACATAGATAATAAGCGATACGCATATAAGCATAGTTCAACCATAAGTAAATAGTTCAACCGCATTACATACTCAGCTGCATATAGTTCGATCCATCCCACATCCCATCTCACATGCCGCATGATCCTCAAACTTCTCCAGTACTGGCGACGCTGCTGGCGCCACCTCTGAAAGCATACTTCTGCTTGAAGGAGCCAACGGCCTGTCCTCTTGCATGCGCAAAACACTTAGATACGCCATGAAGCTTGTGGTTGCAAAATGGGGATCGATAGTCATTGTTCCGTGTCCTAATACGCTGTTATGCATTCCCGCATAAAGCTCCCTCAGATTTGCCTCTTGTACCTCCTCCGCCATCTTCATCCTCGCTGTCCACATCACGACAAAGACCTATACAAATAGTAAAACAAGTTTGGAATCAAATGAATGATTACATGCCGTGAAGTAGGACTAGGAATTTATGGCTATTTATTTATACATCTCGAGAGATTATGGTTCGATTTTTAAGCACAGTCGTCTATGTATAGACCAATCTTGAAGAAAATAATGGCACAAACATATGTAGTATGTAGATCATTCAAAATCAGTTGTCAAGTCCTAGCTAGGAATTATTAGCACGAACACTAACCCTAGTCGGATTACTAGTAGAAATCATTTGCACAGATGAAACAACTAATCACTTATCACTTGTACCATTCAAACAATCAATACGCTACACGAATCTAACGAAACTTACTCAGATTTCATGGACTGGGAGAACATAACCATAGGATTTCTATTCCAAAAAGGGGGAGGCAGGAGTAACTAGAGAAACCCTACGATCTATTTGACACATAAATGGGTATAGATGACTAACCAGCCGTCCGTCGTCGTCGGAGTCGCCGCCGAGTGGTCGCCGGAGTCGCCGCCGGTCGCCACCGAGTCGGTGGAACTTCGCCTCCGGCTGTGGAAGCTCGACACCGTCGACGATGTCAAGGTGCAAAGATAACTCGCCAGTGGTGACGGCAACCTCTGTCTCCATCTCCACGCCGTGCTCCGGTGCTTTAGCAGCCACGGCTTCGCTTACCCCTTTGATGGGTAAGCCATGGCATCCTCATACACTGACGGCTTTGAGGAATGAGAGCGGCGTCGAGGATGCAAGCGGAGAGAGAGGATTTTGTGTGTGTGTGGCGAGGATAGGGGGTGCGGCCGCTCGGGCGCACCATTAATATGGAGTAGTGTGAGTTGTGGGAGAGAGGCGGGCGGCGATCAGACCGATGGCTGGCCTCCCGGTGAGCCTGCACACCGGAATGCTGGCATGCCTACCAAAGTTTCACATAGCTACTCGCACGCTTCCCAATGACACTATGCAGCGAGCACGCCTCCGTCAATTCACACACTTGCACGCATGCCTCCCTCGCTCTCGCTCAAGGGCGGACTGCTCGCATGCGCCCTGGTTAACTCACGCCGCCGCGACGGCACGACAAGGAAAGGGCGGCACGATATTGTTTTTCTATTTGATGATTAATGCTGCCGCTTATTGCTTAACCAAGCATGGCACATATCCATTGTTGGTCTAACGCCATGGTCCGGATAAATAATCCGCTTGGGATATTGGTTCCCAATTATTAATAATCTCCCATTTGTAATTAGATAAAGATTACATCAAAACTGGTCTCAAATTTGACAAAAAGTACAATGCCACTTTGTATTGGTGTCCATATGACAACACGATAAGTTTCATGAACTTCAAATAAGTTTTGATGTACTAGAATTTAAAAATCAAGATTCTCAATTTTTGAAATTTGTTGCATTGTGGAGTAAACATGCACCCAAAGGAGACACATGTGTTTTTGCAATCCATTTAGGTGCACCGTCATGTGCATGTAGCTCAAATTTGATTTTTGCACTTTATACCCATAGAAAATCAATCAATTAATGTACTAAAACGCCTTAATGATCTCTCGTGAATTTTTTGAAATTAAAACGCCGCTCCTTTGGTAACATATGTTCACCGTGGGATAATTAATTTAACATGCATCGAAGGCGGTGGATTCGTGGTGTGTGTGTGGGTGTGTGCGCTCTGGGGTGGTGGGTGGCTTGCAAGACACTACGAGTTGTGAGCCACCGTGTGGGTTGGCTGCTTTGTTAGGCAGGCCGGTGCCACATCGTAGTCGTGAATCGTTATTTAAAACATTACACAAACCTTTCATACATACGCTTTTGGCCACATGCAATGATGATTGTCCTACACGACACTCGATACTCGCAGTGACGCTTATGGGCCCGCGAGGTCATCGCCCATCACTTTGACGTAACAACCGGCAAAGGAGGTTAATTTGACCAGCAAGGTAGAATCTTTTTGTTTGTGTTATGGTGGTATATAGTATGCGCCCAAGAGGTGGAGGGGACTAGCATATATACTATACGACGTGTCCGTGAACAAGTACACCTCACTCAAAGGTCGGGACTTTTGGTTTCGAGGCACGTACACATCAAAATTGTGAAATTGGCTATTCAAACATCACACAACAACTTTTTGGGCCACATGCATTTACACAATGGTTATCCTTGCTAGGACACTCACGCAGACGCCCATCAGGGGCCCATGAGGCCATCGCCGATGCATGCATGCATCACTTTGACCTACATCGGAGAGGTTAATTAATTTCACCATCGATGAGGATTCTTTTGGGTTGTACATATTACGGCAGGTGCATATAGTATGCGGTGAAGAGGGGGGAAGGGGACCATCATATGTATATAGTACGCTTCATGAACCTTGCTCTATGTGGGTGCATGGTTTACGGTTTTTGAGGCATGTGGCACATCCAAGTTGTGCATTTTGGGTATTCAACATATATATGTTTGGCCCACATGCAAAGCGGTGGTGGTTGTCCTCTCGCACCCACTTAAGCGGTTATCAGCGATATCGCCGCTTCCATCCGTGGGCCCGCTTGGTCCATCACTACTTTTTGCCTGACAACAAGAGAGGTTAATTTGACTTAGGAGGGGATATATACACATAAACACTATTCTGATCACGGAATGAGAATAATATTCTGATCATAACCTGACCTGCCCCACTAGTAGTACGTTGAACTTCCCCGTGAACTAGGTTGAACTTCCGCCAACATTGCTCAAATGGGGCTTATAAATACCGTTGAAAGCTATGGACACCAGATCATAACCCATCTTAAATTTTTGGCAAAATGTAAGTGGTTTAAGAGCAGTTTTGAAAACCGCTTTTCTTCACACAAAAACGTGAATCGATTTTCAAACGCATTTCTAAACCATTTATCTAATGAGGCATATAATATGGCGCTGGAAAGCTGCTGCAAAACCGCTATTTCCACATGTCGAAAGTTTTCTAATTTCTATGGTTAAAGAGTAATTTGAAAAACATAAAATTTCACAAACCTAACAGCCGAAGTTAGTATTTTTGACGCTATTTCTAAACGGCTAATCCAGAGGAATATGATATATGCTGGAAAGCTTATGAAAATGCGCTACTCTTTAATTTGGAAACTTTTTCTAATTTTGAATGATCTAAAAGTAATTTAGGAAACGGTACAAGTCCTACCGAGTTCGTATTTTGAGCTAATTTCTTAACCGTATGTCCAATGCAAAGAATGATATGGTGTTGGAAAGCTTGAACAAATGCTAAACTTTTGGTATGTATTATTTCTCCCAATACTTTACGGTTTTAAGTCGTTTTGAAAATGGCTAAAACATATTTTCGCCATATTTTCTACAAACTTTATCGGAATGGCCCAAATAATATACCGCTGAAAAGCTACGGAAAATGCTAAACGCTTTCGTTGACAGCTTTTCTCGATTTCTAGCTGTTTTCAAGTAATTTAAAAACGGCTAAATCATTCGCTCTACCTTTATCGCGAAATAGATTCGCCAAAAATGCATCACAGGAAGTACATGAATTTCTCGGTATGAAACCTTGAACTTCACTCTGTTTTTCACGTGCTTTTTTTGCCTGTAGCTCTCCATCCATGCACCGAAACACTCACCGGAATTGAGCAAGTGATATACCGATGGAAAACTGCCATAGACACGCAACTTTCCCGTGTTGATCATTTTTTCATACTCGCAACGGTTTTAAAAGTTTTTCATCTGAAGTTCATTTAGTGTAGTAGTTGAACTTCTAGCTGTTTTCACGTTGAACTTCCGTGATGTATTTTCGTTTGTAATTTTCTCATACATTATCAATGTCACACAAATGATATTTCTTTTGTACAAACCTCTGTTATAATAATTTTTTTAACTTTCTTCGACCGAGGACTTGAACTTACACAAATGATTTCCTACTGTTTTGAAGTAAATTAGAAAATGACGAGATCATGATTTCTGCCTTCATCCCGAATGGAAATACACTGCGTGAAGTAGTTGAACTTCTCGTGCATGTCTGTTCGAACTTCACACTGTTTTTAACGTGTTGTTTTTTGCACTGCGTGAAGTAGTTGAACTTCTAGGACGTGTTTGTTCGAACTTCACTTTGTTTTTAACGTGCTAATTTTTTACGTGGTGTTTCTGCACTACGTGAAGTAATTGAACTTCTGGGGCATCTCTGTTTGAACTTCACCCTGTTTCATTTTTTTTGTATTTTTTCTTATATGAAATACACACCATGTAGTACGTGAACTTTCGGTTGTTATCACTTTGAACTTCTCTCTGGTTTGAGAGAATTATTTTAAAACACAAAAAATAACATATTTTTTTATGTATTTTGGACATCTAAATACACGGCAAACCTCTCTCAGAAGAATTTTTCAACTTTTCCTCGCCGAGCACTTGAACTTCTAGCAACCATTTTTTCGTTTATGAGTTGTTTTTTAAAGTGCAAAAAATGGTGTTGTGTTTTTTATTTTTTGAACAGGCAAATCCTATGTTTTAATAAACTCCGAACTTCTCTGTTATTTCAATTTGAACTTAACCTTTTTATATTTTGAGCAAATAATTGTATTCAATTTTTATACGAAAAAAATCAAACATGGAAATACAAGGTGAACCTCTCTCGCAAGAATTTTTGAACTTCCCCGGACAGAGCACTTGAACTTCTTGCAACAGACCTTTTAAGCCTTTTGTTTTCTATTCTTATATACTTATGGGAAACGCATTCCATGTGGTAGTTGAACTTCCCGCTCTTCTCACCTTGAACTTCTGTCATGTTTTTTTGTTCAACCTCTCTCACATGAATTTTTGAATTTTCTCGGCCGAGAATCGAACTTGTAGCAACAAAACTTTCAGCTTGCTTTTTTTTTTCATTCTTTTTTAATACAAAATGCACACCGTAGTACGTGAACTTCTCGCAATTATCAATCTGAACTTTTCTTGCTACGTGAAAATATCTGAATTTTTCATGAATTTTAATCAATTTCTTAATCCTTTTTTATGAATTTTGAAGCGCCTATTTGTAAAAGTTGAACTTTGTTATTTAATTTTGAACTTCTTGTTTCCATTCTTTAATAACGAGGAAAATCTGAGTTTTCTATAATCATTGATCTTCTCCATCTTTTAATATGGACTTCCTAGTTTTATTTCTTAATCTCTTTTGTGAAATTTTGAAGCGCTTCTATTTTTAAAAGTTGAACTTCTTGTTATTTAATTTTTGAACTTCTTGTTTCCATTCTTAATAACGAGGAAAATATGAGTTTTCTATAATCATCAAACTTTCTATCTTTTTAATATGGACTTTCTGGTTTTATTTTTTAGTAACGGAAAAATTCTACTTCTTGGTTTCCAATCTTTAAATTTTGAACTTTCTCAAGCAGCACTTGAACTTCTATCAATAAATTTTTAGCCTTTGCCTTTTCATTTCTTTTAATATATAAATGCACATCGTAGTACGTGAACTTCTAATAGTTTTCACCGAACTTCTCTCGCCACGTGAAAATATCGTGGTTTTTATAGATATTGAACGGCTCTACCTTTTATTTTGGACTTCTCAAGTTTATTTCATAGAAAAGGAAATAATTATAGTTTTCGATATGCATCGAACAACATCGTTATTTTATTTTGGACTTCTCAATTTTATTATTAGTAGCAAGGAAAATCTGAGTTTTAAATTCAAACTTTAGTTTTCTTAATCAACTTCTCTCGATTTCTTCTTGAAACAAAGGAAAATCAAAATGATCTGCTACTCTAAATTGAACTTCTAGGTTTTTATTTATTTTTATTATGATTGAACTACTTTGTTAGTTTAATTGAAACTTCTTGGTTTCTTTTAGATCCGGATCCAATTTCTTCATTTTATTATTTAGTAATGGGAAAACATCTAAGTTTTTTAACGCTTGAACTTCTCTTTTTTACTTTGAACTTTAGAAAAATATGGTTTTAAATAAGCAAACAATTTTCTAGTTTTGCAAATTTGAACTTCTAGGTTTTTGACCTTCTCATTTATTTCAAATTGAACTTCTACGGTTTTGACCTTCTTGGTTATTTGAAATTTTCAATCTGGCCGTATGAGCAAACACGGAAAAAGCAAATCATCTTTCCTAGAAAAAACTCAGAATTTTTACTAAGCTGGACGTTGAAAATATGTTTACTCTTTGTAACTTTTGTAGTAAACATGGCCTGCTGGACGTTCAAAATATGCTGAATCTTTGTAACTTTTGTAGTAAACATGGCCTTCCGACATAAGTGTGTTTGACCTTCTTTCTAATTGCTCTGGCATTATTGAACTTTCTGCAATAAAAACTATTTGTACTGTACGTGGAAACTAAAATAAATGAATTCATTTATTATGACCTTAACTAACATATAGGGGATAACAATTTTCACCCAAATGGATAAAAATAAATGGCCAATTGAAACACTATGTTTTTTCCTCTTCACACATTTCCTATCCATTCACCACCACACGTCCTCTCCTCATCTTGTTTTTCTTCCTTGCCACAACAAATCCAAAGAAGCAACATTTCCACACGCAACAACTACAATCTAATGTGACTAGTATTAGTTTCGACCAACGAGCAAGTTGATTTGTTTAAGTCTGCATCCCCAAGATCATGTTGACAAAAATCACTGTGGTAAACTCGTACACATGCTACAGCAAGTTTTTTTAGGCGCACGCGATGGTCGGTAGCTCTTAGCAAGTACACACACTGTCTCATTCCATCTTGCTCCAGTCCAAAACACCACCATGCATGAAAGCGTGATACGCTCGAGCAGCGATGACATGGACACCATGGCCTGCATCTAGAGGAGGCCGTGACCTGCATCTAGAGGAGGTCGTGATTTGCCGAGCGGCAGAGTGTAGGATTCTGGAGACACAAGCTTTTGAGCACAACGGAGAGCAAAAAAGGCACAAAACAACTGAACACTTGAACATCAAACAAGACGAGCAGCCCGCGGTTTCTTCTTCTATCTGAGCAGTCTTTTTGTACTCAGAATTAAAAATGCTAGAATAAGTTGAACCTCACTCCATCTTCTTTTCTCAACTTTTGCATGTAGATATTACCTTGCCCATACTTCTTTTTTGTTCATTGACAGCATCACAAACAAAGCGACATGGAACATGGAGGTTAGCAGCAGGAGGCCGTGGACTGACTAAAGGCAAGGCATGCCACTTGCTTTTGGAACCCGGCAAGAAAATTCAGATGCTAACATAATTCTAAAGCAAAATAAAATAAGGACCACGGCGGATCAGGCAAAGGTGGCGATGCCCCATTGTTGGTCTTGACAGAATAAGATAAAAAGAAAAAAGAAAGAAAGGCATTGGTTGTCAAACAGAGCATCTCCTCCTCTATTTTGAATTAGAATAGAAACTATTCAGCGAATAAACCGATAGATATGCGTAAGTGTGTGAAATCAACAGAGTACTCACAAACAAGTTGAGTCAAAATCTCTAACGCAAAATAAAGATAGCAAATAATCTTATTTTGAAGGTGGTAGTTTTCCAATGCATCCCATATATATCCAACATAGAAACCAAGTACTATCAGATTCGTGATAGAGATTAGCATCAACCCATCAACATGTATGTAGTTCATGGTCGAACACATATAGCAGCAGGTACTTTTTCACCGGAACACATATATTAGCAAAGAAACAGACATCAATTGAACACGATTCCCAAGTCCGACATCGCACAACCAAAACACTATGAAACTGATCACAACCATGCTTGAGCAGAAAGGAAGACACTTGACTTAATTAATAAACCCCTCATCCCGCCAAGAATTTCCATCTCGTGCTCAAGACAACATGCATCGCTGGTTCAATCTTGTGAAGGACAAGCAACCAGCAAGAATACCACCACCTCCCGCCAAGAGAATATGCATCATCTTTTGTGGCTTTGCTGCCACCACCGTGCAAGGGCACCGGACGGGAGCTCCCAAAGATAGGCGGGGAACATGAGGGAGGGAAGAAAGAACTTGAACATGAGGGAGGGAAGAAAGATGATGACAGGAAGGTAAGATTCGGCCGTCAGCAGTCCACGAGCGACAGCGTGACAGCTTGTCCCACAAAGGGGAAGGAGCTCACGAGTGGTGAACGAACTTGGGGGAGGGAGGTGTCAGATCATGAGCCCCGTGATTCCGACGAGGTGTGGCTCAGGGCAGGGGCTGCTCAGGGGAGCTTAGGGAAGAGGGGAAGCACGGGTGACGGGTGGTGCGGTCACCATGCGTGTGGGGGTCCCGGCGCACGAGGGAGCCGAGATCCCAACGGTGATGGAGCAGGCTAGCCAGACCCCAGCAAGGCGGCAGCGCTGAGATCCAAAGGTTTTGCGGCGGAGCACGGGGAACCAGGTTCGCGTAACAACATGGGGGTTCTGTGGCTCATGTGGCTGGATCCGAGGATGGCGATGGGAGGAGGCTCACGGCCATGGCGGAGGAGGTTCCCCGATCGCGAGGAAGGCGGTGCGCCGCTGCTGAGGAGGAGGGTAGGTGGCCGCATGGGAGGTGGCGCGCCGGCCCTGGACGACGTCGGGAAAGAAGGCATGGGAAGAGGGGGAGGTGGGCGGGAGGGGTAGGGCGGGCGTGGCGCGCAAGGCCGGGCGGGGGAGGTCCGTGAGGGGCGCGGTGGCGGTTTACGGGGTTGAGACGGGGAGTGGGGAGGTTGGGGAAGAGTCGGGGCCGGGTGGAGTTTTTTTGTTGGGTTTTCATATTTCGGGAGGACCTCCGCACCTCCTTTATATACGCTCTGTGATCCAAATAGATATTCTAATCCCAGGATTAGAATAGTATATATATATATAGTGAGTGTAGAATAGCTTATTCTACACTCCCTAGTAACGCCATGTACAAAATCTAGTAAAACGGTGTAAAAAATGTAGTAATTTGGAAAATATTTTTTATCATCTATGTTTATAATTTACTACATTTTTACTTAAAATTACTATATTTTATATAGTGTGTTACTATATTCTCAGATGTATCACATCGGGTGTAGAATAAGCTATTCTACACTCACGCTTAATTTAGCGCTATATATATATATAGGTCATGCTCGGGATGACATGCATGATACAGCTTTGAGAACACACACATACATGTGTACCCATGAATCCTCCCATCGATTCAAAGTGGCTAGTACAACGACACGCCATGAACCGATCTCGCCTCGGTGGGGAGCTAGTGTACATTTTGACGATGCTCCACATCAATGTTGTGAAATGGTATTCAAACATGCATGCACACATCACCTCCATACATATGCATGTTGTGGTTGCCTTCAAACGGTACACTCCTCAAGTGGTTATCGGCATAAGCCTATATATTCATGGGCCCATGTGGACATCCATGATCACCTTCACCAACAACAAGATAGGTTACCATGGCGGATTCTTCATTTGGTTCGTGTTATCGTAGTATAGGTCATGCTGAGATTTAGACCTTAAGTTTGAGCGCATATACTATGCACACACGCATGCATGAGTCCCTGTCATTGGCTTGAAGTGTGGTGTAACATACATATGCATCGTCAACCTAACCCTCACTCAGTGTGGGGATTTCTTGTTCAAAATCACGGTGCCACATCAAAGTTGTTCCATTGTTACTCAAAAACACACCTCTCCATACATATGTTTGGGCCACACGCATGCAGTGGTTTTCTTCGGGGACTAGCTACTTGCCTGATCATTGGCGAGCTAGCCCATCTCCGGGGTCATATGGGCGGCCATCACTTTGACCAACAACAAGAGAGAGGTTGTACGACCAAGGTGGATTATTCTTGGTCCAGACATAATCCATCTTGGTGAGATATGCCTCTCGCCCACCAATGAAAGTGTGTGTGTGGAGGGGGTGGGGTTGCTACTCACTTTGCTAGCTGAACCTCGGTTGGGGGCATGCATTCATAGCTTAGGATTCCTGCCGTGGCGACATCGAGGGGAGGCTGCTGCTACCTCTTGAGCATCTGCGCTGGATTTCCTTGAAGAGGAAAGGGTGATGCAGCAGAGTAGAGTAAGTATTTCCCTCAGTTTTGAGAACCAAGGTATCAATCTAGTAGGAGGCTATGCGCGAGTCCCTCGTACCTACGTAAAACAAATAGCTCCTCGCAACCAACGCGATTAGGGGTTGTCAATCCCTTCACGATCAGTTACGAGAGTGAGATCTGATAGATAATATTTTTGGTATTTTTGGTATAAAGATGCAAAGTTAAATAAAAGCAAAGTAAAAAAGCAAAAGCAATTATAAAGTGTTGGGAGATTAATATGATAAAGATAGCCCCGGGGGCCATAGATTTCACTAGTGGCTTCTTTCAAGAGCATTAGTATTTTATGGTGGGTGAACGAATTACTGTTGAGCAATTGACATAATTGAGCATATTATGAGAATATCTAGGTATGATCATGTATATAGGCATCACGTCCGAGACAAGTAGACCGACTCCTGCCTGCATCTACTACTATTACTCCACTCATCGACCGCTATCCAACATGCATCTAGAGTATTAAGTTCAAGAAAACAGAGTAACGCCTTAAGCAAGATGACATGATGTATAGGGATAAATTCATGCAATATGATAAAACCCCCATCTTGTTATCCTCGATGGCAACAATACAATATGCGCCTTTGCTTCCCTATCACACCGGGAAAGGACACCGCAAGATTGAACCCAAAGCTAAGCACTTCTCCCATTGCAAGAAAAACCAATCTAGTAGGCCAAACCAAACTGATAATTCAAGAGACTTGCAAAGATAACCAATCATACATAAAAGAATTCAGAGAAGATTCAAATATTGTTCATAGATAAACTTGATCATAAACCCACAATTCATCGGTCTCAACAAACACACCGCAAAAAGAAGATTACATCGAATAGATCTCCACGGGAGAGGGGAGAACATTGTATTGAGATCCAAAAAGAGAGAAGAAGCCATCTAGCTACTAACTATGGACCCAAGGTCCGAGGTAAACTACTCACACTTCATCGGAGGGGCTATGATGATGATGTAGAAGCCTCCATGGTGGATTCCCTTCCATGGAGCTTCTAACATGCCCCAAGATGGGATCTCGTGGGTACGTAAGGTTGCGGCGGTGGAATTAGGTTTTTGGCCTCAGATTCGATCGCTTGGTGGTACGAGGTATATATAGGAGGAAGAAGTACATCGGTGGAGCTTCATGGGGCCCACGGGGTGGGGCGCGCCTAGGGGGTGGGCGCCTCTACCTCGTGCCCACCTCGTGGCTTTCTTGACGAGGGTCCAAGTCTCCGGATCATGTTCGTGAGTAAATCACGCTCCCGGGTTTCATTCCGTTGACTCGCTTGATATTCCGCTTTCTTCAAACACTAAATAGGCAAAAAAAACAGCAATTCTGGGCTGGGCCTCCGTTAATAGGTTAGTCCCAAAAATAATATAAAAGTGGAAAATAAAGCCCAATATGGTCCAAAACAGTAGATAATATAGCATGGAGCAATCAAAATTATAGATACGCTGGAAACGACGCTTGCTAGCTACTTCAAGACTTTGCTAGGTGAACCTCAGCTGGTGGGGGGGCATGCATTCATAGCTTAGGATTCCCTTTGTGCCGACACAGGGGGGTGCTAGCTACTTCAAGACTTTGCTAGGTGAACCTCCGTTGGGGGGGGGGGCATGCATGTTGGGGAACACAGTAATTTCAAAAAAATTCCTACACACACGCGAGATCTATCTAGGTGATGCATAGCAACGAGAGGGGAGAGTATTGTTCACGTACCCTCGTAGACCGAAAGCGGAAGCATTATGACAACGAGGTTGATGTAGTCGTACGCCTTCACGATCCGACCGATCCTAGTACCGAAATTACGGCACCTCCGCGATCTGCACACGTTTAGCTCGGTGACGTCCCACGAACTCTAGATCCAGCTGAGGTCGAGGGAGAGTTTCCTCAGCACGACGACGTGATGACGGTGATGATGAAGTTACCGACGCAGGGCTTCGCCTAAGCACAACAACGATATGACCGAGGTGGAAATCTGTGGAGGGGGGCACCGCACACGGCTAAATAATCAACCTGTGTGTCCTAGAGTGCCCCCTACCCACATATATAAAGGAGGGAGGGGGAGGCCGGCCAGCCCTCCTTGGCGCGCCCTCAAGAGGGGAATCCTACAAGGAGTCCAAGTCCTAGTAGGTTTCGACCAAAAGGGAGAGTGGGGGAAGGAAGGAGAGGGAGAGGGGAAAGGAAAAGGGGGGGCGCCACCCCTCCTTCCAAGTCCAATTCGGACTCAATGGGGAGGGGGCGCGCGGCCTATCCTGGCCGCCTCGCTCTCTCCACTAAGGCCCATCGAGGCCCATTAGTTCTCCGGGTTCCGATAACCTCCGCACTCCAGCTTTATCCAAACTTCTCCGGAACATTTCTGGTGTCCGAATATAGTCGTCCAATATATCAATCTCTATGTCTCGAGCATTTCAAGAATCCTCGTCATGTCCGTGATCACATACGGGTCTCCTAACTACCTTCGTTACATGAAAACACATAAACTCATAATACCGATCATCATCGAACGTTAAGCGTGCGGACCCTACGAGTTTGAGAACTATGTAGACATGACCTAGACTCATCTCCGGTCAATAACCAATAGCGGAACCTGGATGCTCATATTTGTTCCTACATATTCTATGAAGATCTTTATCAGTCAAACCGCATAACAACATACGTTGTTACCTTTGTCAGCGGTATGTTACTTGCGTGAGATTCGATAGTCGGTATCTCAATACCTAGTTCGATCTCGTTATCGGCAAGTCTCTTTACTCATTCCGTAATACATCTTCCCGTAACTAACTCATTAGCCACATTTCTTGCATGGCTTATAGTGATGTGCATTACCGAGAGGGCCCAGAGATACCTCTCCGACAATCGAGTGACAAACCTAATCTCGATCTATGCCAACTCAACTAACACCATCGGAGACACCAGAGCATCTTTATAATCACCCAGCCACGCCAGGATGTTTGATAGCACACTAAGTGTTCTTCCGTAGTCGATATTTGCATAATCTCATAGTCATATGAACATGTATAAGTCATGAAGAAAGCAATAGCAACAAACTAAACGATCAAGTGCTGTTAACGGATGGGTCAAGTCAATCACATCATTCTTTAATGATGTGATCCCGTTAATCAAATGACAACTCATGTCTATGGCTTGGAAACTTAACTATATTTGATTCAACGAGCTAGTCAAGTAGAGGAATACTAGTGACACTCTGTTTGTCTATGTATTCACACATGTACTAACACAAGTGCATAACTGGGCTGTAGCACCAATTCATAAGGCCCTTTAGTGCCGGTTCTGTAACCGACACTAAAGGGTGGGGACTAAAGGTCCCCCCCCCCTTCAGTACTGGTTCAGCATGAACCGCCGCTAAAGAGCCACCCACGTGGCACGAGCCAGCGCCAGGGGCGGGGAGACCTTTAGTACCAGTTGGTAACACCAACTGGTACTACAAGGTTTGGGGGGTTTTGGGTTCAGGATTTCTTTTTTCCTTTAATTTTGTATTTTCCATTTAATTCTTTTTCATTTGATGGTTTTTACGATACCGCATATTGTACATGTTATGCATATATATAAATAGAATTTCTCAGAGAACTGATCATATATATATATATATATATATATATATATATATATATATATATATATATATATATATATATATATATATATATATAATCTAATGTCTCGCACTCACCATTCACACATACACATGTATATATATATACAATTTGGTATATACAATTTCTCCTACATGGAGGCATTATCAAGTAGTGGGTAATGGAATTCTCCCAGGGCTCTATGACATGGTCGACCAAAATCCCGCTATTTCTCTCCAGAATTGCTCATACGCCAGACCGGTGCCCGCTACCCTAAACAAACAGTTTTTATTCTTTCGCGACGGCATTTGGAACCGCTGCCAAGTGAGTGTGTGCGATAGGGTGTCTTCCCACACGGCGGAGAAATCATCGGGATAGGCCCTCTTGGGACCTGTGGGGCAGCCGTAGCGATCGGGCGAGGCATCGAAACCCAATCATTTCCGTAGGTATGTACATCCCACACGGTAATCCGAGAAAATCATTTTTGTAGGTATGTACATCCCACACGGTAATCCGAGAAAATCATTTCCGTAGGTATGTAAATCCCACACGGTGAATCCTAGAAAAACATTTCCATTCGTATGTATATCACACACAGTCAATCCAAGGAATACGGTCCGCTTATGTACATCCCACACACCAATCCAGGAAAACGCTTCCGCTTGGATGTACATCCCACACGGTTTTATGTATACGCCGTGTGAAAGGTGTAACTATCACACACGCCTCGCCTTGGTAACTGCCGGTGTCAAACCGGCGGATCTCGGTAGGGGGTCCCAACTGCAAGGCCTAGGAGGATGGTAACAGAGACGAGGGACACGATGTTTTACCCAGGTTCGGGCCCTCTCGATGGAGGTAAAACCCTATTCCTGCTTGATTAATATTGATGATATGGGTAGTACAAGAGTAGATCTACCACGAGATCGAGAGGCTAAACCCTAGAAGCTAGCCTATGGTATGATTGTTGTTCGCCCCACGGACTAAAACCCTCCGTTTATCTAGACAACCTAATAGGGTTAGGGTTACACGTAGTCGGTTACAATGGTAGGAGATCTACATATCCAGACGCCAAGCTTGCCTTCCACGCCAAGGAAAGTCCCATCCGGACATGGGACAAAGTCTTCAATCTTGTATCTTCAATGTCCGGAGTCGCCAAAGGCTATAGTCCGCTATCCGGACACCCCTAATCCAGACTCCTCAAGAGTCTCTAACCAGATTCAATGACGACGAGTCCGACGGTAGATTGTCTTCGGCATTGCGAGGCGGGTTCTTCTCCAAATCCTGTGTACCTGTTCAATAGTGTCCAGCTTCTCGTAAATATCGCGCTCCTTGGCTTCCACGCCCAATAATGGCCATCTCCCACGTGTTGAATGAATGCTAAAAGCCAGTGGTATTTTACATTTACCCCCTAGCTGTGCAAATGAGCTGCCTATATAAGAGACGAGGATCTAGATCCCAATCACACCACCTTCCCTTCATGAAGCCATCGGAGCGATCCGACAAAACCCATTCCATCATGGACAATGACGCTCCTCCTCTCGCCTCCTAGTCCTCACCGAGATTGGGAGAGATGCTCCATCTCAAGACAAAATAATTTGTGACGCTCCAAACCAAGGGGTTCCTTCCCAGCCTTCATGGTTCCGTTCGAGCCGGACTCGCCACCTATAAGGGCGGAAAACAAGCAGAGCGCCCCTCGCCCCTCCCGAGGAGAGCGGGTATGCCTTTGTCCCTTATTTGATAAGAGGGCCTCGATTTCCAATTCATCCGCTTTCCGGGGCTCCCGGAGTTCTATGGCCTCCAGCTTGCACAACCTTACGCCGCCTCCATTCTCGCATGTTGCGGGTTTCGTGGGCCTTTTGCGTAGCTGTTTTGGGCATCGAGGCTCATTTCACGCTGTGGAAGAGGTTGTTCGCCTCGCACTTCGCTCTCGTGAGGGGTCGATATATCAAGTGAGCAGAGCCAAACTATGGCGATCGCCGACCGGATATCTATCCGAACCTCGAAGAAGGCGCCCAAGACCGCCTTCGAATGGTTTTAAATAGAAGATGTCCCCGCCAACCATGTTCGATCGGCTCCCTGTAGTTCAATAATGCTCCTTTGAAGAAACGCCTGTCAAGGCCCACGGAGCCCTCGTGAGGGAGAATGACAGGACGCCCTTACCTGATGAGCCGAATAAGGTAGTTGGCTCATTCCGACTGACCATGATCGGGTCATGGCTACATGCATTATGCGGGAGTGCAGCCTCTCCAAGATAGGGGCCACCCCATGGGATTTCAACAGGAGGATGATGCCACCCGCCATGGCCGTAGGGGCTGGATCGGTCCGATCCGATGAAGATCTTGTCCGCATTGTACAAGGGAGAAGAGGAAGAATTTCTTCGCGTCAATCCTCAGGACGGGTTTTCTATGAACAATCCTCCAAGCTGGGTAAGCGGATATTTCTTTTTGTCCATCCGATCCATATTCACATAGCCAGGTATCTCATTTTGTGATTTCGACGCAGGAACTGTGCCAGGCCGTAAATGATATAAACAACCTGTCTCCACAACCCGAAGATCCGGAACGGTTCCTCGATCCAGCCTCCCAAGAGGATCCGGACATATCGGTGGAGCTGAACGATGGGGTATTTCACCACCGAGCATTGATAATGCCCTCGTTGCCATTATGGCCGACACTCAAATACTTCCACCTCGCAGTAATCGAGACCAAGCCCCAATACTTTGAGAATGATTCATCCTTGCTTATTTTTTATCACCATACACTAACGGTGTTTTGTAGGGGGAGCCCTTGAGGAGGAAGGCCGAGCCTGCGGCGGCTAGCCAACAAGGGGCAGCACGACCCAAAGAAAGCAAAAAGAAGTGCGGTCCGGACTGAAGCGCCGGCGAACGGTATGGCGGTCGCCTTATTCCAGGTTTTATTCGAATGCATACTAACGCCGTGTTTCTTCAGAAAAGAGCGCCGCCGACTATATCCGGAGAGGGTGCTAATCGAGCCTCCGCCAGCCAAAGCTTCAAAGCCAGGCCTGGTTAAGGCTAACACTAGGCGCAGGCTTGATGCTCCTACGATGAGGATGCCGACATTATCCGCCACCAACTCGAGGTGGAGAGTGCCATGAATCATAGGCGCCACGGACAATTTTGTGACACATGTTTTCCCAAGAGGCGCTGAACGCCTTCAATTGGGAGATGCGCACTGCGTCCGCCAAAATGGTCTAGCCAGAGCCACAAAGCAAGATGTGAAAGACATACGAGTGAGGAAATTTAACGGTTATATATGCCAAGAGCCCCGAGACTTGAAATAGTTAGAATAACTGATTTAAGGATCATTTATTGTGCAGATCTTACAGAAAAAGAATAACCAACTGTCCCAGAGCTTGAAGAGTGCAAAGCCCAACTTGAGGCTGCACAAGCTGCGCATGGGGAAGCCAAAGAGACCCCTCCGTAATATACGCTTAAAAGATAAGTATGTTATGAAGTGCGGCGGTGTATAGATCTCGACAATGACATTGCAGATGGCGCCGGTAGATCCGGACAAGCAACAGCTTTCTTGCGCCGTTAAAGGTCAAGCAGAACGTGTTTACGAGGGTGAGGCAGAGAAAAATAATTCCAAGATGCCAACACCCAGCCGGGTGAGGAGCTAAAGATGTTCGTGCTCACCGTCCGACTGGCTAAGGAGAATCGCGGCTTCGACGCATTTTTAGTAAGTGCTTAAACAAACTTTGAAAAAGAGTTTGGCGAGGAGGTCGACTAACAGAGTTATGTCTCAGAGGTATGCTCACAGCCGCCCCGCAGAGGAAATGCCCGGTTCCCACGGGTGACCTTCTTCCCGAAGCCTAAAACTGCATTTAACGAAGTTCGGCAGTGATGAAAGGCGCCGCCTGTGCCTTGTGGCTATCTGCCTCCCTCGCCCAAGGACTTGGGGAGCTTGCAGAGAGGCTCTAGGAGCGCGCGGCACTTACGATTATGGAAGATATCGGCTCCGCCAAGGCGCCAACAGGCTCGGGCCATGGTGAAGACGCAAGACACGGTTGACCCAAACCACATGGCCGAGGTCGGACCTGTGGGGCCGATGGGAAGGAGATCCCCGTGAGCTTAAGGTATGGCTGTAGAATTGGCCAAGAAGTATTCCCAAAGAGATCAGAACTAGACAGCCTGTTAGATGGCATTGAAGAGGAATACAATCACCAAATCGACTATGTAATTTAAGGTGACATGTAAAATGCCTTCTAGCCGGATTGTAGATCGCTTGTCATAGCGGACCTTTTCGCTTCAACCTTGGGACCCAGAGTCCGAGTGTGTCGAATACCTCATGTTATATAAAAACCGGGCATGTGTGGAGACCAAAGGCTAGGGTCATTAGTGCTTTATCGCATAAGTGCCCAACTAGTTATGTTATATTACATGGTTAGTAAGAAACATCTTCCAGGAGAATAGTTCCATAGGGTTCCTTTCTCGAGGCATGCCCAAGTGCATGTCCGATCATGTAAAAAGTAGAAAAACATCCGGGGCAGATAAATAAATAGGTAAGAAATCTTCTTTAGTTCACCGATCAATATTCTCTCAAGAACTCTAGCTTTGGCTCACCCACCGAGGTACACATCCGCTGACCCGGCAAGAATAATCGCAGAGGTGCTCCTTTACCACCCAGCCGAACAATCGGGAATGTAGGGGTAAGCACAGAGCCAGCAACCCAGCTTGGCCAAAACTTAAGTCATATCGATGCATATAATGGTGAATAAAAGGTACATGCGAAGTGTGACATGTATTGGGCATAAAGCCCTTATAATTAAGCTTCGTGAGAGAAGCCCTGTGTACAATGAGCACGGATAGCGGCCAAGTGTGTGCGTAACAATGCGCTAACGAGCCTTCAAAGGCCGGAGAGAAAAGGAGGGAGAAGGAGAAAATAGAAGATAACTAAAATGTAAAATATGGATAGAAGAAGGAGACGAACTCGTAATCCGCGCTAGGCGAGAATCTTCGGAGACGGGCTGCGCTTCTATGGGTTTGGCTTGAGTCGGTTATCCGATGCATCTCGCAGACGCAGACGCCCACCGGTCGACTTGGTCGATGATAAAGGGACCTTCCCATTTGGGCTTGAGTTTGTCTTTTTCTTGTCCGCAGCGAGAACTAGCTCGCCAACATTGTAAGTTTTGGCCCGCATTTCTCGCTTTGATATCTTCGAGCCTCGCTGTTGATAGAATGCGAACGGGCTTTTGCTACGCCACACCTCCTCCAAGGCGCCAAACTATCCTGCCGATCGAGCTCGGTATCTTTCTTCGCATACGCGCACGCCGAGGTGAGTCATGAATTATGTCGCCGGGCAGAACTGCCTCAGGCCAGATACCATAAAGAATGGTGTGAATCCGGTCGGGCGATTCGGAGTGGTCCGTAGCCCCCTGAGTACGGAGTCGAGCCTCTCTACCAAAGGCGCTGTTAGATTCCTTTGAGGGACCGCACTAATCCGGGTTTGATGCTGCTCATAATTAGACCATTTGCTCGCTCAACTTGACCGTTAGTTTGAGGGTGATAGATCAAGCGTAGTCGAGCTTAATGCCCATGTTTTTGCACCATAGTTTGACCTCGC